>CAHIKZ030001524.1:1565000-1965000 GCA_903632075.3 Acanthosepion pharaonis | reverse complement strand
GAAGACCACTAAAGTGACAAAAAGATACTTTGATTTCACAAGACTATGACTCAGTGATGAAATGGCTTTTCATAGATAATATGTAAGAGAAAAGAGCTCGATAAGGAAAACAAAAAGGTAAAAGAAAAGAAAAAAAAGAAAAGCATTGAATTTTACAGAAAAAAAAAAAATTAAATATATTTTCAGGCTCAACTCAAGATTTTTGTTAAGAGTTTGATCCCCCTGCAAAAAAAATATCTTTTTGAATTTGGGTGGTGAAGAACTGGTGCTTTTGATGTAAACTTTTATTGCTTTATTGTTTGAACCTTGGTAACTATTGACAGCTTTGAAATCACACAAATACATACATACATACATACAACAGGAAAAGTATGGAATCCTGAAGTAAAGTATGGCTTAAAAAAATGAGTTTAACCTGTTGATTATAAAGGTGACTCTAACAGATTCAATTCATGGCTATTCCAATTATACTCTTCAGTCCAACAAAAAAATAAATAAATAAATAAAATTAAAAAAAAAAAAAAAAAAAAAATTGTGTTTGACTGTTTGAATGAATCCAAGATGATTTTTTGTTCAACAAATCTTTTTTCCTTTCAAGTTATTTATAATTGTATGAAAAGAAACCTTGAATAAATAATAGTGATCATTTATTTCACTTTCTTTGTGTAAAACAATTCAACTTCATTTTTTTTTTTATTATATTTAAGCAAATTTCAGTGTTTTTACTCTCTTTACCTTTTCTCCAATTCACTTTGAGTGAAAAGAAAAAAAAAAGTAATTCTGTATTTTACAATGATTCCTGATAGCTTTTCTTGTGTCATTTTATCAAAGAATTTTGAATTCTATGTCAAGCTTTGCCATAAAACAATCTTAATAAAAAAACAAAAAATTCTATCACTATAGACTCATTTTTCACTAAAACATTTGCACTTTGGTTTCTGTGTTCATAGCATATGAATCAATTACTGTCAAGTAACTGATTTATAATGTCTTCTCATTATTAACTGTTTGACATCCAATACATTTACAGAACCATAACTGCATATCAAAAGGAAGAGGGAGTCAGTTTCACATGTAATGAGATAATTCAGGAAAATTCTGTAACACCAGTCGAAAGCAGATGAATCAAAGATCATTAGACTGACAATTGAGACGTCTAAAAACAGAAAAGTCACTAATGGTTTTACAATATATACATGAACTCAAATTAAAGGCTGCTTACAGTTCAATACTTGAAGAAAAAAAAAGAAAAGTGTAATACACAGATTTTTAAATCAAAATATCAATATAAAAGCAGAAATACTGTTAAAATTAGACAAAAATATTAATTTTTTTTTTACCTAATTTACTCTATTCTGTATATATCAAATCTTGAATGAAAACAAAAAGCAGCTCATAATATCCAGAAAAAAAACATTTTCAGATCAACTTGACTCAATCCTTAAGACATTGCTATAAAGGCAGTTATTTTGCCAAGGGAAATGTCCTCAGATACAAAAATAAGTCCAGTATAATCCGGCTTGGTTGAAGCAGTAACCAAACAAAAATGAATAAAATAGGACAAATTGATCATGAGTTTGAAAAGTAAGAAAAAATCATCTGCTTTCTCAGTCACTGGCAGAAAACTGCAGAATATTTTATAATATTTTTCTCAACAGATGAAGAGCTCAGTTGCCAAAGTTGCTTCTTGCTCAGAATTTCAACAATGACTGTTTGAAGTTCTGAGACAAATTATTGTCATTATTTCATCAATTATTCAAGACTGCTAATCTTTATTATTTTTTGTTTTTTTTAATCAATTCACCCCAAGTAAGGTGATAATGTCACTAAGATGCAAGGGGCTATTGGAAGTGAAAGAAAAGGAAAAAAACTTTAGAAGGAACTGGAAACCCAATAATAGTATAAATTTCAGAGTTTAAGCAGAAATGTTAAAGTATAGAATTGAAGTAGAATTTAGAAGAGACTGGAAACCCAATACTAAACAGGAAACAAAAGATAATTTCTACTCCTGTTCAAAATACTGGGGAGGAGTGTGAACAGGACGATAGTGAACCTATCTACTCCTATTTCTCTTGTTCTACTTAGATATTTCAGCCACAGTCTTTCAACTATTGTACCATCTGACCTTCTTTAGGTAGCAGGAAATTTCAAACTGAACCCTTTATTTTATGACCATGGACAACAATAAGAGAACAATTTATGACCATAGATTAAATAATGGGTTCAGCTCAAAATTTCAAGAAACTTACCTGGATCAACAAACACCTGAAAACAAGAAGGTAAAATGGCTGAAATGTTGTGATAATGACAACAAAGATGAGGATATTAGTCCAAATGTAAATAACTCTTGTACAAGTGCAAAAGATCTGTTACGGTGAAGGCAGAATTTTTTTTCTGTAGCTGTAAATGATGAAAACTCATCACCCCAGAAATTCAGACAGACAAGTACAAAAATATACAAAACTTTTTGAAAAGAATTGAATTTATATCTGGTAGGTCAAAAGATGAATTTTGAATGAAGAATAAAAAATGTATCAGTTGAAGAACATCCTAGTCATTTTGATATTCATTACCATGTTAATATCAAGTACGAGATGATTAGTTTTATATCATTAATTGATATGAAAAAGTTATCTAATAATTGATATGAATTACTGTATATAACAATTTATTAATACAGCTTTCAAAACACTTTCAAGTACCAATATCCAGGCATCTTAACTTTGGTAGGAAAATTTAGGTAACAACAATGGTTAATCTAAGTTATGTTTTATCCTAACTCATGCTGCAACTACCTTGATCAAACTCTCATTCCATTTCACTTCTACTTTACACTCACCATTTTTCTTTGATATTGAATTCCAGCAATATCATAATCTCAGATTAAAAATATTCAAATACAAATGCTCCAACAGTGATGCACTGGCTGTTGTTACTCTTCTCTCTAGTATTCAAGAAATTCATTTAGTACAAATTAGTTAAACTATTTCTGTTTGATTTATTAAGATAAGCAATTATCATACACTGATTTGCTAAGACTAGTATTATCCTGATTGTTATAGTTTGTAATCTTCCAAGAATTTAACAATTGAACACTCTGATAAATCTACAAGAGTTTTTTTTTCCTCACCACAATCCATGTTAGAGGATATCTTATATCAAATAATTCTATCTTGTTAATTTCTCAAAAAAAAAAAAAAAAAAAAAAAAAAAAAATTACCATGGAAGAAACATGTCACATGGAATGAACATCATGTCATTTTCAGTTAACTATTCAGAGCATTTATTGATCAGAGACAGTTTCAAAACAAATCTGATGATGAATGGCGAACATATGGATCAACATATGAGAAAGTAATTAAGATGATGATCTTTGAATGGATTACAGCAGTAAAATTTTGCTATAAACATTTATATAAAAAAAGGACTTATAAGCATAACTTATGTTACAGTCACTGGGTGCTTCACACTTTTGACCTTGTGCCAAATCTAAGTTACACTTAAAAAAACATTTTGGGCACTTCAACAGTGTAATGGTTAGCAAGATTGTCTTGCTAGATCAATTACAATTGAGTAGTGAGTTTGATCCTCATTGGGTGATCCACAGTTTCATCCTTGTGCCATATCTAAGCTAGGCTTATATAATCATTTAGGGTACACAACATGGTGTAATGGTTACCAAGCTTGTTTTGCTAAATCAATTACAACAGAATAGTGAGTTCGATCTTCACTGGGTGCCTCAAACTTTCAGCCTTGTGTCACATCTAAGCTACATTTAGAAAAGCACCATAACTTATGTTAAAGAGAAATTTCATTGTACTAAACTAACAGGAGTGAAGATTAAACTTAGTTCTCTTTGAAGAACTTCTCTGTACCATTCTTTGGAGATCTTTCTTTTGGTGATGTTTACTAGCTAGTATAAATGGTATGAGTTGTAGCTTCAAGGTTGAAGTTTGAAGGATGACTGTTGTATTAAGAGTTTGTTCATCACAATGCAAACTTTGTCTTTTCTGTTGTACTATCCTTTTTTTAATCATTTCATCCCAAGCAAGTCAATAATGCCACTAAGTTGCAAGGGGTTGCTGAGTTTGAAAGAGAATGAGAAGACTTTACTGAAAAGAAAAAGTCAATAAAAGATCAGGAATTGAAAAGACAGAAGGTGACTAGTGGAGTTTCATTTAAATTTTTGAAGATTGTATATGACAGAGAAGCATAAAACAGAAAAGTCCCACAGGCAAGTAAAGAAACTATTAGAATAGTACTTACAATAACATCTATAGCTATTTCAATAGTAAAATAAGTAGACCTAGTTGCAATAATAGCTATTTCAATAGTAAAATAATGAGACCTAGTTGCAAAACTAGCTATTTCAATAGTAAAATAATGAGACCTAGTTGCAATACTAGCTATTTCAACAGGAAAATAATGAAACCTAGTTGCAATACTAGCTATTTCAACAGGAAAATAATGAAACCTAGTTGCAACAATAGCACTGAGAAATACGAATTTTGTCATCTTTTGTGGAGGAATGGTCATCCGAGTTTGGCAAGGCAGACATATTGCTTAAAGAAGCAAAGAAATAGTGTTAAACATATAAGTTGGAAAATATCAACTGTGAAATGGTTTGATAGATTGTGTCTGAAAGGAGACATCTCTCAGATTTATCTAAACACATCCTAATGCCACCACCCATTAAAGTATACACCTCATTCAGTAACTCTCTACCTTGAGTGGCTATATGGCAGTGACTGTTACACAATCTCCCCACACAGAGGCAACAGAAATATAGTTCTACAGAAGAATGCTGAGAATACCATGGACTGAACATGCAAGCAATGACAAAGTTTTAGAGAATACAAAAAGGACACTTATACTTAACATCAGAAAGAGTGAAATTCACATAATGAAGAAAGGGGTTTTTAAAAATTTGACACTCACAGGACACTGAGATATTGAAGGCAAGAGGAAACCAGTGCATAACCTCCCTAAAAGGCTTGTGTAAATGGTTGGCAGAACAAGACAAAAAATTTACTAAGAGGTACAAAGGACAGGAAGTTATGGAGAGCCACGATCTGTTACATTCTGAAGGTGGGGGGGGTATGGTACATAGAAGATTGGGTGAAATTTAGTGAAAAAAAAAAATCATCAGTTGAGAATATATATAATGAAATTCCAAATTTACATAATTATTTTCATAAATACTGAAAGCCAAAGAATAAAGAATTCAGGCTTTAGTAAATTATGAATATGTTATCTCTTAAAAACTGAAACTAAAGTAACAGATCCCAATTTTTCATGCTTCTGCTCACATAAACCTGAAATCCTATCCTTGGCATTTTCACCGATTCACTAAAGTAATTGGCTCAGATTTGAAACAACAAACCAGTATTAACTTCATTCACTGACATTCAAGCCAACTCCTACAAATAATTGTTATGTGTTTAATGAGCACAGCTTATCCAAGTAAGGCAAAGGGATCCACACACAGCCTGCCTTTGTTATACATGACGTACAAATGTCATGGTTATTTCATACTCAATTGCTTACATCATACCTACAATTTTGAGACAAAATGAACACTGCATCTAGTGCAGAAGTCAATTGTTTGGATTTCAGTGAAACAATAATGAAATAAAATTACAGAAATTGGATAATATCTTTTTATCACAGATTTCTTATATCATATTTCAAACTGAAAAAGAAATGTATTCTTGTCACATTTGTACACATACACAAATCAAAATCCATGCTACACAATCACTTTTTTGGTTCCTTAAAAAAAAAAAAAAAAAAAAAAATGCAGGTCATACTTTTTAACAAAAAATATTAGATTTGCTTGAATGAAGTTCATGGTCTAAGTCTGTACTAACAGTGCTTTAATCCTCTAGACTATTTCCTCAGAGGACAATAGCCTAGAGCATTAAATCATTGGTTCAGATTATAGTAATTCAGAGTTCAATCTCTGACCTGGGTACTACAGATTTAAACATCATGGAAAGGACTAGCAGCATTAGAGTTTTTAACAATTAACTTATTAAAGCTCGCTATAAAATCTGGCATTAATTCTAAGTTCTCAGTTTCTGGGTTGAGAAAAAAAAAAATTATTTACATTATTTAAAACCAGTCTAATGTTCTCAACTGTGCTGTTATTATCATGACATTATAGTCATTGTTGCCCCCAGCCTTCCACAGATGTCTGTCAACCTGAATTCTTTATTTAATCTATGGGGGTAGATTGTTCTGCTATCCATGTCTTGGGATTATTTCATCTTGTCCTTTTTAATACTGTTCAGTTATTGCTGGTCCTGTTACCACAACACTGGGAGGATTAAAAGGATTCAAGCATTGGTTCATTAATTTGGTAGCATAGTAATTGCAAGTTCAAACACTGGGCCAAGTAATAAGAAGACTTAGACTTAGTGGAAACAGGGCTAGCAGTAACTGAGAAGTACTAAAGAACAAGATATCTCTAGAAATAGACAGCAGAACAAGAAAAATCTCTCTCTCCAGATTGAATAAAGTGTTCAGTTCAAAACTTTCTGAAAGTTACTCAGCTCTACAGACACCTGAAAAAGTTTGAAAAGCACAATGGCTGAAATGCTGTGATAAAGATGACAACATTAACTGTAAATAATGTAAATGCAGATCAAGCATAATCCTCAGAAAGTAAGAGAAAATATAAGAATGTTCATTCATGTTTTTTTTTTTTATTGAAAGTCTAGCATCAGTTTCTTCCTTTGGGGATTCTCCCTGCTGTTTGGCCTGCTCAACAAATTGATCATAATCGTTTTTATTTATTTTTATAAAGTCTGTACATTGTTTTTGAAAGCAGGTGAAAAGTCTCATTCAACAACTTCCTTGAAAGATTAACTGACATTTTTTTCTTATTGTATAATCTATGAATTTTCTTAGTTCATTGAATACTTCTAAGTATAAGGTTTCTTTTGGTCTCAGATTTTCCCTTTAGGTAAAATTTCTGAAATTAATAAAACTGCCTTGATAGACATTTGATCTAAGCTTATCTTTGAAAAGACATTTTTTTTATCAGGGAGGGGGGATGAAAATTAGATTGAGTAGTGCAATAGTCAAATGACACAAACACAAAATATTTAAGCAATTGTTCATCTAGTTGATCTCTTTAAGGAGGAAAATAGACTGAAACACTTGCTATGAATTGATATGAAGTAGAGGCAAAGAGATAGAAGGTAGTGTGAAGAGTGGGAGAAAATAGTAGATTAAAAAATGAAATAAAAACTATAAAAAAGCAAAGCCAAATTTGATAAAAATGATAAAAAGAAAACAAGATAAAAAAGAAAAAAAGAATATTTTTCTAGGAACAAAAACCCAAATAATCAAAAACAACTTGAAAATGGCTGCAGCTGAAAAAAAAGGTCTAAATTCTTTAGAGTCATGAAACCTAATTTGTAGAGTTACACATGACTAAATTAAAATTGCTTCAATTTTATTCATGATTAACAATTATTAAATGGCTTTGCTACATGCATGAAGATTTTTGGAGGATGTCCTATATCTGTCTGTGAAGCCTATGTAGAGGAGACATGCTTTACCACAAATAAAAAAGCAACTTACCACAGCTGAAATGGTAATGGGAATATTAGTTGTTTCCTTATAAGGAAATATTTGACATTCATTGACTGAATAGTAACTTTAGCTATTCACTGATCAAAATTTACAAAACCTTTCTGATAAAACAATTTTTCAGGAAAATAAGTTTCTCAAGTCCAGTTGTTATTATTAGTCTTTCCAGTGTTGATGGGGGTTTCCTTACTAACCTTTTATTTGAAGTAGTGTGGAATGTCAACAATGTTTCCATGAACAAAGCATTCATGAGGTGATCCTTTGAAATGGGAACAAAAACAGTTTTAAATTCTGATTTGTTAAAAGAAGAGGTTATGTCAGTTAGTTTACCGCTCTTTCACTACTTTGATTGTTGTATTGGGAGACAAGGAAGAAATACGGTTTTAAACACTATTCTGCCTGGAAACCCATGTAATTTTGGGGTAATATTTCCTTTAGTTTTCTAATTGATGGAATTTTTTTCTGAACCAATTACTTCTTTAAATAAAGTTAAAGTTATCCCAGCTATTTTCTACACATTTCCTAATATGGAAACATTCAACATTCATTGGTTAAACAGTCAGTGCTACTGTCAGTTAAAATCTATATAATCTTTCTATTAAAACAATTTTTCAGGAAAATTGGTTTCTCAAGTCCATTGCTATCTCTCTTTCCAGTATTAATGGAGGCTTTCTTCCTAACCTTTTGTTTTAAAAAGTATAATTGAATGTCAATATCTTATATTATCATTTTCTCTTCAAACTACATGTGATATCCATTTTACTGCTGCTGAAAGTCCCTAAGTTATGTGGTTTCTGTTATTTGATACAGTTCTTTCTTTATACTAGTTCACAAGGTTTGAAGAAGAATAGTCTTTTCTAAGACCTGCAGGCTTCATTCGCTTAAACCCATTTTTAATCATTGACCTTAGAAAACAGTTGGATACAACTTACAGTTTAAATATTTCTGAAGGATTTTGGTGCCAAACATGACATTCATATGAAAATCTAAATTTGACAAGGCTATTTAAGAACGTGACTCCAGTTTTTAGATTAATGTTTTGGTGTTGAATCAATTATTTTGTGTTTAATCATTTCACTCCAAGCAAGGCAATAAAGCCACTAAACTGCAAAGGGTTACTGGATGTTAAAGAATATGAGAAAAAAATAACACTATTCAGGAGAGAGGACAAAAAAAAGAAAAGGAATTAAGACAGAAGATAATCATTGATATTGCATTCGAAGAAACAAAATCAAATCTTATTAAACTGTATATTGTTTAAATATTGTCAGAACCAATTTCTTTTTTGTTATCACTAGTTTTTAGGAGGCAACAAAATTAGATGATACAGAACTTCAAAAGCAGAAAAAATTTCCTTTATACTAAATGACCATGTAAGTTTTGATGTGTCAGAAGTCATTATTTATATTTACCCTTGTGCTACTGGCAGCTAAAACTTATACAATCTTTATCTTAAAACAATTTTTCAGGAAAATAGGTTTTCTCAAGTTCAGTAACTGTTATAACTCTTTCCAGTATTGACGGATGTTTCCTTCTTTACCTTTCATTTGTAAAAGGTGTGGTTGTTAAATAGATAATAGTTGAGAACAATTTTGGCACCATATACAGCATCTATATGAGAGTCTAGATCTGGAAAGACTATTTAAGAACTATTTACGTTCTTAGGTTACTCCCATAATATTTGTTACATTTAATATATAAAAGTTTGTATGTAAATCCAGTAACTATTATACGATAATCTTTTTCATCAACAAATCAGCAACTCAGCCTCCAGGAAACTTGGCCCAAATTATACAGATGCGGAAATTTTCTGTCACAAGATTTAAAAAGACTAACAAAATATCTTCAAATGAAGCAACCAGCAGATATTGAATTTTTATGGAAAGTCAAAATAAAATAATGATAGAAAAAGTAATTATTTGCTGAATCTGATTGGTACAATAAATGAACGCACATACACTGAGCAATACTATTAATAATAAGCATGATAAATTAACTGATAAATTAATTATTTCATACTGTTAATATGAGTAAATGTCTAACTGAAAATCTGGAGACCAACTTTCTGCCAGATTCTTAAAGTTTATGGATCTAGGATAAAGAAGAATGAAATAGAAAAGGTTGATTAATAATTGTGATTAAGGCAATGAAGTTATTAGGCATAATGAAGGAGAATCATTAGCAGTAATATGCCTCTATGCAGACTTACTGTGAAGACAAAGAAGCAGAGAACAAAACATACTATTAGCAGTAATCATAAAGGAAGTAGGTCGGCAAGTTCACAAAGTGGGAAATGAGAAAGAGGAATTGATTAAGAAGAGAGCGGGGAGCAAGTTTCAAGAAGGATAAACATGAGTGGGTGGATACAAGAGAAAGTGGTGAAGAGAGAATAAGAAATACATGAGGAGGAAATGGAGCAAAAGAAAGAAGTGCATGAAGACAAGAGAAAAGAGGAGAAAATAAGAAATGGATGAGGAGTCAGATCATGAGCACAAGAGAGAAGAAATGAAGAGAGCAAAAGGAAGGAATCGAAGCATGAGGAGAAGTGAAGAGAGTGAGAGAGAGGAGAAGTGAATAGAGAGGAGAAGTGAATAGAGAGGAGAAGTGAATAGAGAGGAGAAGTGAATAGAGAGGAGAAGTGAATAGAGAGGAGAAGTGAATAGAGAGGAGAAGTGAATAGAGAGGAGAAGTGAATAGAGAGGAGAAGTGAATAGAGAGGAGAAGTGAATAGAGAGGAGAAGTGAATAGAGAGGAGAAGTGAATAGAGCAAGAGAGAGGAGTCAGAGCATGACAATCAGAGAGAAGATGAGAAAATCAGAAACACATGAGGAGAAGGAGGTAGAGAGAAGAATGAATAGAAAATAAGAATTGGATGAGAAGAAAATGAACAGAGTAAAAGTGAAAAGGCAGGACATGAAGACAAGGAAAAAAAGAGGAGAGAAGAAAATAATTGAAAATTTGAGTCACATGAGGAGCAAGTAAACAGAGCAAAAGAGGAAACAAGGCAAGTGAAAGGAGGCAAAGTTTGATAGGTTGGAGGCAACTGAGATAGAAAAAAAAGGAAAAAAGACAAAGAAAAAGTGAAAAGTATTGTGGAAATAAGAAGAGAGAAAGAAAAGTCATTGTCTGAAGTATCCAAATTGAGTCACACATGCCAATGGGGTCACTGCAGATTCTAATATACATCTTAACAGAAATTGCATTAATTTCATATCTAAAACATAAATGTAAATACATTTATCCCCAACCACAGAAACCTTAATAGTTACAGTTCCTTGCAAGATTTTTCAAAATAACAACAATTTTCATTTGTATCATTGGGTTTTGTTATAGAAGGCAAGGAGAGAAATTCAATCAATTCCAAGATCTTGTAATCATCATGATTTTCTTTTGTTTTAAGCTATATCATGCCAATTGCAAAACAGATTCATTTATAAACCAACTTTTCCTTTGACCTGAAAATGTGTGAAATATACAATATTAACCATTTTGTTAAAAAGTTTGGAAGAATGTGGGGAAATAAAACAAAAAAAAAAAATTCAAATGGAATTTGACTTTCTGGTTATTTTGTATTTAAAACTAGATTTTTATGGCTCCTGCTCTCTTACTATTTACTAGTTGAGTTTGTATTGTCATAATAGGGAAATGTCATAATTAACAGATGGAACTTCTGAGGTGAAGTTAAAGCACATCTAAGGGATTAAAGGAGAAAACAAGAATTTTATTCATAAGCTAGTAAACATATTAAGTAAAATAATCTAGTATTTAAGCTACCTGCTTAATCTCGTTGTTAGTTTCATTTTCACAGAGGCTCCAAAATTGTAGCCTTATTGTTTTGTAGGTGCTGTGTCCCTTCAGGACATGGATAATCATTGCTCTCTACAACTTCCTATACTTTGTAGCTCTTAACAATGTGTCATTTTACTATCCCTCCCTATTTGTTTAAATTTTTAGTTATTTCATTTAAACAAGGCTATAAAGCCATTAAGATGTAAGAGGTGGGGTTACTGAGTGTTAGAGAATGAGAAAAAATATTAAAGAGAGAGAGAGAGAGCAATAAAAGAAACAGAAATTAAGAATTTTTGAAGATCAACGTTAACTGAGAAGCAAAAAGCCAAAAGTGTGAGAAAAGAAACTGTTAGCATAGAACTTTGTTACATTTGGCCATTTCAACTGCAAAATGATAAGACCTTACCACCAATCTAGGACTGCACTTAAATTCATAAAGTAATGATACAAAAGAGGAAAGTTCATCAGAACAATTACTATGAAATTGTTTATAGAAAAAGGCACCAGGAATCTATGCAATGCCAAATCAGGACAATAACATTGCAAATTCTTCTTTGGATTTTATCAAGAACCTTTAAATCCATAGCAGAAGCACCAGGCCAAATGTGGCAGCAATATTCAATACATGGACTTATAAAGGTACATAATAGATTCTGGCAAGAAAAATTGTCTAGCATGACACAGTGAACTAACTTTCCTCCCAATAGATCTAGCAGTTGATTCAGTATAATCTTTCCACTTCATGTCAGCAGAAAATGTTAGTCCAAGAAAGTGCAAGGAGTCACTTTTCTAGGAGGTCAGCATCATCCATGCTGATGGAAGACAAAAAAGGTTCTCTGAGATGAATAAAAGAGAGCAGTTTCATTTTGGAGTTGTTAAAATTAACAAGCCATTCTTTGCCCCAGTTAACACCAGATTAAAGTTCATTTTTTATATCAGCTGCCAATTTGACCTTATTGAACCAATCAAATTTACTATTAAGACAGGAATAAATAGTTGTCATCAATATATCCTGTGAGTGTCAATTTTTGTAACTATTCATTCCATATTATGCATCCTAGAATTTTCAACTATCTTTTTCTGACTTAGAAAGAGACAGCTGAAATTTCTAGGTCACAATGGAAAAAGAGTCCTTTTTGATTCCATTTTTGACAAAACTTCCTTATTGATGGTATTCTCAGCATCCGTCTGTAGAATCATATCTGTTGCCTTAAGTCATCTATCTTTCATTGCTACAGTAGGGAGTTTCATCCTGAGTAGATATCTTTACATTGTCTTATACCAGAATAGGTCAGACTTAATAAATTATGAGCTAGTCACTGTAGCATAATTTAGAAAATTTGTCTTGCAAATGATTAATACTGTCATCAGTCTGATTATTACCAGGATCATACAATTGTGTCCTTGAGCCAGACTAAGGTCAAAAATGAATCTGACCCAAACAAGCATAAAATTATGAAAAGAGGACTGAGTAGAATGACTACTGAAGTAACAATTATTTTCTTCAAAAATAGATAATAATCAGATTTTTTTTCTTCAATACAGATTTTAATTTCCCAGCTGTTCTTTATGAATAGAAGAGAACCTATAGATTAATAAAATGATATCAAGTTGATTAAATTCCTTTTAAGGAAGAAGAGGAAATACTTAAACAAAAAGAAGTGATGAGTGGCCATGAAGTTACAAGTACTTCTGTGTGCATTGCATGGATATTTTTTGTTCAACACAAATTCTCTTAACTGAGCCAGCAAATATTAGTTCTTTGTGATAATCACAAAAATCATTTTCACTCACCTGACAACATTAGGTCTCCTTGCTCGTTCATGAAGCACACTTTCTCCAATTACCCTCCATTAAAAAATAAATAATAAAAATGCTCTGATGCTACAACAAGCATAGATCTCATTGTTTCTGATCTTGATTGATTGGAGATCTTAAAATGTTGTGTTTTGGTGAATTAAGATGAGCTACAATAAATATCCCATTCAGTACCAGAAATTTGCCTGTCAGTTGCCTGATTTCAACCAATTGGCTATGTTCCCTCTGTTCATGAGTGCGAGAGTAGCAGGGAAGCATCATGACTGGGTATTAAGAGAGTTGGTTTACTTTTTTTTCCCTTAAATTTGAAGGATGAGACAGCCAAGATTACGAGGGAGCCAAATCTAAATACTTATCTACCTTCTCAATCATAGACCATCTAAGAAGACTGGATTCCAACCTGAAGCTATTTCCAATCAAGCTCCATCTGCAAGGTCATGCAGACTTTTTTTTTTTTAATGAAAACCTGTCACCATATCACACACATGTGATGCATGTTCCTGGCATATCCTCATCAAACTAGGTGTCATGATGGGTATATTGGGCTTCTTATGTCAGTACCCCAGCATCACTTTGTTGGTATGTGGTTCTTTCACTCAATAAAATAAGGGCAACTTGGCAATTGGGTAATGATCAGTAAGTCTAGTCTGGTTGACCATTACTGAGTAATTAGTTCGATCCCCACTGAGTGCCACTATAGAAAATTCAACATTAAATAACGCAAGAAAGATTAACAGGTCATAAAATCAACCAACCTAACAAAAAGAGAATCATTTTCAAGAATATCAGTTCATATAGGTCTTGCTATTTTCAGAGTAGCACTTTCTTCAGCTTTTCAAATGGACAATACCTTTAATTAATACGGGCCTTATTGCAGCCAACAGATATCGACCTACTTACTTGCTATTCACAGGTATGTAAGTCAAGACAAGAAATATCAGTGATATGGCAAATGTGAAAGGATGACAAGAAAAAAATATCTTCTGAAAGAATTCAGCTTCTGTTATGGAATTGAAGCTTGGTAATCTCTCACTTATTCAGTCATTGGCTTGCAGTTCTATATCATGTATAGTTTGATGGACATAAAACATATCTTAATGAAAAATTAGACTTAAAATTCACATTTCCAGAAACAAACATGCCTTAGCTTGGCATATAACATTCTATATTTTCCTTTGTTCTATCTACCTAGCAGGACAGACTGGGTCCTATAGCCTTGGGTGGCAACCAGTCTAGAAAGTCAACTGGTGTTGTCTGGAGAACTTGTGGCATACTATGTGCAACAATTCTCTGTCTGGCAATTCCAAAAAGTGTGGTTCTTTCTGCACAAGCATTCACCACTTTAATCAAATCATTTGTGTGAGAAGTCTGGTTGTTTGATTCTAAGAACTGAATAGCTGTACCATCATACATAAAAAAAACAATGAGAGAGTCCTCTCTCTCTATATATATATATATTATTAAACTATTAGTAATACTTGGTTGTAAAAAACCTCGGATAGCACAACTTGTAAGTCTATCAAGACAAATTGGTACTCAAGGAAAAAAATTGAAAAAAAAAAAATAAAAGAAAATAAAAAAAGAAAGGACTAGAAACATCTGAACAGGGCAAAATAAATCATCCAGTGCTCTAGTTGAAAAAAAAAATCCCAAGCTAGTAATAAAGCTAAAATGTAGAGTGCTCAATACACTAAGTAGAGCTGGGATAAATGGAATAAATCCTAAAGAGCCAGGAACAATCTACCTAGGTTTCACCTAAATGGATCGTCAGGGTAATCTGGCCAGCTTACCCTGAAGATCCGTTTAGATGAAATCTAGCTAGGTTGTTCCTGGCTCTTTAGGATTTACATATTTATATATATTTATACATGCTTCATTAAATAATATAGACAAGTGTTGTCTATTTATTTTATGTAAATTCTTTTCGAGAATAAAATGACAAAACCCTGAGAGTTAAGGAAAGTTTCTAAACAGTTTCAACAACAATAATATTTAATCTTAACACTAACAATATAAAGAAAAAAATATTTGATACAATGTTTTATATTTCTGTTCTGACTCTAAAAATTGCAATTAAAAAAGGACTGAATACATATGGTACAACACTAACATTTATTTAAGTTTATTATATGTAATATATATTCATATAGTTATATTCCTTCACAGTGACTCAGACATTGGCAGGCAAACAAGACATATGAAGGAAGCTGTTCAGCAACCATACGACCACACCCAACATGGATTGATGATATGTAAAATATTATATACAAACAATGTCTTTAAGCAAGAATATGACATGCAAAAATCTCAAAATAAGCATTAGGCAAAAATTACTTTTTTCAGCAATGCACAAATTATTTAAAATCCAGATATTTAAACAAATTCTAATTAAATTCCTTTGCTAGAAAGAAAAATAAGTGTCATTCATAGGGCAGTGAAATTGTGACAAAATTCAGTTATTCATGCATGTAACTAATACAAATATTTGATGAATATTATTATTTGTTGGATTAAAATTTACAAATGAACTTTGTAGTTAGAATGTCTACAGTACATGTGCAAAAGTAGTCTTTAAATAAAGCATAAAATTTTAACAGCAAGATCAGAAAAATATTGTTTTTTTTTAAAATTGAAACTAATTTGTATGAATTAATTAAACTGACATACTATAAATAGGACAGAAACATGTCTCAATGATAATTCTCTTTAATGTGAGCAGTTGAAATTTCTTCCTTTAAAAAAGTTGGGGCTGCTGAACAATTCTTAGTTTAACCCACTTCCCAAAATCTGTATTTTGTTTGGTCAATGAAATATAGATTTTGAGAAGTGGATCAAACTGAAAGATTTTCAGCACTCCATCTTAGTTATGAAATTATTTATGAAAATGCACCAAAACTGTGACAAAAATATGAGTCATAACAAGCTAATTGATCATCACACATCATCATTGTCTCATTAAGAGTTTTAACACAAGTATCATGACACAAAAAAAACACTCCTTTTTATTTTCAATACAATACTTTTTGTTTTTAGCAGTTATTTTTTATAACCCCCATCAATTTTTGTCAGAATTTTTGAGAAGAGGAATTATCATTGAGGAATTTTCAGCATTACCAGACCCAGGGCCTAGTGGAATAAAGCATTGCTTAAAACATATTGGGTTCCCTGGCTGTTGTTCAATCCTTGGAGGTGTTGAAAAGTCACATACTCTGGTTCAGTAGAAATGAACAAGCAACAGGGCTTAACTTACAGTTATGAAATATCCTTTGAGTATGAAAAGTAGGAGAAAAATTTACCTCCAAAGAAAGTTTGATCAAAATATCAAGTAGGTTACCCAGTGCACCTGAAAAAGGTCACTGTCTGGAATGTGAGTGTAATAAGCAAAATGAGCAGGCTGATCTGAATATTAAAGCATTTGTCACCATTATAAACAGGATTTAAATAAGTACCTAAAGATTGGTGATAGGTTATACAGAACAAGTAGTAACTAAATTTGATACTGATTTTTTCTTTTTTTTTTTATATAAGAACAACATTGCATTCAAGCAAGCACTCATTCTATTATAAACAAAAATTATCTTTTCTTTTTTTTTTTTTTTGCACCTTTTCCTAGCTGCAGACTAAGACAGTCATTCAAACAAAGAATGCTCATAAAATGGTGTATTGCTTTTCACCATAAACAGCTTTTAGATATATTCGCTTCTTTTGTACTCTGAACATAAGGAGATAATCTGATAATCCTCCAGATCTACAGAATCAAGAAGATTGATTCTCAAAGTTAAAGCCAGTCTATTAGTTACTCAAAAACAGATGATAACCAGGGTCAGGCAGATTTAATCTCCACCAAGTGGCCTATCACTTCCACACCAAAACAAATTGCAACAAGCATTGGAAATCACTTGCATGAGAGGGAAGATTTCTGGCCCACAGCACTTATGATTTAGTACATATCCTCACAGGACCTCAGCTGCAAAGTTGCAGACACACTTAGATGAATGGACACCTGATATATAAATCAATTTACCAAATAACTTGCATGTTTATTGATCACTCTTAGATAAAGAATTACACACTCATATTATGCATAAGATATTTGTTTGGGCTGTACTTACATATATTAAAAAAAAATAAGAAAAAAATAAAAATAAACATTTTAGCAATATTGTTAAAATATTTTACAATATTTCAGTCCAAGAAAGTGGAAGGCATTTCTGCGATGATTCATATAAATCACATGATAGGGAGAGCAAGAGTAAAAAGTCAACGAGAGAGAGAGTAGCAAAAAACAAAGGATTCCTAAGAAAGATGACTTTATGCTAGCAAATATTCTCATGGGAGCAATAAAGTTTTAGGGAAAAGGGAAACAAAAAGAACATTTAAAAGTAGAGTGAAAATTTCTAGGGCACATAATGAGGAAAGAAGGCCTGGAGAATATGATACTCATAGGCTATATTGAAGGCAAGAGGGACAGCGGTAAGCAGCACATAAACTACCTAACGAGCTTTTGTAAATGGTTGGCAGAACAGGGATTAAGAGACATAGCAAAACAACTTACTAAAAGCTACAAAAGACAGGAAGTTGTGGAGTGACAAAATCGTCCACATCCTGAAGGGACATGACATATAGAGGATTATTTCAAAAGCACTTACTGGTTAGAGCATGAAAGTGAAAGAGAATAGAACTATTTGCTGAAATTCCTGAGATAAACAAGGTTAAATATATTGATAAAAAGTTTAAAAAAAAAAAAAAAAAATTAATAAATTTATTCATTATAAATGTAAAACTGGTGTACTAAATAAAAATTAAACATACTTTTTTACTTTTATTTTAGAATTATTTGAAACCTTGAAAAATTTACATTTTAAGTATAAAATTTTAACACTGAAAACCTTTCTGGTATTTGCCTGCAAGCACAAGTTAGAGAGAATGCCAACTTGTCTTGTGTAGGAAATCAATAGTCAACCAGAGAAAATGATCAGAAAAGAAGTGATAATAGTGACCACCTGTACAGATGCAAGAGAACCAGAAGCAAAGAATAATGCAGAAAAGATGACAGCAGCGTGAAAGCAGCAGCATTTCAAACTGGTTGGCTTTTTATTCATTTTTTGAGAACACGGTCACATAACAATTTGAATATTGGCAACATATCTTCATAGTTGTCATTAAATATAACCAAAGGCTTTGCATACAATGCAGATATGCCAGATAAAAGAAGGCATTATGAGGAAAGCTACAAACAGAATTTGAAATTTATTTACTACAATACATAATACAGTGATGTATTTATTCTTCATTGTATTTTTGCTGAATATATTCTTGCATATTTGATCAAGTGAAAATGGAATGCTCACTGCAAAACCACCTTATTTTCAGTGAATCAACAATCCATTTTATACACTGATTTACTCCAACTGGTGTCTTCATCTTGGTTGTAATCATTACATTTTGGCCTTATTCAGGTGCCTATTATAAAAATTAAAACAGAATTCTTTTTTCAGTCCAAGGAAGGAGGTTGTTCTAATTCTGCCATCCTAGAAGATAATTCATCCTTGTGATATCACTTGTTTTTTTTTGTTTTTTTTTTCCACTAAACCTGAGTATACATGAATTTTATACTAACCATCACAAAAATTGAACTCGCAACTACTGAAATTGGCACAGATTGTTCAGAACATTTTTAAATAAATTCTCAAGTACTGCCTTCTCAAGATATGAATGGGACAAAGGAAATAAAATATTTCTCTATGAATAGAATGGAAAAAAAAAAAAGGCCATTAGCTATAAATCAAAATAAGGTCTCTTTTGGATGAACAGAACAATCATTTAAACAAACATATAACCACAAAAATACTTTTTTACTATCATACACCACACAGACATTATATATATCAAGAACAATATTGGAGAAAAATGTATGATGAATTGGAAAAAGTTTTTTGTGACATTTTACAAGGCAATACATCAAATGCGTTGGCTGCCCACCATAATGAGACAGACTTCAATTTTGACAAAAGAAATGCCATGCTGATCAAAGGAGAAAGCAATTCACTATGATGAAAATGTTTAGAGAGGGCTTTGATCACAAGGTCATCCACAGTAAATTTGCACACTGGGTCTTACATTTCACCTTTCCTGGCAGAACTTCTATTATCACAGTTTGGATATCTAATAACAAAAGCAATAAAAGAAAAGGAATGTAAATGAAAACAGGTAGATTAAAAAATTTTTTTTTTAAATTATAAAACTTCCAGCATCCCTCATTCATGCATATGTGTAGACACACCAACAAAACAAATTTAGTTTGATGAAGTCCTAAAAGGCAAAATGCTTCACAAGAAGACTTTTTCCATTTTGTCATATATTTTTTTTCCAGAGATATATAAAAAATGATCATAAAAAAATTTGTTTTGTGGTTACAAAATCTCTGCTTAAACAACTGTTCTTTTGATCCAATATAGAACTTATTTTGCTGTGCAGCTAGTGGTTTTGTAAATTTCTCATTCTATTTTGACAGATAAGTGTTTTTTTTTCTATCATGCCACTGTTTCATACTAAACGCAATTGTCAGGCCACATACATTTCTCGACTATCTATATATATATATATGGGTCAGTGATGCATGACACAAATAATAAAAAAGCACAACAGGAAAACTATCAACAAACCATCTAAACAAATTAAACCAATGTGTAACTGAAGAATAAACAACAGATGTCCCTTAAAAATCAATTACTTACAAAACAATGTAATATAACAAACCACAGTAAAATCATCAAATAATGGAGAAAAAATATACATAGGAGTAACTGAAGGACCCTGGAAACAAACTACACACAAAAACATCTTTCACAAATAGTAATACACAAACAGAACAATGCTTTCTAAGTATATCTGGGAAATTAAAAACAAAAGACAAATCACATCAAAAATATCATAGGAAATAAGGAAAAGAACATCAGCCTACAACAATCAATCCCAAAACTTTAAAGTCTGTTTGGAGGAAAAAAATAGCTATTATTACCTTTCCAGACCAAAACAAACTAAATAAATGATCAGAACTCATCTCAAAATGCAGACATGAAAACAAATTTTTACTATGTTACTTAAAATGGTTCATATTTAGTTGAATATCTAATAGCATAATTTTGTTTTGTGTTTTAATTTCCCCTAAAAATTGGCATGAACTTTCCAGACAATCCAATATTTACCAAAATTATGCAAAAATATCTTGAATACTAAAAAGTAAATTTATTCAATAAAATTGCCATTGGCTTCAACCACAGCTTCTAGACAACTTCAGAATCTACTGCAACTCTTCTGGATGGTCTCCTTGTTTAAGTTGGTGAATGCTGCCATAATCCTTACCTTCAGTTCATCTTTGGTGTTACAACAAGTTTTGTTAGTCTTTCACTCAACTGCACTCCATACATAATCAAGAGGGTTACAGTCTGGGAGAGTTAATTGGCCAGATGTAAGGGATGATGTAGTACCAAAAATTGTTTGACAGCCACAAGTGGGTTATTCTCCTTGTATGACATGGTGCAGAGTCCTGTTGCCAGACAGGGGCTTTCAGCAGTCACTCTCTTGACTCAGGGCAGCACTACCTCCTCAAGGCACTTGATGTAGGCCTCAGTGTTGAGTTTGAGACCCTGTCAGAAGATGAATGGAGGCATAACATCGACATCACACACTTTTGTGATCATGATTAGACTCATCCAACTCTTTCTGATTTCTCTGCTTGTCTTCAAGCTGACATCCAAACACTCTAAAATGTTTGTATTTGAGCTTTTGGAACAGATGCCAAGCACTACTGCATGCTGTTTCCAAATTTCTGGCAGAGTGAATTACATTATGGTGCACCTTTGCTCACAGATGGTGCCCAACTGATCCTACTGTACTGTGCAGTCAACAAAATCAAAAACAAACAATTCGCAAAATTAAAAATATAAAATGGCAACAATTTACCCATTGCACCCTTGTTGTAGAATACAAATGTTTTTCTTCCTCTATATGCATCTCATCCTCGTCGCCAAGTGTTGTAGAGTAGTTTCACAGTGGAGGCTTGTATTTGTACTAAATCGGTCCTAAAATAGGTTCGACGTACAAAACGTTAGGAACTTGATATAATAGGGAATGACGCAGTAATCTAGTTGTGGTGGCTGATACTTTAATATCTGACTAACGGTCGTCCGACCAACTCCCTGAGTGACTCCTACTACTCCTACTTATTATAGGTGGGAGAGTCTATTAACTATAGAATAGGTGTGTTCCACTATAACAACCCTGTGTGTGTGTATATATATATATATATATATATATATATATATATATATATATATATATATATACACACACACACACAAAAATAATATAGATTAAATATTTTGCTATTCCTTTAATCCATATACTTTTCTATTGTCAAGTCACAAAGCTGCCAGTCTTTTCTTATTTACTGAGCTGAACATTCTGGTCCTCATTGACAGTGACCAACATGACAACCTAATAATTCTTAAGATCATCAAGGCAAACTTGTTTTCAGCTTAACCTGTATAACCCCCCCCCTCTCTCTCTTTACCCAAGAACATCCAATGGATCCCTCACCACACCTTTCTCTCACTTCCCAGTGTTGATATTGCTGTGGCTCTTGATGTTACTATTTCTGTAATACATGTACATCTAGATAAGGTGGATTATGCCAAAAGCTACAGATAGCAAAATATTGGCTCAGAAACATGGCAAGTGATCAAAAATCAAGCGGCCAGTGTTTTGGAAAAAGAGACATGAATCCAAAATAGTTATGCATCAAACAGGCAGAATAGAAAAATAAAGAGAAAGCCCAAAAGGAAAAATGAAGTAAAAAGTTGACTGGGGGTAGTCGGTGGTTGTGTATATATAAATAAGCAAAAATAAATATACTCTGTTTCAAACATTATTACCCACTTCCTGTTATATATATGTATATATCATTATTGGAATCTAAAGTTTTATTTTATGAATGATGGCACCATATGTGCATCTAAGATGAAATGCCATTCAGTCTGTGAAGATGCAAATAAAGGCAGCCATTTGTCCTGAATTTTAAAGACTCAAAGCAATCACAATGTTACACGTTTGCAACTTTAAAATGCATAATTGTGCTAGGTTGACAGATAAATAGAAATGTTGAATACAGAGTTTACAAAAATAATTGATAGGCATCACTGACCTGAGAAGTGAATTAAAAATCCTGATGAAGACAAGTTCAGAACCTTATCTTACCTATCCGTATTCTTTATGAAAAGAGAAATTATTTAAAAAAAAAAAAATTTCAGGGATTCTTGCAATGAGGAAATGTTGAATAGCACAAGATACTGGGATCTAAATTTAGATGAATATATGACACTGATCACTTGGTCTCCTTTAAAAGATATTCATAAGGAAAATTGAATAAAATGAACAACATAATACATAAAGATTAATTGTTTTAAACATTCTTTTCAACAATAATGTAATATTCTCCAGATGAATGGAATAAATCCTGGATGCTGACTGGAGAAAATTACCCTTATAGGTTGAGATGTCTTCAAGGTGGAGGTGGTGTGAAATTTTAGTGGAGGTTAAGCAGTGGGCCCATGACAAGTCCTAGATAATGCTAAGATAACAGTTTATATATATATACACTGATTTTTGAAGGCACAAAGAGCTGTGGTTCAAGAAGCCAAAGCCTTACAGAAAAATAAATTTTGTGCATCATAATACTCAGTGAAGAAAATTAATGTATATCTGAATGAAATAGGTTTCAAAGATACCAATTTGATGAAGTGGCTGTCTTGTTCACTTAATCTTATCACAAACTTGTAGAACATTTGAAATCGGAAAGTTTAAATTAAGAGATGGCAATTTTCCAACAAAGAGGAACTTTGGAATCCTATGGAATGCAGTGAAGATGGCTTCATATGAAGAAATACAACAGCTCACAAAAATAGAGAGATGAATAACTAATTTCTCCCACCTAATTCCCATTTCCCCATATGTGAAACTAATTTATTAAGCTTATGACATATGTAAGATTTCTTCATTCACATCAGTATATTGTGTTATTTGTTAAATAGAAGTTATATTTCTTGTCATGTTTTTAGCTATATGCAGACACATTAAGGAGGAGTTTTGTCGCCTTGATTTCAGGACAGACGTGACATGTCTACTTGGAGCATCATGAATGTATCTTCTTTCCTTGGTTGACTGTCCCTTCAATAATAGTGTTGGAGGTAAACATTTTCTGGGTTTTGGCATTATCCGCCTAATAGCTAGGGAACTGAAACTAACAAAGGAAGCTATCATATCAGCAAGTGTATAATATTGGGGCTACTGTACTGCGATTTTGTGAATGGTTTCTGGACTGTGCAGTAGTCTCTGGCATGGCCTCTCAATGCCATGATGCAGTGGACTGTTACAGCTGTACCTCTGGATGATTCTCTCAAAGTTATTTATACATGCAACCTGTGTGTATGTGTCTCTCTCTTTTTTTCTCTGTTTACTGGTCTTCAACCAACCAATGCACACGTGAAACAAAGCATACCCTGACGAACTATTCCATAAAATGATTTTTGCTATGCAAAGGCAAACCAAAACAGCTTTCGACCCTACAAGATGGAAGCACTGCTCTCAACCTTCTTCGAGCATGCTGCCTACAAAGCTGCTGCTCTTGTCACTGATTGGATCCTTTCTTGAATGGAGAGTTTTATACCCACCAAAAAAAATTCTAGCAAAAAACTGTCAACCCTGATTCAACCCTAAATATGCTGCAGCCTTAACTCACCAAAACCACTACTTTAGTATCTACCACAAAGAGTGATGTAGTTTGGACTTCAATGCATTGCCTGAAATCACAGCAAAAAAAATTCTAGAAAATGCCAAGTGCAGCTATGCACAAGCAGTCCAGATGATGGCTGAAAAGAAACAAATTGGATCCTATAAATTCTGGAGGATCACCAACCAAATCATGAACAGAGGTAAAACAGCTGCACCCACAGTTATAAATGGCCCTAAGGTCATATCTTCCTTAACAGATTAGGTGAACCTCTTCACCTCTATCTTTGCCTCTAACATTAGACAACAAAGACCATCCCCTCCCCAACTTCCCATGTCTCACTGAGCACAATCTCAGTAATATTACCATTACAGCACAAGAAGTCTCTTAAAGGCCTTGACCCTAAGAAAATACTGGTCCACACAAAATTCCAGTGGTTGTCCTTAAGAATATCAGCCCAGAATTACCTCCAATCCTAGCAAAGTTATTCAACTGCTGCTTGAAGAAAAAATCCTTCTCTAGCCTGTGAAAGGTGTCAAGCATATGCCCAGTTTTAAAGAATGCTGACATGCGATCTTTCCTCTCCCAGTATAGACCAATCAGTCTCCTCAGTAAGCTTTTTGAGGCCATAATCAATAAGCTCATCAAACACCTTGAAAAGAACAACCTTTTCAGCAACAAGAATAATGGGTTTCAGCCGGCCTGATCCCCTAGCAACATCTTAATTACCATCACTCACAGACTCAGTGAGGCTCTTGATAGCAAACACATCTCGAGGATCATCGCATTAGATATTTCAAAGGTTTTCAACAAGGTGTAGGACAAAGGCTTACTACACAAGCTCTCCAGTTATGCAATCACTGGAAGGGTCTTTTCAATAATAAAATCCTTCCTAACAGGTAGGTCCCTGAAGGTAGTTATTAATGGCCATTCTTCTGGGACCCTAACAGTCAATGCAGGCATGCTCCAGGGGTCACACCTTGGACCAACCCCTTTTTTGACCTACATAAATGGTTTGCCTAAGAATATACACAGATAATTAATAAACATCTATGCCAATGATACGACTATATACGGATGCACTTCTAAAACTCTCAATGGTCAGAGATTGGTGACTGATCTCTCTTCTGATCTTTCACAAATTACCCAATGGGATAGAAACTGGCTGGTTACATTCAGTGCCTCAAAGATCAAGCTAGTTACATTCCATCATCACCAATCAGACCCTGAACTACCACCAATCAGGATGAACAGGGGTACTCTCAGAAAGCACCTTGGTTAGAAGACTATTGGGCCTCAAACTCACACCTGACCTCAAGTGGAACTCATACATATGATCCATTTCTAAGGATGCAGACAAAATGATCAGTTCCCTGTATAGCTCCAGTAAGTAACTGACTCCTGCCTATCCTCTACCTTTAAAAGAGTCAGATCAAGCCAAAAATGGAGTACTGTTGTGATATTTGTGCAGGAGCTGCCCAAACCTCACTCTCCAGCCTTGAGTCCAAAAGCGTCTCTGAGCCCTTGTGGGTGACAAATTATTCTCCAACCTCTCTCCTACAAGCAGGATGTGGCAAGCCTATAATTGCTCTACCACTATTTCCATGGAAAGTGGTCAGACGAAGTACATTCCCTGGTCACTCCAAGTCAAACCTTCACGACAAGAACACACCATCCTTCTTAATAGTAGCAAACCACCCGCATTCCCTCCATATCACATTGGCAAGAAGTTTCATTCAAACGGCTTCTTCCTGCAAACCACTGCCCTGCAGAACAGACACCCAATAGGATGTTTCCCTGATTACTACAATCTTAATCTGTACAAGGCCTGGGTTAACCATTATCTTCCACTCCTATACACACAACTGGCCTCCAGGCCTCTACTTTGAGTTACCCCCACCCAGGCCTTGTAAAAGATGAATTATACTGTAAAAAAAAAGTCAAGCACTCAATTCAAACAGAGCAAGTGATGCTTGGTTATTAATCTTTGCATGTACTTTTATGCATAATTTTGATATCTGCATTCTGGCTTCAGTCACTTTCCCATTGCCATAACGTAACTTCCCTGTACCTTTTTATAAATATTTTCCTGGTAATCAGTCTGATGAATCTTTCTCTATAGTACCTAGACTTTATGAATTTAAGAGCAACATGAGATTAGTGACAAAGTCTCATCATCTTACAGTTGAAATGAACAGATGTAACCATAAGTTCTATGCTAACAATTTCTTTTCTCAAACTTTACTTGTGGAAAACTCTTCCAGCTTCTTGCTTTCCAATCAAGTTTGATCTTTAAAAATTTAAATGCAATGTCAATATTTATCTTGTTTTCTTAAAATCTTTACATTGTTCTCTGATGTTAATGTATTTTTTTATATTCTGCCACACCTTGCATCTTAGTGGCTTTATTGCCTTGCTCATGTTGAATTGATTTAAAAAAAATTCTAACTATATAGTCTATTCTAATAGTTTCTTTTTTGAATTTCTCACCTCTGGAATTCTCTTCCATTTTCTTAACTCCCTGACACTTATGATCTTCAAAAATATAAATACAATACCAATCAGCATCTCCTGTCTTCCTGAATCCTGTTCTTTTATTCTTTTCTCTTCACTAAAGTGTTCTCATTTTCTTTCACTCCCTAGTAACATTTTACATCTTAGTGGCATTATCACCTTGCTTGGAGTGAATTAATTAAAAATAAACAAAAAAAAAAATCACACAACAAAATTTTGTAGATGTATATAATGTAATCCTGTAAACATCTTCGGCTAAAAGAAAAATCAGAATTTCCCTCATTTTGTAAACCTATAACAAGTGTTCACTTTTGCATTTATACATTTATACAAACACTGGAAATCAAAACTGTTTTAGATAATTGCTTATGAAAGCTGAAAGCACTCATTGAACAATTTATGTTCAAATTTCCCCCCAAAACCAGAAAATTGATCTGAAGAGAGAATAAATTAAAAATTTTAAAGATCTTTCATCTTCAACAAAACCTGGAGATATATATATATATATATTACTAATACTTCACTTAATAAAAGGTCAAAGAGTCAGTCATGGTCAAGGGTAACTGAATGAGGTTGTTGTAAAAGGTAAGAGTAGGAACTAAGGAGGTCATGAGAACATGTAGCAAAGATAACAGTTGAACCTTGACTTAAACAGGTTAAAACTGTAGTAATTGGGAAAGTATCCTCTCATGTTCCACAAAGCAGTGGTTCTTAGGAAGAACCTATCTGAATGTAACTTCTTTCTTACAAATAGAATATAAAGGGAATATGAATAATTTGTCCGTGTGCATGTGTGGCATTGCGGGTCTTAGCTGTGAAGCTCTCAACTGGTGAAACTAATGAATGTAGGTAATCAGAAAATTTGTCATGTAAATAGAAATAGAGTTTTGAGAGGCTAGCAAAGTTTTGTCTGTGGGAAAGGAGTTGTAGAGTGGGAGATAATTCATCAGCCACAAGGCCACATAGAAACTTCAGAACTATGTCAAGGCTGAATGTAAGGACTGGGCAGCTCCAGCCCAGATATGACAACAGTACTCCATTTTGTCTAATGTACATTGTGTGTGTGTGTGTGTGTATATATATATATATATATATATATATATATATATATATATATATATGTATGTATGTATGGGAGAGTGAGACATACAGGAGCAAGTATGTAAATGTCATTTGTCATGGATGTCATTTCAAATTAGCTGCAAGAACTTTGAAAAAAATTGACAGGAAATAACCTTTTGACAATAACTACCAAAATTATTATAAAAATTGTATCTTTGCAGAGCAGAATCTATGATAGTGAAGAAGATGGGTTTTCTACTATCATGACTACTTTTATAGTTATCTGTGCTATTAAAACTGAAATGTCACTAATTTGTTCTCTGTATCATGCCTGCATTTAGATATGCAGAAGGTGATTTAACGAAATTTGCATTCAAAATGTCTTCGAGAGCAAAGATTAAATTTTCTCTTTTTATGGCAATCCAAAGATGCCCTATCAACAAATAAATGCAAAAGAAATACACCAGAAATAACAGTTTGTATTTTTCATAAAGATTCGATAGTTATATGAAAAGACAAGTTGTATTCATTTTTTTTGTTGGAATCATTTTATTTTTAACCCATGAACACCTAAGTAAAATCTAGTATTATATAAATTTTTAAAAAATCCAGTATTTATTGTCAATTTATTAAAAAAAAAAAAAAAATATCTAGTGTTACCTAGAGTTTTTAAAAATTATTTCACTTCATGTGAGGCTATAATGCCACCAAGATGTCAGAGTTTACTGAAAGTAAAAGAGAATGCAAAGACATTAGTGAAGAGAAAGGACAATAAAAGAACAGGTTTTAGGAAGATAGAAGATGGTGATAATGTCACTAAGATGCAAGGGGTTAGTGGAAGTGAAAGAGAATGAGATGACTTTAGTGAAGAGAAAACACAATAAAAGAACAGATTCCAGAAAAACAGAAAATGGTGATTGATGTTACCTTTAAATTTTTGAAGATAGTAAGTAGCAGACAAGCAACAAGTCAGAAGAGATTTCCAGAGGTAAAAAGTGCAAGAAATGAATATTAGAATAGATCATATAGTTACATCTATTTCAACAGTAAAATGAGACCTAGTTGCCAATCTAGTAATTTGCTTAAATTCATGTGGTTGTGATACTAAGGAGCAAAGCTCATTAGAACAATTGCCAAGAAAATATTTATATAAAAGACAGAGGGAAGCCATGTCACAGTGGTGGAAAGTGACTGAAGTCAAGATGCCAGGTCAGGACCAATAACATTACAGACCCACCTCTTTGGATTTTGCTGACAATCTCAAGATATATTACAGGAGTCAGGAACGGATATGCACAAACGAACTGTAAATTTAGAAATGTACAAAATGGATTCTGGCAAGAAAAATTGTCTGACAATACAGTAATATAATCAATGATTCAATATGATCACTTCCCTTCATACCAATAGAAAACAAGAAATCAGTGAATTGCTCTCCTGAAGGTTAGCGTTAGTCATGCTGATGGAAAGCAAAAATAGTTCTCTATGATGATTAAAAGATATTTTCTTTTTCGGGACATTAAAATTTGCAAACCATTTCTTGCCCCAGTTAACAACTGATTGGAGATCATTTCCAAGAGCAGATGCCATTTTTACTTTGTCAGACCTATTGAACTTACTATTAAGACAGCAGTAAATAGTTGTACCATCGACATAAATACCAAGTTGGGAACTGATTACATCAGGAAAGTCATTGATGAAGACAAGACAAAATGTAGGACAAAAGGACAAGGCCCTGTGATACCCTTTCATTAATGTGAAAGGATCTAGAAGTGTGACCATTAACCATTACTTTCATTACACAATTTGTTAAGAATGATTGGTTTAAATCAAATATTCTGCTAGAAATACCATATGAAGAAAGCCAGCATGACAAACACAAGCACCTTCGAGATATCTACAGCTTGAGCCTTCCCATTCTTATCTAAAGTTTGATGGACAAATTCAGTAATAATCATTATCATATCAGTGGTTGACCAAGAGAAGCAAAAGACATTGTTTATCTAAAAGAAGGCCATGTTTAGTGAGTCGTTTAACTAATTCATAGTTGATTAGAGCTTTTAGTATTTTGCCAAAAAATCAAATACAGTATTAATTGTAAGGTTCTTAAAGAAATTTTTTTAAAAATTGGGGTTCATTAAAAGAAATTTTAAACCAAAATCATGTTTGATTTCAGGTTACAATTTTAAAAAATCTTGATTAAATTCAATCATCTTGATCTAAGTTAACTAGTTTGTGTTCCTATCTTATAAGCATGACAGTATTTTATCACCTTTTCTTCTCAGAGAAGCTTATAACTTAACCCACATCCTTCTGGATTCAGTTTAAACCGACACCATTTTTACATATTATCTGACCATTTAGCATTAAATTTGATTTACCTTGATTTTAGATGAAAACTTGTAAAATTTCAAATATATTTTAATTTTCAAAATTATACTTTATAACTATAGTTCAGATACTTACACTATTTACATTAACACTATTGTCCTCATCTTTGTTGTTGATATCACAATGTTTTTGCTGTTGTATCCTCAAGCTTTCCTCAGGTGTATACTGATTTGAGTAACCTATACGGAATTCTGAACTGAACCCTTTATTTAATCTACAGGGATAGAGTGTTCTCATTCTACTACTCATGTCTAAGGATATAAATAAATAAAAAAAGATCTAGACACTCAGTTGTATTATTTGAGATTCATAGGAGTATAATTAAAAACCTGTATACATATTATTTATGCTATTTACATATATGCTATTGTCCTTATCTTTGTTGTTGTTATCACAACATTTCAGCTGTTGCGCCTTCTGGCTTTCATCAAATGTATGTTGATCCGGGTAGTCTACAGGGAATTTGTAGACATAGTAATTGTATGTTCAATTCATGGGCTGGGCAGTGTGTACTTGGACTCAGTGGAAACAGGGCAAGCAATAACTGAGCAGTACTAAAATAAGAACTTGACATGATATCTCTAGACAAGGTCAGAGGAACGAGAACAGTCTACCCGCTAGATTAAATAAAGAGTTCAGTTCAGAATTCCCTGAAGGTTATGCAAATCAATATACACCTGATAACAGCTGGAGAGAACAATGCCTGAAATGTTATCATAACAACAACAGAGATGAGGAGAATAGTCTGAATGTAAATAATAACTCCTCATTCCAGAAATTCAGACAGAAATCAGTTTAGATATATGGAAATAAAATGCTAAGATAATGGATTAATGATGGAAAGATTAATGTTTGTTCAAGATTTAATTCTCTTGCAGATGATTTTTAAATATTATTTAATGTATGAAATGTCAAAGATTTTAGCTGCTACAGATTCCTAATTTTTTTTCATGTAAGCAACAGGAAGAATTCAAAAGGAATAAAACAGGATTCAACTAAAATTAATTAGCTTGAAGCAAAAATGTATAGGATTGCATGGTGTAAACAAAATGCCAACATTTTTTTTTTTAAAAAAAAAAAAAAAAAAAAAAAAAAAAGAAAATCTAGATTCAATCAGGAGGAGAAAAAGGAGACAGAAGAGAACAAATTTTGTTTTTAATTATATGACATCTAATCAACCACCATTATTATTTACTCTTATTTTAATATCAGTTGCTTTTTATCCTGACATTACTCGGGCTATTGATCTACAGCAGTGAGTAGACAGCACTGATCAGAAATAAAGAATAAACTCTGAATGAGCAGTGAACTCTTGTCTCCATAGTCTAAGGGTAAACTGGTTGAACACACTAAAAGATTAAATTTAACCATTTAAACTTACCTTTCATTACACAATCTCTATCAGTCTATATTTGTTTTTTTCATACTAATAGTATTAGTAGTATCAATATGTTGTTTATAACTTTCAAGAGAGTCATTAATATATCCAATATTATTTGGATGCTCACATCTGTGCATTTCTGTTTTTGTCATAACAATGTTTTGGTCAATTCATTCTTCAGGTGCTGTCGTCATTGGCAGAACTTGTTGCTGAATATTGGGGTGCCCATCAACATTTCCTTCTGTGTGAAATGAGTCCTATGTTAGATCTGAAGAGATATCCACAGCCCCTGCATGGTAGGGTAGGAGGTTTCAGGAGATGGAGAGCTCTGGCTTTTCTTTTCTCTCTTCAATTTGGCTTCTGGTGTTTTCAAAGGATGCCGTTTTTTCATAGACTACTCTTCTCCAAGTAGTTCTTTCTGTAGCTTCTGTCTTGATTGACCAGCAAGGTGTCTTTGAGGTGATCCTTGAATCAATGATGTGGGGATCCATGTGGTCTCTTGCCAGATATGCACTCTGTGAAGAGGATTTGTTTCAGTAGGAGGATGTCTGGCATTTGGCAAGGTGTCCGGCCGATCAAAGTCAGTGGTGAGTGGTTTCTAGGCTCTCCATCTTTACATGGATGAGAACTTTGTTGCTTGTGATCCGGTTCTGCCATGTGTTCTGCAGAATTTGACAAAGTTTCATTTGATGGAATCTTTCAAGTTTGCAGATGTCTCTTCAGTAGAGTACCCAGGTCCCACAGACATACAGTAGAGACAAGCTTACAACAGTTCAGTAGACCAAGAGCTCAGTATCTTCAGGTGTAATCCGTAAGAAAAAGAAAAGCTCTAATCAAGTATCAATATCTAATTAAGTTACATGCATCCCAAAAATCTTATCCAATATACAAAGTAGATATTTATAAAGTTCAGTGTCGTATGACACAATATTGAAACATTTACCAAACTCACTATCTATGGCTTGCTGGACTAATCTGCAAGGAATTGCACTCTTTCAAGCACCCAATGTAATGGACAAGACATGTGGATGTTGATTTTTAGCATTTTTGACAATTCCATCTGGTAATAGTAATGGTGAAATTAGTTATTTCTATATAAGGAAACATTCAGCATTAACTGACCAATTAGCATTACTGTCAGTTGCAATTTTCAAATCTTTCTATTAAAAAAGCCTTTCAGGAAATGAGGCAATGTGGAAAGCTGACATTTTAATTAATATTTTTTTGCTAGTTACATGTGCTATCCATTTTAGTTGTTGCTGTTGTCTACATCAAGTGAAATGGTTTTTGTTATTTAGGTAAGTTCTTTGTAACTCTGTAGTACCAGTCTTAGTTTTAAGACCTACAGGGTTCATTCATATGAAGACATTTTCAATCACTGATCTAATAAATCAATTATATATAGCTGATAGTTTAAATATTTTTGAATGAGTTGAATGCTGTGTGTGTGTGTGTATGTATATATATATATATATATATATATATATATATATATATATATATATATATATATAAGCCTAACAAAACAATTAAAAATCACTGCCAAGGAGTTACATAACCATACTTATAATTTTTAAAAAAGCAGATTAAATCAATATTTTCATTGTATCGAATAAATCCAATTACAATTCAAAATTTTAAAAGGTCAAAAAAATCCTATTAACAATTGAAAATCAACAAGCTCGTTACAACCAATAAGGCAGAAGAAGACAATTTAAAACTTACCAAAATAATTGGTGACTACAAATCAGGATACTGATATGGAACTAGAAAAAAAATACATAAAACTAACTTCCCTCTCCATCCTATCATATCCCAAATTCCCACTCCAGTTTATCAATTAACAAAGACCATTAACCAACTCATTACAGCATACATACCTAGTAAATACAGTATTAAATCAACTCTCAAACAGATCCAAATCTTAAAAACACAAAAACCTAAAACCATAGCCTCACTTGATGTTGAAAGGTTATTTACCAATGTCCCAGTTAGAGAAATGATTGATATAATTATAAAGAATATTTACAACAATCCATTACACCCTCCATTATAAATTAAACCTAACATATTACAGAAAAAACTCTTAAGTTGTACTACTGAGGTTCCTGTTTATGATCATCAAAATGATATCTACATACAACATGATGGCATTTTCATAGGTCCAGTTCTACAACCAACATTTAGTCAGTTCTACATGGTTAACCTTGAAAATAAGACATTTAATATCACTAAAAAGTCCTCCATCTATTAAGATATGTAGATGATATTCAAACATCTTAGTTAAAAAAAAAACATAGATGAAATACATGAATTCCAAAAATATTCCCAAAACTTGTTCTTAAGATCACATATGAACTTAATAAAATTCCTTTACTTGATATATTGATAGACACTAATAGTAATACATTTACTACCTCCCTTATAAAAAAAACTAACTAGCATAAACACATGCACACTAAACCATAAAAGTGAATGTCTTGACTATTACAAAACAGCGATTATACAAAATTTAATAAACTCTTCCACAAAAACATTTCTACATGGAATTAAAAAACATTAAACTCATTAAATTTATGACTTTCCTAATTAGGTTGTTGATGAAAAAATTAGATAAGCTATTAGAAATATTAACATAAACCAAAAAGAACATAATACTTTCTCATATAACCCTAAATATATCAACCTGTTATATGGCAATAAAGTACACTAAGAAAGAAGATGAAAAAACCCTAAGAAAAAAACAAAACAATTCATAAGTACCAATATATACCCGACGGATCCCAGTAAAAAAATAAAACTAATTATATACTATACTAAACTTAATACAACCAATCAACTGCTATAACTCTTCTCTGCCAAGTAATGTTTTGCAAAAAACCAACATTGTATATCAATTTAAATGTCCTTTGAGAGATTGTATCTCTGACAAAAATGTAAATATATATGTTGGTTTCACAATGAAAACACTATCAAGAAGGTTTACTTTACACATATCAGATGCAAGTTCTATTGCACAACATTTAAAAGAGAATTCTTGCCCACATTCATGTTTTAGAGAAATATTAATTGACAATACAAGTATACTCCACCAAAAAATAAAAACAAACTTTAAATTTGCAAAGCACTCTATATAAAAAAATGAAACCAACACTAAATAAAATTAATTATGAGTATAGCAATAATGTTTTAAAATGTCTATAAAAGCCACAATTTGGGATGCTCAAATTGTAAAAAAATATTAAAAAAAAAAAATTTTATTTTTAAATTTCATATTGAATATTTTTCAAACATTAATAATAAAAATTTAAACTAAATTACCTCCCTTACATGTATTAACATAAATTGACTATAAAAGAGCAAATTTTATGTGCATTTACAAAAAAAAAAAAAACAAAAAAACTCATAACTATCAATTAGATTAATTTTTGTCTTAGCAATTCACCCCTGAAGATGATCTTAGATGAAATTGAAAGTACTTGGGAAAAATAAAAGAAATATTCTAAACTATGGCATCTTTCTTACTCAGTTTTGTAACAGCACTAAGATATTGATCTGTGAATTTGAGAAGATTAAAAAATAAATAGACATAATATATTTAGATTATTCAACCAAACATGCTTGAATGATGATATTCTGCCTAAATATACATGTACATTTCTCAAATATTCAGGCCAGTAGATGTAACTAAATAAATATAGCCTAATAATAAAAACAGAGCATCTATTCAAATATGAGCATCTATTAAAAATTACATTTAAACAAATAAATTATATATATATATATATATAAAAAGATATCACACATTGAGTGCTGGTGTTAATAAAATAGTGCTTGATGTAATATAACAGAGATATTAAGTACATATTAACAAATATACATATTATTCCTCACCAGTAGCACAACTCAGAGTTTCATGGACAACGCAATTTTCAGGTGTTGTGTAGAGACTGACCATCATATAATTTTAATAAAAGTATCTGATTAACACAATGCTGGAACAGTCCATATATTATACAGAGATTACAGTTTTTATTTTATATTTAAAATAAGTGGAAATTAATGGTATTTATTAAAGAAAATATCAAAATAGACAGACCTAAAGTTAAAACAAAAACAAACCTTTTTTAAAGTTGGGATATGTATCATATATATGAGTCTAGATCAGATTAGGCTATTTAAGAAGGTAAAATTATATTAGGCATCATTATTATATTCATTGTTGTTTTGGCTTTTTTTTCCCCGTGATCAATAAAATATTGCTGACAATTTAACAGTTCCTTTCTAAGAAAATATATATATATATATATATATATATATATATATATATATATATATATATATATATATATATTAAAATGTGCATCTGATCACTACTCAGTTTCTCCATTTAAATCTACTTTAAATGAAAGATTTTAATCTAAAGCAAAATAAATCCATGTTCAAAAAGTCTACATTACTTATAATCCATTAGAGGAGAAAATTAGTCTCAAAATTAAGATAATTCATGATGAAAAAAAAATGTACATTTACATTTGAGTTTATGTTTTATGATAAAATTTAACACTTCAATAAAAAAAAAAAATAAATTATAGAATTATAAAATTTACATGTGCTAAAAGTACTCAGACCCTTCACATTTAAAAGTAATTCCAAACTCAAACATCAGAAAGTTACCTTCGACGAGTCTTTGCTTGTATAACTAACAAAAAGCAATAAAATGAGAAAAGCCAAAGAAATAAACTTTATCAAAGTTAATTTTCATAAACACTATGAAATTGACCAACATTTCCTGTTTCAATTTAAAAACTCAAACTTAAAACATTTATTCAAATTTCATAGATATGTAGAGTTAAAAGAAATTATAAATTATTTCTATAATTTTTGTTTGAATTTCTAGGATGAGGAGTTATTTATATTATGGGACAAAGCATTGGTTTGTGAATTTGGTGACACAGTAATTGTGAGTTCAATCCTTGGGCTGAGCAGTGTGTACTTGAATTCAGTAGAAACAGGGCGGGCGAGCAATAACTGAACAGCACTAGAAATAAAAACTAGATGAGATATCCGAGACATGGACAGTGGGAAGAGAACAGAATACTCCTATAGATTAAATAAAGAGTTCAGTTCAGAATTCCCTGTAGGTTACCCAGATCAATATGCACACAGTGGCTAGAGGACATAACAACAAAAATAAGGAGAATAGTCTGAATGTCAATAATAATAACTCCTCATTCCAGAAATTATAGTTCAGATATAAAAAAAAAAAAAATGAAAAGATTAATGTTTGTTCAAGATTGATATATACCTGATGAAGGCCCAACAGCTGAAACATGATAACAAAAAAGATGAGGACGACAGTCCAAATATAAATAGTGTAAATAATTTATTTCTACCCATTAACTGCAACAGAAGCAGCTAAATTGTCATTTTGCAAATATAGTGCTAAGTTTGGGGGGCAATTAGTGAAACATTTTTAAATCTTTTAACTTTTCTTATTTGAATATGAAAATAATTTAGAGAGTAATTTAAAAAGAAAATAATATAAAAAATAATTATTCAGAAAAATCCACTTTTTAATAAATTATTTCAGCACTTTGAATGGTTTAAAAAAAAAAATCATTAAAATATGATCAGAATTTGTTTCCTTTCCACTCAAAGTTCCAATAGGAATAAACATAAAAATTCTTTTGTCTCTGATGAGGAACAACACTGAAATTTGTGGTGTGTTTGTTCTGTTGTCTAATAAATCAACAACTGTGACCTCATTAGTAAATTCTTCTGATAAATCTAAGCTTCATTGCTCACTTTCACAAGAATATTTGCAAAGCTTTTTATTGATAATAACCCACTTGTCCATTTTAAGAGAGGTGGAAAAAATCCCAGTTATTCCATTTTCTTTTCTTGTGTATTTCTGGGCAGTGATTGGATAGAGGAAGGAGTGTCTCTTATGCCTAGATTCATATAAAACAGAATTTTCATCAATGAAAATAAAACAAAAAATTGTGTCATATACACTGAGGTATAGTTATATAGGCATGGAAATTTCTGTCATTCACTGCTGACTGATAGAAAGACAAGAACTGAAGTTCCTGTCATCTGTAATTAATGGGCTAATAACAGACTAAAGACTTTAAGAGCAATCACAAAGTCTTGCATCTCAAACTTTTTTTTTTCTTCTTCTTTTTTTTTTTACAGTAAAGTTCACCCTCTACAAGGCTTGGGGGTTACTTGAGGTAAAGGGTTACGTTAAGGGATAGTCTATATGGATTAGAGGGAGAGATAACAGTTATCTCTAGACTTGAACATGTTAAGATTATAGTGTTTGGGGAAACATCCTCTTGGGTGTCTGTTCCACAGGACACTGGTTTGTGGGAAGAAGCTCTGACAGTTATATACCTTTTGGTCTAAGAATATTGAAAACCAATTCATAATATGAATAAAAGTTTGTCTTCAATCAACATCTATATCAGTGATGAAGAATAACACTTTATTTTTGGGTCAAGGCAATCAATTCATATTACACAAGTCAAGATTTTAACTTAGATCATAATATAAAATGTCAGATTTTGTTATACAAGTCAATAATGTTTTTACAATGAAATTTGTATAAACTCACTACATTTGAGATATACACAGGAAATGGATCTTGATTGTATTTTCAGCATGAAATGTTTGTTTTCATAAACATGCTTTTTAAAAGTTGTCCATCTTCCAACAACAGTAATTTTTGACAAGAATAAAGGATCAACTCAGATAATTTCAAAGTCAAAAGTTATCGAGGTGAATAAAGAAAGCATGTTTAGATATTTTTAACCCTGACCACCACATAAGTGCTATCTGGTCCATGTGTTTATCTCAGTTAAGTGATGACAGAATTAGAACTCTTCACCTTTTTTTTTCATTCAAGTGGAATAGATAGAAAGAAAAGAAGGAAATTCAAAAGGTAAATATCCCAGATTGCAAGTGAGTCATTGTCATGATACTATAAAAGGGAAAACCCTCAACAATTCTTAATACAAATAGAACAAACTGTTATAAGCTTTAGGCAAGATAAGGTTTCTTGCAGCTCTAAAACATTTTAGTTGGTTAAGTTGCCTATTTGAAAATATTTCTTTCAATTTTCTTTTGACTTATCCTTTCACACATTTTCTCCAGAAACTATTTCCCAGAAATTCATTCTTCTTCAGTGTGCTGTAACTCTTCAAGTTGTGGTCTATCATGGCTCTCTACAACTTCCTATCCTTTGTAGTCCTTAAAAATGTTTCTTTTGTCAAGCTAACCTCCACCTGTTCCATCATCCATTCACTTCAGCTTGTTAGGTAAGTTGCCTGCTGCTTTTCACTGTCACTCTTGCATTTAATATGCCATGTGAGTATCAAATTCTACAGGCTCTCCTTCCTCATTATTTGCACAACAAATTTCAGCTTTCTCTTCCTCATTCTGAGTATAAGATTCCATTTTTCTTCATACTTTCTTGTTACAAGAGGATTGATATTACATAACAGTTCAATATTCTTTTCTTTATTTCTAACAAAATTTTCCTGTTTCTTAATAGTTTCCTTAGCTTTTGAAATGCATCTTTTAATAATCAAATGCCAAAAGATCTCAATTTTAACAAAAGATACAATCCTCTAAAGACATTCAAAGACCTTTAACATTTAAGAAACTATATTCTTGAAACATTATTGTTATTGTGTATATATATATATATATATATATATATATATTAAGAAATGGACAAAGTCCGACAATTTATTTATTAAAGACATTTTTATGTTTAACGTTCTTTTTTATAGATAAAAGTATTTAAGTAAATGCTCTGTTTATAATAAACAGTATTAAATAACATTTACCGGCCTGAATGTCCGAGAAATTTTCATCCTTTGACAGGATTCGAACCTGCATCCTATACAGAACCGTCATTTACGCTGACGTGCCTAACCTCTCGGCCACAAAGGAGCGTTCAGTAGGCAAGGTCGAATTTACTGCTTATAAACTTCAATCTTCCATGAATCTCGTACATTCATAACTGCTCTGGCATATCAAATGTAAACAAATGACGTCATATATTAAGAAATGGACAAAGTCCGACAATTTATTTATTAAAGACATTTTTATGTTTAACATTCTTTTTTATAGATACAAGTATTTAAGTAAATGCTCTGTTTATAATAAAAAGTATTAAATAACATTTACCGGCCTGAATGTCCGAGAAATTTTCATAGATTAGGCACGTCAGCGTAAATGACGGTTCCGTATAGGATGCAGGTTCGAATCCTGTCAAAGGACGAATATTTTCTAACCTTTTGTTTACAACGGTTTAAAAATGAAACAAAACTGAGAAAAGATTAATTTTAAGTTAGTACAGCATAAGGCAAAATAAAAGATAATAGGAAGGGTGAAGACTGTGCGCTGTCAATCTTCTCAGTTGACGACGTGATACACTGAAAAACAATATTCAAAAACCTGATTTTTACAAAGGTTCAAATTCTGACTTCTAAGACATGAAAAATACAATAACCATCTTAATCATAAAGCAAGATTTGCAGGTAGTTTTCATCATTTTACTGTTGAAATAGCTAAATGTAAGCAAAAGTTTGATTCTAATAGTCTCTTTTCTTGCACTTCTTGCTTGTGGAACTCTTCTGGTTTCTTGCTACCTATGATTTTCAAAGATTTAAATGCAATGTCAACTGCCATCTTCTTGAAACCTGTTCTTTTATTGACCTTTCTCCTCACTAAAGTCTTCTCATTCTCTTTTACTCTCTGTAACTCCAGGCAGCATTATCACCTTACTTGAGATGAAATGATTAAAACAAAAAAAAAAATCTGAGATATATATATATATATATATATATATATATATATATATATATATATATATATATATATATTTATTTAGCAATTCCACTGCTGTAAACAATCTTTACAAAACTTACATTTATGTTTCACTAAAGATGACTGACAAGGTATTGCGATTAAGATTTTTATTTTTCTTGTGTTTGTATGTGCTTTCTTTGCTGGACACAAGGTGTGTAAAAATTGTCTAAACATTCTGCATATCCAAGGTCTTTTGGCTATTCTTTTAGTCATTATTGACGATGATTTTTATTTTTTTAACTAAATATATGGATTTTTATGTATGTACCTAGAGTTACAGGGATGTTTTTTGTCTTTTTTTTCAAAACATATTGTGGCTGCATTTATAAAGAAAGGATGCCAAAACATTCAGGTGTTTGGTCATATGTTCTGATTTTGTGATTGGTGCCAGGATGAGAATATATAATTTCCTCCCTCTCATATATATATATATATATATATATATATATATATATATATATATTCATACACTAATATAGACAAGTGTTGTCTATTTTATGTAAATTTTTTCAGAACGTCTGATAAATTTAATAACATTATCGTTGAACAAAGAAAGAAATTCACAATATTGATCCATATTTTTTTAATACAATCTAAGCTTTTACTTACATAAAGCCATTATCAAAGATGTCAATTACAACATATTAAGCAATATACGGACAAGACAGTGATGATAGTCTGTCATTGTTTACATAGATGATTTCTAAGCAACGATAAACACGTGCATATAAGACGCTAGAAGCGAAAATCATACCACATCTCATGACGTCACACATGACCACAGGAGAGTGAATTGGATGAAAGTGAATTGGAGAGTGTATGAATGAAAAGATGCTGCCTAAATACACACAATATGTGTGTGTGTGTGTGTGTGTGTGTGTGTGAGAGAGACACTGAAATGTCAGTTCTTAACAGTTGTGTTATAAACAAACTAGCACTTTGTTCTATTTACAAACAAGTAACAACATATAATAGTGTACAATACAGCCTGTTTTGTGATGTATTTTTATGATGGCAGTAAAAGGACAATTGCAATCAAGATCCTAGAATCATTTTGAACTCCTTAACTACATAGTATATACAGCACCAGAGTTAAATACGGCTTTAAATTCAGAGTTGTCATTCTCCTAGACCAGTTGCCACTCAGACTATAGGACCCAGTCTGTCCTGCTATTTTACACTAAAGGGTATTTGCACATAGGTGAATGTAACAAACTCCACTAAAATTCTAACTCAGCTCTCCAATTCCTCAATCCAAGTCACCATCCATTATTCCACCATGTCTCCACAATTTTTATGATATTGTACATTGTGAATGTTGTTTGGCTTAGTTTGTACTGCAGAGTAATCTATATGAGAAATTGCTGTCTGCAGTTTTATAGTCATTTATTCTAGTAAAAATTTAGTAATCTTAATAACCTTAAGCTTTCCAAATAAAAAACCCAAATAAACATCATATTCAAACAGGTTAAAATCCTAAGGTTTAGAAAAGATTTGGAAACAGGTTTTAACCTTTATATAGATTTTTAGTCAATATTCTAAAAATAGACATATGGATTATTATTACCAGCACTTAATTTAGTTACAATAAAGTCATGACTTTGATTAAATATTTGAACACTTTGACAATGAATTTGAAGATCACTTCTAATAAATAAGTATTTTTTAAGAAGCAAGTCTTACAGACTTAAATGGTATATCCATCACTTCAATGTCAAACTGTCACATTCTATAAACCATTTAACTAACAAATGAAAATCACTTTCATTCTTTACTCTTTATTAGTAACCAAAAGAAAATTAATAGATTTAACAAAAATAAATTTATCTGCATTACAGATGGTGTCACGTCTTGTAATGCTACAAGCATTGTGTTCCTGGTTTGCTAACAACACTCTTTATAAGAATGAACAAATCATAGAAATTAATTCCCCAGTGAGTAGTATATTTCAATGTGTTTCATTGATGATTAATAACGAGAAAGAAATCTAAGAATCACACAATGATATAGTAAGTGGCTCACACTAGAAAACACCTGATGGTCTGAATCAAATCTAATATCAATAAGGAACCTTTTGTCCTAAGAGAAGTTGATCTGTAATAAGCCCAATATGTACTGGGCTCAACCAAAATGATAACAAAATAAACATTGCACTCAGTATCATAAGAGAGAGAGAAGTCATCAGTGATTATACCTGGAAGGTAACTTCTCAGCCACCAGGTGCAGATTTCATGACTCACAGAATGTCTTTGGCTGCCTGATATAGAAAGTGGCAGTTGACCCAACTATGTTCAGGGTGTACAAACATAGGGCAACCAGATAGCATACTTTAATACAGTTCTAAATTTTATTTTTTTTAATTTTTTTTTAAATGATTTTTATCAGTTTTTGTGTGTTTGTAGGTGAAAAATTTTACTCATAAAAAGTATTTATTTTATTAAATATAATTTAATCTTAGCAAAATGCATTCTGTGAATTTAAGCAAAGAATGTTTGAAGAATTTAACATTAACAAGACATATTGATCCTGACACAATTTTTGAGTCTCTGCTGTAGAAGGGTTAACTAAACTTTGAAAAGAGATATTCCATGAAATTTCAGATATGTTTTCCGCTGTTTTTTTGTGTGTGTGTGTGCTTGCAGAATAATAGGCATTATCATTATTTTCCATTATGTGAAAGGACATCTTACCATTTTAACAGTGGCAATGCAATTATTGCAAGAAAGAATAAAAAAGAAAGAGGAAAGAAGGAATGAAAAAGGAAAGAAACAAAGAAGAAAAAGGAAAGAAACAAAGCAATGAAAAAATGGGAAAAAAAAAGAAAAAAAGCCCAAAAGAAAAAAAAAAAAACCCCCAAAAAGAAGAAAAAAAGGAAAAAAAAGAAAAAAAAAAAAAAAAAAAAAAAAAAAAAAAAAAAAAAAAAAAAAAAAAAAAAAAAAAGAAAAAAAAAAAAAAAAAAAAAAAAAAAAAAAAAAAAAAAAAAAAAAAAAAAAAAAAAAAAAAAAAAAAAAAAAAAAAGAAAAAAAAAAAAAAAAAAAAAAAAAAAAAAAGAAAAAAAAAAAAAAAAAAAAAGAAAAAAGAAAAAAAAAAAAAAAAAGAAAAAAAAAAAAGAAAAAAAAAAAAAAAGAAAAAAGAAAAAAGAAAAAAAAAAAAAAAAAAGAAAAAAAAAAAAAAAAAAAAAAAAAAAAAAAAAAAAAAAGAAAAAAAGAAAAAAAGAAAAAAAGAAAAAAAGAAAAAAAAAAGAAGCATTCCTCATTAAAAACAAATTCATATTCCACTGAGTTCTTACAGGAAAAAAAAGGAAGCTGAAAATTTTAAAAAAAAAAGAACAAAATTTAAAAATCAAACAGTATTTGAATCATTATTATTATTATTATTATTATTATTCAGTTTTACCTTTTGGGGTTTTCAGTTCAAATCTTTGGAGACTATGAAGAATGGGGTGATTAAATAGAAACTTTCATTGAAATCAATACAGGCAACTAGAAGGAAACATACACACACACACACACACACACACACACATACCAGAGAGAAAAAGAAAAGTGAAAATGGAGAAATGAACAGAAATATTGTTTTTTTTTTCTTTTTATAGACAGAATACAATCCATGTGCATAATCTTATCTATTATAATTACAGCTTATAATTAATCACAAAAATTGAACAATTCTAATCATTAATTGCCTGGCACACCAGTTACTTCAAATATATTAACAATGCTTCAGTTTTTCATTTGTTAATAATAATTCACTTTTGAAAACTGAATCTTTCTATTAGAAGATAACAAAAGCTCTAGAAAGAATTCTAATGCAGAGACTTCAATTGAACAGATAAAGAACAAGATTGAAATGAAAACAGGAAATAAAAGGCTTGTATTTATCAGGTCTATTCTTTAAGTAGCAATTATTATCAATAAATTTAATCAAATTTAAATCAAAATAGCCTTGAAAGAGAAGCCTCCACTTAGCAAATAAAGATATTTAATCAGAGAATTACTTCATGTTGAATGGCAGTGATAATACAAAGCTAACAATAAAGATTGTATTTCATAACAATTTGATTTCACAAATCATGCATGAAACAAATGCCAAATGAATCACTCATCCAATTTGAATTCAAAAGTGAATCATAATATTATGCAACATTCATTGTGAGATAATATCTACATTTCCCATAACTAATTCATTAGAGGCTGGAACAAGAACAATTCTTTCAACAAAATAAATCTGTAAAGAAATTTAACCATTATGACTGGCTGCTGATACTTTGGTTGACATGATTTAATTCAGAAGATTTGTTGAGGTATATAATATGACATACCAATAGCATGACTGGAGGATTATTGCCTGGTTAAAATTTTTCTGTGACTCCTTATGATGAACAGCAACTAGTATTATTAAGGCATTGGTGGTGTTCTTATGACCTGTTGTGGGCACTGCTTCTAGTTAGTCTCAATCACAAGTGTAAGAAAATTAATGAATTTCAACATGGCAATAGATTATATTTTTGTTTTTATATAACTGGGGGAAAAAAGAGTGAAAATAAATTAGTATGCATGCAAAAGAAAGAAGTTAGGAATTATTTAGATGATATAAGATGTATGCGGGTGAAAGTTCATCCACCTGGGGAAAAATATCCACATGCTTAGAAGATCCTGGTGGTGTTGTCACTAAAGCAAGTTAAACAGAGAGAGAGAAGGGAGAGGACAGGAAGTATCCTGTTTCTAAAGGTGGTTAACAGTTCTACATAATGACCTCTTGGCAAAACTATATATATATATATATATATATATATATATGTATAGTTCCCTCCAAATGTATTGGAACATCAATGCCAATTCTTTTGCTTTTTACTGAAGACATTTTATTTTAAGATCAAAGGATAAATATGAGACAAGAGTTCAGAATTTCAGCTTTTATTTTGTAATATTTACATTTAGATATGTTAAACAACTTAGGACATACCACCTTCTGTTTGAACCCACCCATTTTTCAAGTGAGCAAAACTATTAGAACATATCATTGACAGGTGTTCCTTGTTGCCAAGGTGTTGCATTTTAGATTAATTGTTTCAACATTAAATAGCTCTGAATGACTACTTTTGGTTTTAGTCTTGAGTTTCGCTGTAAAGAATGTATTTCATTTTTATAAGGATAAACCAACATGAAGATGAGAGAGCTGTCTATAAGAGAAAAGCAAACCATTTTGAAGCTGAGAAAAGAAGGAAAATTGGTCAGTCATTGGACAAACATCGGGCATAGCCAACACAACAATTTGGAATGTCCTGAAAAAGAAAAACTATTGGCATACTGAGAAACAGACATAGAACAGGTTGGCCAAGGAAAACAACAGCAGTTGATAACAGAAATGTTGTTAAAGCTGTGAGGAAGAACCCAAAAACAACAGTCAGTGGCATCAACATCTTCCACAGTGTATGGGGGTCAAGATTTTACAATCCACTGTTAGAATACTACTTTGAGAGCAAATACATAGAGGCCATATCATAAGATGTACACCACTAATCAGCAGTAAGAATGGGAAGGCCAGATTGGAATTTGCAAGAAAGTACAGAGATGCGTGACAAAAGTTCTGGAAGAATGTTTTAAGGACTAATCTCTACCAAAGTGATGGAAAGGCCAAAGTGTGAAGAAATGTATAAGGGCTTGATAGTTCAGTTACTTTAGAACTTAACAGATAGACTATCTACACACATGGTTCGATTATAGTAATGAAGGCTTGTGTAGAACCAGTGCCACATTCTTTGGTAGAACTGATACCAAAAATGGTGCACAGGATACCACAAAATCAAACTGTCCTGAGGGGGGGGGATTCAGAGTTGCTCTTCTAGAATGGTTGCCAACCAAGGCTAGAGAGCACAGTCTGCCTTGTTATTTAACCCACAATGAGAGAGAGAGATGGATATCTTTCCCATGAGTATTTGTATAAAAGTGAATATAAAAAAACTAAGCTGAAATTTGAACAGGCTGGACAATTTCTCTCACAGAGTTACTGTTACACTACTGTGTGTTATACTGTCTGTTATACTGTGTGTGTGTGTGTGTGCTTGCATCTTAAACATTTTCAATAGAAACTTTAACAGGTGTTTGTTGTATTATTCCATCAACACACAACTTCTGTCAATAAAACCATTATGAGTTTGAATATGCTCCTTCTTAAAACAAAATGTGGCACTAAGATTTTTCCTTTTGTCATTTGCTATGGGTAAGCAAAAGTCTCTGTATATATAAATTTTTGTGTGCTCATATCATATTTATTCAGATATATTTTCCTACATAAAATGCAAGGGCATAATTTATTTTTGTGTATAACATGATACCTACCATTGTATTAGAGATGTGAAACGTGTATTTTATTGTCTTAACATGAAGACAGTTTCAGAGTGCCAATGTCAATTACACACTTGCATTATCTTTGGCCACATAAGTGAAGACAAAGATGAGAATTTCTGGTACAAAAATAATTTGCTAAATGTATCTAAATGTTGACTGTTAATGACAAGTCAATTGGCCTGGTTCTAACCAAATAAAAGCAGTGGTATTTGCATTTTAGATTGCGACATAATAGTTATTTTGTTGATACAAGTAAACAAAATTCCCAGTGTTATGTAAACCCTATTTTTGCTTTTAATTCATGATTTTTTGAATTTTACACTAATAATGAATATAATTAACATAATTGTTTGTGTGAATATATATCTCAACATATATAGTTGTATCAACGTAAAAACATCACTTTAGTCTGATAAAGTATTAAAGGATGAAATAAACCACATGAAAACTTTTCTGACATGAATTTCCCTAAAATTATTCTTAATATGTAAAGATTTATATATCATTTTCCTGTATATATATATATATATATATATATATATATATATATATATATATATATTGACAGACAAAAATTTAGGAATATTTTCCACATTTGTTGAAGGCCTCTTAGATAGCCAGCAAGGCCTAATCAGGATAAGCACACCTTCCAGCTTCAGATGCAGAAGAAAGTTTTGCAGCCAAAGGAAACTCCCATTTTGCAGTGGTACCACCTGCTTTTGCTCTGTAGTTTGCTTTGACAAGGGATGTTGCCTGGCAGCACATTTATTACTATGTTTCCATTAATTTGACATATTTTTATTCTGCCATGTATAATTTGCAAACATTGCTTAAAATCTGTTGTCTAAGGAGGGAGAGAGAAAAAGTGACATTGAAAATTATAAAGAATTTTGCAGTTTATTCATAATGCTTGCAAAAGAAAGATGATCTTCAATACCTGTAAGTTTTTCCTGTTAAGCGCATTGTGCTAAGTCAGGTTATTTAGTGCCACAAAAAGAGTTGACTCAAAAGGACAGGAATGGTCAAATGAGAATACATCAAAAATGAAGTATTATTATGATTCTGATTTACATATTAATTTATTTAATAATTCCTCATTGTATTTTAAGCATTGAGATTCTCAAATCATCAATGGCAGCAAGCATGATGTCTATGTTGCAAAATCTCATGCAGTAGTCAAGCTTGATGGTAAAGACAAAGAATTATAGTCTCCCAAAGACTCACTAATTCAGTGAATTAATCACTGAACAATAGAGAAGATTTGTTTGTTCATTTAAAACTTAACGACCCATCGATCAGCAAGAGATCATTTAAGGTCAAACAGTTGTTTTTGTTTTTTCTTTAAATAAGGTTGAAATGCTTTCCAAAATACTTTCCCTTTTCTTTCCTTCTTTTTCGATATTGTCTTGCTTTTTGTTTTTTAAAAATTCACTGTTTTCAGAGGTGCATATAATAGAGAAGAGGTGTCACTATTAAAAAGATAAAAAGATTCATCTAATGGATAGGTCTGTAAAGATAGTTAACAGCTAGTCCTCTGAGACTCTTGTCATCAACACAGACATCCCCATAAGTTTGCTTTTCAGCCTAACCCTTTTTCTACTTTACATAGATTATAAAGTTAATTTAAAGGAACTCAGACATGTAATGGAAAGAGAATGTTTTATTAGACTTCTTCATCTCCCACATTCATCTCATAGTAATAAGGCCCCCTCAGCCCCTTTTTGGGTGAAAAGTCACCAAGGGGGACAACTTGTAAAGATTAGCATAGATGATCTGCCAGTGAGTATACTCTAATCATTTGTGAATATCTATGCTGATGATTCAATGGTATATGGGTGCATCTCCAAAACTCTAGATGACTAAAGCTTGGCTGCTGATCTTGCCCTAACAGATGAGTGGGGAAAAACTGGCTGGTCACTTTCAATACCTCAAAAACCAAACTAGTGACATTCCATCATTACTGAGCAGACCCAGAACTTTCCCCAATCATGATGAATGAGTGTTTCCTCAGGAAAACTGTGCTTTGAGTGCCTATTGGGACTTAAACTCTGCTCAGACCTCAAGTGGAACATATATATGATCCATTGCTAAAGATGCTGGAAAAATGGTTGGTTCCTTGTACCACTCCAGTAAGTACCTGACTCAAGAGCCAAATCAGGTCAAAAAATGAAATACTGCTGCCATATATGGGCAGGAAGTGGCCAGTCTTTACTTTCCAGTCTCAATAATCCAAAAGTATCTTTGCATCCTTGTGGGTGATGAACTATTTTCCACCCTTTCCCCACAGATGAAATGTTGCAAGCCCCTCACTGTTCTACTGCTATTTCCATGGAAAGTGCTCAGATGAACTACATTCCATAGTTTTACTAGTTTTGACCTTCATTGTAGCAAACTACCCTCTAAATAAATATATAATATAGTTATTAATAGTTATATTTTAAAATAACTCTCTCTCTCTCTCTCTATATATATATATATATATATATATATATATATATATATATATATATATAGGAGTAAAGCTTGGATTGAGGAATCGGAGAGCCGAGTTTGAATTCCATTCGAATCCATTACATTTACTTATGTGCTAATACCCTTGGGAAAGGTATGAATCCTCTTCTTCCTCCAGCTATGGGTAAATAGCAGGACAGACTGGGTTTTATAGCCTTGGATGGCAACTGGTCTAGGAGAAGGACAACTCTGAATTCAAAACCTGTGGAGGGTCATTTGGAGACCTTGTGGCACATAGTGCACCAGGTCTCTGTATTCAGCCCTTCAAAAAGTGTCGATGGTCCTGCACAAAAGCTTCACCACTATAATCAAATCTCATGTGCTGTTGTTAGGTTGTCGGTTTTCTAGGAACTGATCTGCTTGACCCTCATATGTCAAATTTGATGGGAGAGTCGAGTATGTGTGTGTGTGTGTATATATATATATATATATATATATAAAGATTACCACTTGGCACTTCAATGTGGTGTAATTGTTAACAAGGCTGTCTCACAAGTTCAATTATGACTGAGTAGCGAGTTCAATCATCACTGGGTGCTCCATAATTTCAGCCTTATGCCACATCTAAGCTATGCTTAGAAAATCATTATAAAGTTTACCATGAGTCATAAAAAAGATATAAGCTCAAGAGAGAAACATGATATTGTAAAGTTATTTAGTGATGGGAACACAGCATTAAAATTTGTAAAACGTTGAACAGAGATTGTACAACAATCAAAAAACAAAGTAAAATCATTGGCACAATAAGAAAAAGAAAAAAATGACCAAGAATGTCACAAAAATTTAAGAAAAAATTCACTCTAATAAGCAAAGAAAGTGAACTGATCTGTAAGAAAATATTTGAAGAAGCTGACTTTGCAACACCCCTCGAGTAAATTTAGCAGGCTGCCACCCCTCGAGTAAATTTAGCAGGCTGCCACCCCTCGAGTAAATTTAGCAGGCTGCCACCCCTCGAGTAAATTTAGCAGGCTGCCACCCCTCGAGTAAATTTAGCAGGCTGCCACCCCTCGAGTAAATTTAGCAGGCTGCCACCCCTCGAGTAAATTTAGCAGGCTGCCACCCCTCGAGTAAATTTAGCAGGCTGCCACCCCTCGAGTAAATTTAGCAGGCTGCCACCCTCGAGTAAATTTAGCAGGCTGCCACCCTCGAAATTTAGCAGGCTGCCACCCCTCGAGTAAATTTAGCAGGCTGCCACCCCCTCGAGTAAATTTAGCAGGCTGCCACCCCTTTAGCAGGTAAATTTAGCAGGCTGCCACCCCTCGAGTAAATTTAGCAGGCTGCCACCCCTCGAGTAAATTTAGCAGGCTGCCACCCCTCGAGTAAATTTAGCAGGCTGCCACCCCTCGAGTAAATTTAGCAGACTGTATAAAGTAGCACATCAAAACTGATTCCTTGTGAGTAATTTTTATTGATGAATTTAGTGATAAATGTGTACAATAATTAGCATTACAAGTGTAGTTTGAAACTGTCAATAAAATGGTCAAGTGCCATACCTGCAATTCTTCCAGATCTTATTGCATAATAGTAGATCATAATGTCTCTTTTGCAATTATGAAAATCCCTCCTCACCAGATAAAACCTATGTAAACATATAAACAGGCCCCTTCAAGCAGTTTTACACTTATAGGTTAGGTTCTTCCCCATGCTGAGGTTTGATTTCTGTCTGCATCAGTATGAATGAAAAAAACTGGGAAAGGCCTGGTGTATGTTCAATAAATGAATGGAATATGAAATATCATCAAGTTGAGAAAAGAAAATACGAATATGCAGATTGGCGATGCAAGTACCAGGTTTGCTAGATTTTTATGGGTGTGAAAAACTAATGTCTATCAATCCATATATTATCTTTGTTGCCTTACTAATACTGAAACTTATCCAGTTCAGTAATTTACCAATTCAAATTTCAGCTATGTACACTGAACAGATCAAAGGTTGGGAGCACCAATCAATCAACATGTATCAGCAAATATTTTCAAGGGCAAGGTGGACAATTTGCATAGGTGTGTAAATACCATTGGTTCAGTAATATCTGAATATTTGTTAAACACACACACAAATATGTTGAAGGTGTTGAAATTTGTTTACATAAGTCCTACTAGCCATCTCTCTGTAACCAGTAGTGGTGGGCTTAAATGTAATTAGCTTGAGCCTGTAAATGTTATATATATGACATTTGGTCTTTGATGTTCCTTTTAATCCCTGTGCCTATTTTTCATTCTTGATTGAGCTCTTATAATAGAGAGCCATTAAACTGGTTTAATTGTTTATTGTATTAAATGTATTGTGTTTATGTATTACCACTATGTGGTAATAATATTTTTTGTTATCCAACATTTTTGTTATTAATTTTTTTCTTGTTTTAACAGTTTTTTTTTATCATGTTAAAATACAACTAGTAATTTTTATATACTGGGTTCTTTATTCATGAATTCATCTCAACCTATCAGAGACATCAAAATCAAGGAGGTACAAAAATTTAACTCTCTAGGTAGTTTAGTATCAGATAATAGAAAGTGTGACACAGAAACCCAAAGTAAAAGATGCTTTCAGAAAATGAGCAAAGTATCATGCAATCAGAGAATATCTTAAGAAACAAAGAAAAATGTGATGAACTAACAGGTAATATCTATACATTCTACACTATAGTGAATGTTGGACAATTTCTTCACAGATAAATTAGATTGATTAATTCATTTTCTATGGTATATCAACCCTTCTAGATGAAGAAGAGACTTGAAGCAATAAAGATGTGGTTCTGTTGATGAATACTTAGAATAGAATGGACAGAGTACATAAGAAACAAGGAAGTTTTCTAACAATCAGAAAGAGAAAGCTAAAATTTTGTCTGACATCTTTCTCTGTCAAGTGGTTTGTTCAAAATTTGAAGCTACTCATATCTTTATTTTAAAAAGCTCTTTTTCATTCAAGAAAAGATTGATATGTCTTTACATATACTTTCTAGAATAAGGAAAGAAAATACACTCAAATAAATAAAGCTATTACACACACACATTGCATCTCACATTATTAGCCACTTAATGATTTATCTATATATAAATACATCTAGGAAATTGAAGGATTATTTTCTGAATGATTGCAATATCTGTATAGTTAATATGAAAGCTACTTCATTCAACACAGATATAAACAAATAGCTGCCATGTATATAAAATGTCATAATTTATAAAATTTCAAATTAAAATGGTTTATAAGGCTGATTTGACACACGAAGAGAAATTTTTAATAAATTTGTAGTTTACAAAAAAGATAAAAGTAATACTGTAATTTGTAAAAATGACTGACTGACACAAAATCAGTGTCAAGAAGTTTGATGAATTTTCTAGATGCAGGTCTGATAATGACAATTTAAGGACATAGTTTGGGGAGATGAAATTCAGGACTTCATCTCACTATGTGTGCCTTATCAAGAGAGATGTGTGACGGTTACACACCTGGCCCAGTGTCGGATCCTTTGGTTACGGCACCAACGGTGACGTCGCTCCTCCTGGTCGCTCCTCCTGGGTCCAAGCGTGCCGCTCCAACCCTTTGGTCAGATGATCACCAGCCTCGCCTTTCCCGACTCGCTTCCAATACCTGGTCACTAAAGCAACTATACCGATCTCCGGTCTGTCTACCCACGCTGTGTTTAGATCTTTAGACAGACGGGACCAGCAGGGATCGGGGCCGATACAAGTTGAGTCCGACGGGGTGGCAAAACACAAATAAAATAAAAACTCACGACACCAAACAAAATTGCTGATAAAAAGGGTAACAACCTTTTATATCTTAAAGTCCGTTACATAAAAACAAAAGTGTTCTCATTTCCGACCCGCTCTGTGGACTATGGCACCAAGCTTCTATCACACAATAGAAAAATGTCGAATTACCTACTTTCTAGAATCATGTATGTATGTCGGAGTGTGGTTCAGTTCGACACTGGGGCTAATTTCTATCGATCATTCGCAGTTGATTCTTCTCTCCCGACTTGAGTTGTATTTCTTCTTCTTCGTCTGCTTGGGCTGGTAGTTTTCCTGTTTCAACTTGGTGGAAGATTTCTTGTTTCAACTTAGCCAACTCTCTGTCGCCTGAGGTGGTCTGTTCTCACTGTCGTCCGGAGCTGAACTTTAACTTCTCATCGACTTTCGGCTTGTCTGCAGCTCCAATTCTTCTCAGGCTTTCAGGCAATCTTCTTCTTCATCTACTTGGGCTGGAAGTTCTTCTTGTCTGAGGGTTCTTTTCTCGCTGCCGTCCGGGATGAACTGATTTTTTTGTCGATTGGGGCCCTGCTTTTATTGACGCCGCAACAAACTGGGGTGGGTCTGTCGGCGTCAGGGTTTTCTCGATAATTCCAAAAACTGCATTAATTCTGTCTTCCATTATCGCTATTGTTTTCGCCCCTACTTCCTCGCAGTACCTTTGGTGGGGCGGCGATATCCATCTCTCTTAGTCTCTCGTATGTCAGGTGACCGCTTTTCAACCAATCGTTCCTGATCGAGCATTTCTTTCCTTTTCTTCCGCAAAGTCACGTGATCGTATTCGACCAATTGTTATTGGTCGAACATTTCTTTCCCTTTTCTTCCGCAGGTCACGTGATCGTATTCGACCAATTGTTATTGATCGAACATCCTCTCCCCTCTGTTTGCGGGCGTGGTTACATCGTTCTTGTTTAAAAAAAAAAACAAAATCCAATTTTTCCCTTTTGCACGTACGCAAAATGACAATCTTTGGCTTTCTCTCCCTGGACTTTGTCAAACAGCCCGCTGCTAATTAGTCTTGACTTTAGAAAGGATCTTTTCCGCCTTCTTGGCGCCCTCTGTGAGCCAAAAGCAATTGTCCCTCTTTTTTACTCTTTGTTTTTCCTGATAGTCGAAAATCTTAATTATCTACATTGAAATGTCTCTACTTTATTAACGTGGGTGTCCAATTCTTAACAGGTCAAGATCTGTATATCGTTCCACCGTAACTCCCCTCAACCCAAAAACACTTTTCTCTGATTAAAAATTTCATTTCTATTGTTCTAAACCAAATTGATAAGGAGTCTCTCACGCAAAAGTCGGTCAGATGCTTTGACGATATCTGGTCTACATCAGCGCCCGTTTTGATATCATGTCTTTTTTTCCCTTTCTTTCTTCTTATTATTTATAATTCTATTCTTCCAATTGTCTTTCGAAAATCGGCCAAGACGCTGACCTAAATCTCTTTCTGACTCCTATCTCCACCCTCAATTGGGTCATGCATCATACAACTCTTTTTCTCTCTTCTTCTTTCTTTTCTTTTTTTTCTTTTCTTTCCTTCTTCTTCCCTTAAGATCGTCTAGTACAATCTTAGTGAATTATTTTCAACTCAGTTATTTTCCGTTTTAAAAAAAAATCAACAACCTGTTTAGTAACCGAGTAAGAAAAAATTAAATCATATTTCTATGAATATTTCTAATAATGCAAGGTGCCACAATGTTTTAAAAACCTGATTTTGCAAATAAAGAGAAATAAATTTTTAGTTTGAAAAAAAAAAAAAAAAAAGTTTTTTGCTTGATGTGAAATACAGAATGACAAGATGAAGTCCTCAAATCGTCCTCATCAATCCTGCGTTGGAGTGATGTAGGATCTTTAACAAACTTCATATTTCAGTGGTACATGCCAATGATTTTTACTATTCATATCACTGTTTAACCTTTTGAAATCTAAGACATTAATCAGTTCTCTTTGTCAAATCAGACTAACAATCTATTTTAAAGCTTCAAACTCACAACATGGGTATTAAAACTTTGAAACTTAGATGATTTCATACAAGTCACCTATTTGTTTACATCAGTACAGAATGTTTGTTTGTTTAATGTTTAACAACCTATCAATCTTTATGAGATCATTTAAGTAGCACAGAATGAGTGAATTATCTTTCATACTAACAGTGCACATAGATGTTGCCATTATTCAGCAAATAAACATTTCCATTCCAATAAGCATTCTATACATTACATTCACTTATGTGCTAGCACTCCTGGAAAAGTCTGAATCTATCTCTTTGTTTCCCAAATATGGGTAAAATAGCAGGACAGACTAGGTCCTATAGCCTTGGTTCACTATTAGTCTAGGAGCAGGAAAACTGAATTCAAACCAGCCTGGAAACGACTGGGATTCATCAGGCTATCTTGCTCAGGAAACACCTACTGTGGCTGCAGTCCATGTAGTGCCTCTACAATCCTAATGAATTATGGACTCATAATCATGATGTCAATAAAACATGAAGTCTGTGTATGTGTATTGAAGGAGCTTTGAAAAGTTGCCAGGTTGAGTCACTCCCACAAAATATTCTGATCTTTAAAATACTGATTTTGAGAAATATTTCAATCCAGAACTTATATATATGCCCATTAAATGGTAGGGTAGACTAGATTCTTTTAGCTATGGTTGGCAACCAGTCTAGGAGAATGACAACACATTTAGTGCATAGGACTACCAACTACATACCATAAAAACCTACTTGCTACAGAAACCACAGCAGCATTGTGTAGCATCTTCAGGGCTGTAGTCCCATACAGCTCAGCAAGGTCTAATGGAATTTCAGAAAGTTTGATGTGTGTGTGTGTGTTACAGATAGTAATTTAAAAGGAACATTGAAAACAGCTGTGCCTTAAAGGTATAGACAACAAAAAAAATGCTCATTATAAAATTCAAAATCAAATATGTAGAACGAAGATATTTCTTGAGATTCTAGATTCAACCCCAGAGGGGTTGAATCTAGAATCTCAAGAAATTCATCCACAAATGAGATTTTTAATTGTAAGAGAAGAGTATGAAAAAACTTTGAAAGAGGAATGGCATATTACCAACTTGGTTTTCACACCTCATACACAGCCTAAATGTAAATCCAGAAGCCGGACACAATCTGGTTTGACCCTACTTTTAATTTGCAGTTAAAAATCAAAAGTGGAAAGATATTTTTTAAGCTTTAGATAAGTATTTTCCTAAAAACTCCTTAATAGTTAAGATGTTTAATAGAAACAGTGAAACTGAGTTATAGTTGCTCTATAATATTATTAAGACACATTATGTTAAAATCTTGGAGACAGAAAGAGGTAGAAGGAAAGAAAAGAAATGCAACTGCAGAAATAAAACCAATTGTCTGTTGGATGAGAAGTGCTGCACAGAAGGCATCATTTACATTGCTGAAGTCAATGATAATGGTTTCAAGAAAATATACATCAGATGTACTGAGGGCCCTTTCAAAAAGAGATTTTACAATCATGCTTTGTCTTTCAGGGTGAATAGCCATAGAAGTGACACCAAGCTTGCTGATTGTGTCTGGAAATACAGAGAGAGGTATGGCAGAAGTATTTGTGTAAAGTAGAACATGGTAAAGAGGGTAAAAACTGGCAGAATTCATGGTAATTGTTGCTGGCTGTGCCAGGAAAAGAAATTGGCCATTGCCACATATCCTGATAAAGATGTTTTACTAAATGAGAGAACTGAGATTATGTCAGGGTGCAGACAATTTAAGTAAATATTTTTAGGTACCTATGAACCTGAATGAGCGAAATAAAAGAATTAATTCCCCCCTCTTTTATCTCCTCTCTCTCACCTTCCCCCATCCTCACACTTTTGCCCTCTCACTTCCGGTGTTCTGGTATATTGGAGTAGTTCTCTTTGGTTTGTACATTCTTGCCTGTGGAGACCTTACAGCCAAAACCCATGTTGCAAGGTTGGTTGTCATTTTAGCCTTTTCTTAAATATATATATATATATATATATTATTTCACCCCAAGCAAGGCAGTAAAATCACTAAGCCATAAGGGATTACTGAGTGTGAAAGAATAAAAAAAAAAAAAAAAGAAAGATTATTAAGGAGCGAAAACTACAGAAGTGTAATCAAGAAGACAATGTATCTTTTCATTGCATTCATCATAAGATTTTGTTTTGAAGAGAGAAAAAATGGAAAAACCAAAATAATTATCACTGTCATCAATGACAATAGAAACTGGACAAAACATAGCCAAGAATAAAGTATAATGTGCCCTCAGGGTTGCCTACCGGAAATACATGCAAGGACACCTACCCATGCATGATATGGCACTACAAATACTCCCAATATTATGTGACTGTTAATCAAAGCAGCCTCTAACTGCTATTAAAGATTCAGGGCTCCTTTCTACCAGTTGGATGCAGCAACTACCAAGCTGTTAACCTAGTAGCCTCGTAATGAAGAGTCACAGCCACTGATCAGTCACATCACCAAAATGTTATGATAGTTAAATCAGTATGGCCATGAATGGAAGAACGAAAAAAACTGGTAAACCATATCCTAAGCAGAAAATGAGGGATAAACCTCGACTTCAGCTCAATAAACATGTACACACCAAGTAGAATTATAGTAATAATTTATGTCATGTAAATGAAGGAATGATCAATTCAGTTTTTCTTGGTATTAATTAAAAAAAGTATACAAAATTTGATAACTTAGTGTCATATAAGTTTCATAAAAGACTAGTATATATTTGTGTCATAGCAAATCATTTATCTGCATTAAAATAGTTTCCAAATTGTTCCAAAGAACAGACATTAGTCAAGATCTTTACATGGCAATTATATTACTGCAGTAACAATCACAAGTTAAATCTTGTTGGAAAAACAAATTTATTTGGTAAAGAGAAAATTTTAATCTCATGAGGGGAGTCAAGAAGATATTTCCAACATTGAGTAATAAAGATTTTACTAGTACAAAAATTAATGAGTAGCTGCTTGAAATTTAGTGAATATAAGAAATCTTAAGAGATATCAGCCCCGTCAAATAAATCAGCAATAAATGCAAAATCTCTCAGTTAAGCATTCAGTATCATTGAATGGACACTAAAACAAAATCCAACTGCATTTTGTTTTAATAAATTCTGGCTTTCTCAAGAGAGATTAAAATCTTAAAAAATAGTTAGCTGTAGATGAATGACTGAATGAAGACAATAAATGGTAGTCATAACTGAATAGTCAACTGAAAATACAGACTTGAGTAAAAAAAAAATATGTTTCAACAATATTTCAAGGCAAAATCTAAATTAAATATTCTTGCTTCTAAATGCTTGTTCCAAAAATTCAAGGTAAAATCTGTCACACATTGGTCATGTGATCAAATTCTCCATTTTTCATATCAATATGTTCTCCATTTGTCTTTTGCTTCTTCATGGTATTAGAGTCAGTAAAGCTATTCATCTAGAAAAGAAATGCAAGTTTTTATAATCTGTATCAGGTTTAAGCATGGAAGCAGTTTTTCACACCATGTCTGTTAACCATTTTATTTACTTCAAAAATCGATGATACCCAAGTTGTATCAACATCGACCATAACACAATGCCTCAGATGAGACAACAAAACAAAAAAAAAAAAAATCACAAAATATCTTAGAAGAGGATTTTTGGCTGCCCCTGTGTTTTTTTTTTTCTATTTGTTTTGAGGCTATTTTAAAAGAAAATTTCGACTGCTCTTATTCCTCTCCAGCTTCTTCATGCCTCAATTCAGCTGATGACTTATAATCTTTAAACAGAAACATAAGCCACGGCTGACATAGACAGAAATAGAAATACAATAAAAGCCAGCAACAACAGATTTTCTTTATCTTTTTATCTACAAAGAAATACAAAGCAATATTCTGACAAATGCAGCCAACATTTCTTTTTATCAAGAAAAAATAGAAAAAATAAACAGATTTCTTAGAAAGCCATGAAAGGTTTCTAAGATACCATAAGAACACACACATTTACTAAAAACATATATGATATGGACTACTGTAAAATACTTATGATTTCAGTTAGAAGATTAAATTCTCAGCATCAGATTGAAGACTTCTTCAGGAAAATGTGTTTGTGCTTCTGTCAACAAGAGAAAATTTTCATCAGCTCTCAACTTGGTTTCTCTGCTGATGATACAACCATTTTTTCTGTCTCAATAGTAAGTCAGGTCTGCTGTTAACTGGGACAAAGGATGGTTTGTTAATTTTAATGCTTCCAAAACAAAACTGCTCTCTATTAATCACCTGAAAGACATGTTTCTGCCTTCCATCAGTATGGCTGATGTTAAACTCCAGGAGAGCAACTTGTTGCACCTTCTCAGTTAAACATTCTCCATTGATATGAAGTGGAAAGAATTGAATTCATTGCTTGGTATGCTACCAAAAAAGTTGTTTCACTGTGTCATGATAGATCAAGGAGAGAAAAATTATCTTACATCTAAGTCTACCATTCATCCATGCCTCGAATATTGTTGCCACATATGGTCCAGTGTTCCTGCTTTTTATTTTGAGAATCAGCAATATTATTGGTCCTGACCTAACATCTCAGCTTCAGGTACTTTCCCAGTGTCGTATAGTTACTTCCCTGTGCCTTTTCCATAAATACTTTCATGGTAATTGTCTGGACAAGCTCTTTGTTATCGTATCTAACTAAACTTTATGAATTTAAGTGCAGTACTAAATTAGCAACAAAGTTCCATTAGGTTACAGTTGAATTGGCTAGATGTAACTAAGTTCTATGCTGTTTCTTTTCTCACACTTCTCACTTATGGAACTCTCTTCCAACTTCTTGCATTCCAGACAAGTTTAAATGTTTTGTGGTGTCAACAACACTTGTTGCCACTTTTGAGATGTCAACGAATACTTGTTGTAGTAGAGACTTTGTATTTGTAGCTATAACTATAGTACGCCATGGAACAGTACTGATGTCAGACGCCTTCGAATATCACTCACACTAATAGTACTTGCTCGATAATACTCACTTGAATAGTAGTAATCTGTATAGAGAAATAGTGTAGTGAATAGAGTAGAGAATAGTGGTCCATATAGTATAGAGGATAGAGTAGAAATAGTGATCTGAATAGTAATAGAGGATAGAATAGAAATAACATTCTGTATAGTATAGATGATAAACAAGGAATAGTGATTGTTAGTTGTCACAATACTTTCTACTTATGTGTTTCCTCTATGGCCACGTGATCCACTTAATTCAATAATGGGATCACCTGTGTTTGCTCACTGGTGATCTATGTTCAAACTCAAGTGTCAGCAGCAACACTTTATTCCTATATAACAAAATGCAATGTCAATCATTATCTACCGTCTTCCTCATTACTCTTCTATTGTTCTTGCTCATGCTTCTGTTTTCTAATTCTCTCACATCCAGTAACCCCTCATGTCTTAGTGGCTTTACTGCCCTACATGGATTAAAAAAAAAAACAAAAAAAAAACTAATTTTGTAAAATCCAAACATTGGCAGATGATGTAACCTAGTATTGAATATTCATTTTTCATATTTACCAGTCGGTTAAAATACACTAATATGCCCAATTTTTTATGTATACTTAAAATACACTAACATTTCAAGAATGAAACATACACACACAACCAATGAAAACAAAAATAAATATAGAATTAAAATATTGATAAATACACAGACACTAGCACAATAAAACATACACCTGAAGTCTACACAACCAATGAAAAACAAACACACAGAATTTAAACACTATAGCCTAACTCAAATTCTACTTCAAAATTTATGAAGAAGCTGAATAAATGCCAAAATATGCTGTTTGTAAAGATTTTATCATTCTCTCAGATTTAATCCAGGCATACAGCCACATTATGTTGAAACACTAGTTCCAGTAAAATCACCAAAGTTAAGCAATGTCTAACCGGGTCAGTATGTAGATGGGTGAGTGCTTGGGAATATTAGGTGCTGTAAGCTTGGATGTGCAGGTCATGTAAAGGATATCAACCTGGAATTGTTAATCAGAGAGCCGAGTTCCAATTTCCCATTGGATTCACTATATTTACTTACAAATACCCTTCATATAGGTATGAAACCACTTCTACCCCCAGCTATGGCTTAATTAGTAAGGTATCACAAAAACATTATCTCAAAAAATAATTCTTGCATTCTAAAATTTTTTATGGCTTTAAATAACCTGCAAAGTGTTGAGGGGCTATAGAAAATGAATGAATAACTTTTCTAGTGTACTAATTATCTTCCTGGCACTGTCAAAGCCAGATGGCAGTGTCTTTATAAAAATGGTAGACTCATCATGGATGTAATAAACCAACACTATGAAAGAGCAATACCACTAAACCATTATTATCTAAAAAAAAATTCTTGCAATCTATAAATATTTTCTGGCTTTAAATAACCTGCAAAGTCAATAAGTTCATATGTCATAAAAAATGAATGAATCAATCAAATTTAATCCATATTTTGAACTCATATTTAGTTTTGTAAAGAATAAATTTAAAAAAAATGTCAAAGTGTGGTATTAAACAAGAATCTATATATAAAATTTGGTAACTTCTGTTAGTCCATCCATCACACCCTCTAAAATAGTCATATACTAACCAATCAAAACCAAGTTATGGGGAGAAGTGCAATCAGGTAAAGAGGTACAAAGTACATTTGGTTTTACAAGGATGTGTAAAAACTGCGAAGTAGGATTTTTGTCAAAGTAGTTTTTCCAAACAAATCAGCTTATTCAAATTTCATTGATTGGTTTGCAAAATTGAATAAAACAGAGTTTGTAAATCTCAACTGAAAATGTTAGCAATAATTTCAACAATACTAAATACTGTGAGGATTTCAACAGGCATCAGCATGTTGCAAAAAATTCTAGTGTTCTTAAATTTTTGGTATGTACATTTTCTTTTGTTTTATTGCTGATTTAAAATTTTTTTTTTTTTAAGTTCACTCAAGTTATAAAAAATTCAGAAAAAAAACTGAGAAGAGAAATAATTAAAAAAATATTTTAAAAAAAACAAAAAAACCCCAAACATTTTCTCACCTAATTTTCCAAGTGGATTATAGTAGAGTCTATAATGACTTATAGTGTTAATTATAAATGACTTTAAAACATTTCAAAGTTCTTATACATGCATTTATTAACCTTGAGAATGGACATTATGAAATTGTTATGAAAATGAAAAATGGAATTGAGAAAACAAGTTTAAATTTTAGATGTTGTAGTATGTGTTTACTTCATATTTAATACTTAAAAAAGGCATGAATCCACATCCCTCTGCTCTGCCTTATCAGGTATATTGGCAAAATATTATGTCACTGATTGATAGAAAGGAGTGGATGAGGTAAGAATTGACCCACCCATACTCTCATAACTGCATTTTTCTTAATACTAATATTTACCCAATAAAAGGCTTGGGAGCCACTCAAGGTAGAGAGTTATTGTTAAACCAGTAATAGTGGTTTGGTTTGGTTTGTTTTATGGCATATCAACCACTATAGGTTTTTTATTGTTGGTAATATTTTTTCAAAAATGTATTGCTGGTAATGTAATATGTGATAATTTTTTCTTCAAAAATTTATTGCTGGTAAGATTTTTACAAAAATGTCTTGCTGGTATTAAAACCTATTTTTACACTTTCATAGAGTTTTGACCCCAGTTTGAGAGTTAACTATTTACCCATAGCTGGGACCCTAACAGGTGCTACCACCCCATGGCAGGGTGGGCCTGGGAACAACAGTAACTAAGAGGGGGTTCCACACTCCTCAAAGCCTCCTGATCAGAGACCTTGCTGTTTATCGTCATACTCAGGATGTGGATGTAGTTTATCATCATACCTAGGATGGTCAGTAGTGATGATTGTGGTGCATAATATGAATGAAAGAAGAGGTGGGAGGAAGTGAAAACCATCTCTACCTATCATAAATAGCCCAGAGATTATCTTATCTTCATCATAAGCTCTTTGCAATGAACTTTGCCTCTATCTTCATGTTAGATGACATTGGTTATCCCCTACATGATTTCCCGCTCTCACAGAGCACAAATATTGTGATTTCTCTATCTTGGCTCAGCAAATTTCCAGACTCTGTAAAAGCCTTGACTCTACAAAGGCTACCAGTCCAGATGAAGTTCCACTGATCAGTCTTAAGATCTTTAGCCCAGAATTATCTCCAATCTTGGCACAGTTGATAACTGTTGCCTAAAAAAAAAAAAAAAAAAAGAAATGTTTTCCAGGTCTATGAAATGTGTTAGCAGTATGCCTTGTTTTCAAAAATACTGGTCAGCACTCCTCCGCATTACATTATCCTTAGTGTTATCAGTAATCTCTTTGAATCTGTTATCAACAAGATAGTTGATTACTTCAACAGAAACAACCTCAAGAACAAACAGTATGCATTTCACTATTCTAGCTCCACTGCTGATATCCTGTCATTACATGGTGTCATGCAAAAATATCCTTCACATTGGAAAATCTATCAGACCTAATTATTCAATCAGATGGAAACTGCAGGAACACAAAGTTGCACCTTGTGTTTCCTAATATATATGCAACCAAAATCTTATGATGATACATAGGAGCCTCCTGATTGATGACCTAATTAGTAGTTACACCAAATCATAAAAACATCTGCTAAGTGTTTATTGATTAAACCTAAAATGGAAAAAAAGAAGATAAATGTAGAAACATCTAATACATATGTGCAAAAGATACAATGCTGTATCAATTGTTGTAGTTCTTCCTCTTGTAGACATTTTGGTCTTGCTGTCTTTGCCAGTAAAATAGCAGCAATAAGAAAAAACAGAAGTCTTTCAAAACATTCTGAAAGTGAAGCCTTCAATTCAATAGATGATTACAGACGAGACTTTGTGGTTGGCATTGTCTGGATGGGGGACTAGTCATGGCAAATAAAGAATTCTAATACAACATTCAATTTGGTATTTTGATTCTACCAAAGAATTTCTAATTTCTTAGTTGACTAAGCACAGTCAAAACCAAAATCTGGTCACAGAGACAGTGTTTCATTCAACTGTAAATCCACACATTCCACTTAAAAAACAAAAAAAAAAATAAATTGTTTTCCTGACAGAAAAGAAATGATACATTATTTTAGAAATTTAGCAGTAACAGGTTTCCCAAACTTTTTGCTCTATCTTTTTTGACTGAAAATTTGTTCCATAATTTGTACATTTTCACTTGTCTTGAAAAGTTGACTAAAAATCCTGTTTTAATAGTAGTGTAAGTTATACACAGTTTTTCTCCACTGTTCTTGTCTTCAATATATCTTGTGAGTGCCAAATTTTCCAAGCCCTCTTTTCTCATTATGTACCATAGAAATTTCAACTATCTCTTTCTGATAGCAGCAATAAGAAAAGTGTAAGTATAAGTGTACATTTTCTCTAAAATTCTGTCATTGCTCACAGGTTCAGCTCATGGTATTCTCAGCATCTTTCCGTAAAACTACATTTCTGTTGCTTCAAATCTCTTCATCATATGTGAGGAGGATGTCCAGTATTCACTGCCATAGATAAATACTGATATTGATAACAGTTCAGTACTCCTTTCTTCCTTTCTAATGAAATTATCCAGTTTCTTAATACTTTGATTAGCTTATGTAAAGCATCTTTTGCTATCCCAGTGTGCCTTTGGATTTTGGTTTCACACTTTCCATCTTCTGTTAAAACACTTCCCAGATATTTAAATTCTTCTGCTTGCTTGATTTTGGTGCATTCAATTTGTTATTTGCATGTTGGGCTGTTCTTTTACTGACAACCATACATTCTATCTTATTGTAATCGATCTTTAATCCTTTCTTCTTGCTTTCCTTCATTGACTTCTGTACAAGTCCTTGTAGTTTCTTTTCTGTTAAGAAAAGTCATATTCAAAAAATATTTTTCAAAAGAGGAACTAGAAAAACAAAAATAGTTACGCTGTATGCTTTTAAGCACTGCAAATTCATCACTAACATTTACAATATTGATCCTTCATTTTCTCAAAATCATATCTTCACTTCTTGAGAACAAACTCATTCAATTTTGAACAAACTAAATTAACCTCAAAATAATGAGAAAGAGACTACAGAGTGAAAAAAAATTCTAGTAGAAATGTTTTCAATCTCATTCTATTGGCTCATAATATTTTTTGTGTCAATCTTAGAGTAATTTTTATCCAATATGATTTTTTTTTCACTGAGTATATCAAAACATCATAACCAGTTTACTCTTTGATTTATGACATTAGCCAAAACCTTAATGAGAAAAATAATAAAGATGTTAATCTAATAATAAATATCCACTGATCAGAATATCTCATCATGGATATTCAAAATCTAATCATTTCAATTAGCAAGATCGTTCAGATGTTTAGTGACCAGAATGTCAAAATTTCCTCGAATCATAACTGCAACCATTTACTTTTACTCATAATTCAGCAAAGTTCTAAATGGAAAAACATTTAGAGGACTTACACACACACATATATATATATATATATATATATATATATATATATATATATATATATGTAGAGAGAGAGAGCGCAATAAAATAAGAAACATTTTAATGATAGGCAAAAAAAGCTCCTCAAATTTTGTGCATCATATTTCCTTCTGGCCACATAATACAGATGGGTATTCAGGATATCTTCTGTCCCTAAAAATTTCTCTGCATTTCTCAAATGCATTGGATTGGAACCAAGAACAAATTTTGTGAGGTGGACAAGGTCAATGTTTGGTGGATTAAGTTGAATTTATAAAAGAAAATCTACCGAAAAGCAGAGAGTCATACTCTGATGTAAATAATGTTGCACTTCAGGGACATGTATGCTTGGATTCCATTGAATCAGCCAAGAAAGGAAAAAAAGATTTCCTTCAATTCAGAAAGAAAAGAATAAAAGCAAATGAATAAAATTGCAGATGTAGTTGCAATGTGAATCCCAAAAGCCAAGCAGCATGAATTGCTTTACATATTTCAAACCTTTTTATTTCCTCCATAGAAACTATATTGTAGCTTACAATAACAAGTCTCCAAGAATCTGTGTGTGCGCATGTGCACACGGGTGCCCATGTCCCGACTTCTTTCAGATGCTTGACTCAAGCTTTGTCTTTGATAATTATAACTTCAAAAAAAGAATTTGGGAAAAATTAAGCATAACTTAAAATATATTTCACCAACAAAAACTGAACTATAAATTTTTCTTTCTTTTTATTCATAATTTAAGATTAAGTTAGAAACGATATGTAGCTGAAGTTTCTCTTTTATCAAATGATTTATTATATTAATCTTCAGTGGTTTATTACATTCTTTAAATCTGAACATAATTCATTATATGTCTTTCTGTCCATGATTTATGTGTCATGCCCCCATCAGAATGTAGGCGATCATGACTCTCCACAATTTCCAGTCCTTTCAGTTATTAGTAAATTTTGTCTTTTTGCACTCTCTCCTAAACCTTGTTCTGTCAATTATTTACACTAGATCATTGGTAGGTTATACATGGTTTTTATCCACCCTTTTTGTCTTCAAAATATCCTGTGAGTACCAAGTTTTCCAAGCCCTCTTTCCTCATTATGTACCATAGAAGTTTCAACTATCTCTTTCTGATGTTAAGTATAAGTGTACATTTTCTCTAAAATTTTGTCATTGCACACATGTTTAGCTCATGGTATTCTCAGCATCTTTCCGTAAAACTACATTTCTGTTGCTTCAAATCTCTTCATCATATGTGAGGAGATTGGCCAGCATTCACTGCCATAGATAAATACTGATATTGATAACAGTTCAGTACTCCTTTCTTCCTTTCTAATCCAGTTTCTTAATACTTTGATTAGCTTTTGTAAGGCATCTTTTGCTATCCCAGTGTGCCTTTGGATTTTGGTTTCACACTTTCTATCTTCTGTTAAAACACTTCCCAGATATTTAAATTCTTCTGCTTGCTTGATTTTGGTGCGTCCAATTTGTTATTTGCATGTTGGGCTGTTCTTTTACTGACAATCATACATTCTATCTCATTGTAATTGATCTTTCTTCTTGCTTTCCTTCATTGACTTCTGTACAAGTCCTTGTAGTTTCTTTTCTATGTCTTATCAATATTGTGTCATCTGCTATTGTTAAGATTGTGGCCAGTAATGAACACTGTAGTATTTCTAATTCTTTAAGAATCATCAATAGGTTAGGTTGAACAAATCTGGCGGGAAGATACATCCTTGTCTTACACACCTTTCTATTTTGTATATTTATTGAGTTTAATCCTATATCTGAGTTTCGTAGACAGACCTGTCTGTACACTCTTCAGCAGATATCAGCAATTTCATTAAAGACAACTGACAAGGTACTGTGATTAAGCTTTTTATTTCATTTTTCTTGTGTTCATATAAGCATTTGCTTTTCTGGACATAAAGTGTGTAAAAATTGTTCAAATGTTTTGCATATCTTTTGGCTATTCTTTTATCTATTATCAAGGACAATCTTTATTTTTAACTGAATGTATGGATTTTTTTTTATGCATGTATCTAGGGTTATAGGAATTTTTTATTTTCTTTTTCTAAACACAGCCAGCATATTTTAGGTATGTTTATAAAGAAAGGATGCCAAAATATTTAGATGTTTGGTCATATGTTCTGATTCTGTGATTGGCCTCAGGATGAGAATATATAATTTCCTCCCTCACATATATATATATATATATATATATATATATATATAAGAAAGGAAATTATAGGCATATTTAATATAAATCTTAAAATTGTGTGCTTATGTGGGAATACACACACACACACTGTATTCCCACATAAACACACACAATTCTAAGAGATATATAAAGTATGCATACAAAATCATTTGATAATTCTAAGATACTCATAAGATTTGGCATAAGACAAAACCAAACAAAGAAGAGAGAAGCAAACTTTTCTATCACATGGATCTCCAAGATTTTACAAGTATGCATCTTAAGTCAACATTTTCTTCATGCTCTACAGTGACTATACACTAATAAAACTGAAATCTTTAAAACCTTCAATCTAATACTCTACCTTGACAGACAAGATATTAGTGACAGTGTCATAGATTCATATTTGCAAAGAAGGTCATCAGAAATATTGAACTATTGATTATCTTGGTTTCCCATTGAATTATTTGACAGATGGAAATCATAGAAATTCATAATTCTAATCCTGAATAATTCAGAAAAGAAGCAGTAGGCTTAATGTTTCAAGTGAGATTGCAATTTCTTTAATCGATCAGGTCAACAAGGCATCTTCAAATCGGCTATGATTTTTATTTACATATCATTAATGTTTTCTTCCTCTGAATAGTAAATGATAAGATAAAAACCTTACAAAAATGTACAATCCTTCCAGAAAGCAAAAAAAAAAAAAAAAAAAAAAAAATTGTTCTGGTTCTCCATTCTTTGTTTTGTTGATTGATTTTTAAAGGTTTTATTTAAAACCAACTGATATTGAGTTTTTTTTTTTTTTGTGGGAAAATTCACAAATCTTGAAACAATGAAGCCATTGTTTGAAGTTCTCACTTCAAGTATTGCCAATATTCGACAAATTATTTGGACTAATATCCTCATTTTTTTATCAAATTTCAACCATTTTCCTTCCTTTTTTCACAGATATTCTCAGATTGTTTTCACTAACCCACAAATTATTCCAACAATATCCTTTGTTGTTTTTATCACAATATTTTAGTAGATGCTTTGTTCAGTCAAAGCACTATGATAAAAACAAGGAGGAGGATACACGTCCAAACAATTTGTATATTACTAAATTTATTCTTAGAAATAATAAAAGCAACATTCTGGCTGTGTAATATCTTAGAGTTTTTCATGTAAGGGAGGAATTTTTCATTATGTACTTTGAGTTTATAATGACAGTAATTCAGAAGCTGCTTACATAAAATTTTGGCATACAACAAAATCAGACAGACAACAGAAGAGAGAAGCAAACATTCATGTCATGTGGCTCTCCAGGACTTAACACATATAGGTCTTAAGCCAATATTTTCCGTCTTGGGTATGACGATAAACTACGCCCAACAGCAAGCCCTCTGATCGGGAGGTTTTAAGAAGTGTGGAACAACCTCTTAATTGCTGGTGTTCCCAGGTCCACTATGTCCTGGGGTGATAGCACCTGTTGGGGTCCCAGCTATGGGCAAATAGTTAACCTCCAAACTGGGGTCAAAACACTATGAAAGTGTAAAAATAGGTTTTAATACCAGCAATACTCTGTGAAAAATTATTACCAGCAATAAATTTGAAAAAAGAATACAAAAAAAAAAAAAAAAACATTACCAGCAATACATTTTTCAAAAAAAATAAATAAAATAAAAAATATTACCAGCTATATTTTATGCAAGTAAAAATACCAGCAATATATTTTTGGAAAAAATATTACCAGCAATAAAACATTTTGTCGGCATTAAATAATCCATTAAGGTTGATATACCGTAAAACAAAACAAACAAACCAAAAAACCTATTTTTTTCCACAAATAATATACACTATCAATATTACTGAAATTTTTAAAACCTCCAATCTCATAGTCTACCTTGAGTGACAAGATATTAGTAACAGTCATCATAGATTCCAAAGATTTCACTCATTCTCATTCAATCTCACTGAAATAAAAATTTTACATTCAGAATGGAAAAAATAAGCTTTTTATTTTATCTGTAAGATTTATTAATAATTAAATTCTCTCCCAAACACACAGACTAACAAATAACTATACTTTCTAAATTATTTTTAATATTAACTCAGTCTGGCACAAAGCCAAATGAAAAGAAAATATAGTTCATAAGATTGTGTTACAATTTTCTACATGAAGAAAATCTGCCACATATGGTCTGGTGCTCATGCTATATATTTTGAAATTGTTGATAAAATCTAAAGAAGAATCAGCAATATTATTGGTCCTGACCTGGCGTCTTGGCTTCAGTCACTTTCCCCACTGCCGTAAAGTGACTTTTCTATAAATACTTTCATAGTAATTGTTCCGATGACCTCTTCACAATGGTACCTAAACTTTATGAACTTAAGTGCATTGCTAGATTGGCAACAAAGTTCCATCAATTTATAATTAAATTGGTTAGATGTAACCATAAGTTCTATGCTAACAGTTTCTTTTCTTGCACTTCTCGCATGTGGAACTTTCTTCTGGCTTATTGATTTCCAGCCAAGTCTGTTCTTCAAAAGTTTAAATGCAATATCAATTGTTATCTGCCATCTTCCTGATTACTCTTCTATTGTTCTTGCTTCTCAAAAATGCTTTTGTTTTCTAATTCTCTCATACCTAATAACCCTTGTAGCCTGAGTGGCTTTATTATCTTACATGTGGTGAATTCAATTAAAAAAAGAAAATGAATTGAAGAACAAGCAGCCATAAAAACAAAGAGTTGCAAAGCAGCAAGTATTCTTGAGAAAGGAAACTGTGGAGAACAATAATCAAGCATATCCTGAAAGGACATGGCATAGAGACAGAGATGATAGCACAAGACTGAATGAAAGTCCTATTGCAGTACGCTTCAGGGTAAAGTTTGCCTGGATTTGAAGTCTTATGAAATTCTATCTTTTACTCAAACAGATCTTCACAAAAAGTGGGAGATAGGTAACAATATCAGCCACTAATCTGTCTAATACAGCATAATTGACAAAAGGAATTGAATTTCATCGAAAGCACCCAACTACTATTTACACAAATTGAAATTGTTTATACTGTTCTTGGCCAAATTTTTTTTTGGTGAACAAATAATTTACCTTTAAGTATTTTTTTTTTTTTATGTAATTGAGTTAATTGAAATACAAATGTGTATTTTTGGAAATTTTTTTTGCCAGCTTGACATTTTTTCGGAAAATTTCCCAAAAGACAATCAAGTGCAAAATGTTTTCTGATTCAGAAGATATACTGCTGGCAATATGAAGAAAATACAGAAAAAAACAAACAAAAATTTTAACATGCAATTATGCTGTATTAATGTTAATATGAAGTCGACGTCGGACGTTTCGGTCTATTTAAGACCATCTTCATGGACATTTTCATTTAAACATAATTAACATTATAACATATAAAAATTTAACACAAAAGACGATGGACATAAGAGCACAACTAATCCAAACAGATAACTGAAATTTTTAAATAAGATCAGCGTTCCGTTTAAATATGATCACGTTGTCGCCACGTGGGTGATGCTGTGAAAACGTATTCGAAGATGATTTCCAAATATTAAAAAAGTCCATCGTCTTTTGTGTTAAATTTTTATATGTTCTAATGTTAATTATGTTTAAATGAAAATGTCCATGAAGATGGTCTTAAATAGACCGAAACGTCCGACGTCGACTTTATATTAACATTAATACAGTATAATTGCATGTTAAAATTTTTGTTTGTTTTTTCTGTATTTTTCTTCATACTGTCGGATCTATATCCATATATTTGCTTACATACTGTCTACTGGAAATACAAACCTGAATTTACTTTATAACATGGAAGAATTCAAGCTTGGAGAAGAATATATGAATCTATTGATCAAGTAAGGAAAGGATTTATTATTGAACTGTTTTTTAGAACTGTTCCATCATTTTTTAAATCATTTTTGATTTGCTTTGTAACGTGGAGGACTTCAAGCTTGTATGAAGATATAAGAACCTATTAATCTCTACATATTCCTATGTCAACGGAAGGGATTTCTTGAACTGTTTATATAAAATAGTTCAATCGACTTTTTTAATATTTTAATATTTGGAAATCATCTTCGAATACGTTTTCACAGCATCGCCCACGTGGCGACAACATGATCATATTTAAACGGAACACTGATCTTATTTAAAAATTTCAGTTATCTGTTTGGATTAGTTGTGCTCTTATGTCCATCGTCTTTTGTGTTAAATTTTTATATGTTCTAATGTTAATTATGTTTAAATGAAAATGTCCATGAAGATGGTCTTAAATAGACCGAAACGTCCGACGTCGACTTTATATTAACATTAATACAGTATAATTGCATGTTAAAATTTTTGTTTGTTTTTTCTGTATTTTTCTTCATAATGTCGGATCTATATCCATATATTTGCTTACATACTGCTGGCAATACAAATGATATAAAAATATAACATTCAAATAACTGTCTCTCTTTCCCAAAGAAAAAAAAAGAAGTTATATAAGAAACAAATTTTTTCACAGACAACACACAAGACTTAAAAATAATTCTATAGATTCTGTACATTGAACCCAACATGAACCAACAAACTGAAATGAGATTAGATAATTTTTCAGATCATTATCGTTATGTTTCCTGATGTAGAGTTGATGTCATTCAATCAATAATCTCACAGGTGTTGATAAATCAACTGATTACTGTTTATATAACAGCACTTAAAGAAAATCAGACTTTACTAATCAAAAAAGGATGAAATCATTTGGAGCTCACTGTGTATTCCAAATACAGTTGGACATGATTATCTTAAAAAGAATTAAAATTTTAATGCCCTCTAATACAACAGGAATATCTTTTCTATATGGTTGGTTTGGTTTGTTTTACAGCATATCAACCTCAATGGGTTATTTAATGCTGACAAGACTTTTATTGCTAGTAATATTTTTTTTTCAAAAATCTATTGCTAGTAATTTTTTTACAAAAACATATTGCTGGTATTAAAACCTATTTTTACACTTTCATAGTGTTTTGATCCCAATTTGGGGGTTAACTATTTGCCTATAGCTGGAACCCTAACTGGTGTTACCACTCCAGGTCAGGGTGGACCTGGGAACATCAACAATTAAGAGGTGGTTCCATGCTCCTCAAAACCACCTGATCAGAGGCCTTGCTGTTGGATGTAGTTTATTGTGTTATAGACAAGCGTATGGTTGCAAGAAAGAAATACAACAGCAGAAATAGATTTACGTGGTTTATTTCAACAGGAACGTGTGGGTTTGGGACAGCTACCTTGTGGTAAAGTTCATAAGCCGGCTTCGGATCTAGGTTGATCCCTCATAGTAGTTCACACATGTTGACGGTGGTTGACGCTCCCCTGCTGTCAGCAGCTGAACGTGACAGGTCTCTATCCTGGGCACCTGTGGACTGACTGTTGAACTTCCGTGTGACCCCTTTTATAGCATTTTTTTATGGCTTAACAGGCTCGAAAAACGAAGCGAGTATAATTAGGAGGGAAGCATTTTTATTGGACGAAAAAATAGAGTAAATATTATTTTATTTTTCGACCGGAACACGTGTCGGGAACATTTGTGAAGAAAGATAATGGTCATTTTGTGATGGGGCTTTGTCCTGTTTACATCCGGTTCTCACTCTTGAGTATTTGCCTGTAAATCAGCCGAGATATGTCTTATTTTATTTTATAACAATTGCTTACCCAGAATGCAGATGTAGTTTATCATCATACCCAGGGTGGCTTTTCTGTATGTTTTCCACATACAAATTTAGGGGATGAGGAGAAAAAGTTCAAATTAAGTCATTTGTTGACTGATAGCTTTCAGGATTTTTTTTTTTTTACTAAATGTTCCCCCAATAAAAAATCCAAGAGTCACTCAAAGTAGAGGGTTAATGAATGAGTTTGTTTTATTGATGTAAGAAAAGGAAATAAGTACAGATTATATGTAAGATAGATAATGGTTGACCCTGGACTTGAAGAGGTTGAGAAGCAATGAAGCAGTTCTTGAGAAAAATCTGAGTGGAACTTCCTCCTTACCAATGGAATATGAAGGGAATGAGGATGAGTCAACCCTGTATACATGGCATGATTAGTCCTAACTCTTAATGTCTGGACTGGTAAGACTAAGCTCAGAACATTTGATCATTGAGAATACAACCATTCATTATGATTGGAAAAAATTCAGGGTCTACTCAGTGGAGATGGATATGTAAATTGTTATTATTTTTTTTTTTTTATTATGAAAGACTTTCATCTCTCTCTTTATTTTGTTTATATTTTGCCCCCTTTAAATATATTTCGCTATGTTGTTTTAGTTTAATAACGAAAGTTTCAATGATTGAACCAACCAAGTATAAATAAAAGTGTTGTTGATAATTCCACAGATAAGGTCTTCATCTTCTCTTGTATGGAAGGTGAGTTCCTACTGTACTCTTTTAGTAAATGGTTGTATGAATGATTTTCTTTCTGCAAACATTCCTCATTTACTATTATAATAATTACTATAGTCAATTAATTAATAAGATTCAAGTGACTCATCTTTCAACCTATTATTGTTCTAGTGCTCTGAGCATTTTCTTGGCAAAAATTCTGCTGTCTTGAAACATTAAATTTTAGTAATTTTGTGTATACTGATAGATGTTTATCAATTTGTATTCTTACTAATTATTGTATTTATAATGATGAGTTCTATTCTTGTGAGTTATTCTGATGAACAGGATAAGTAGCAGTTACCTCCCTTCAACATGTTAACCAACCTCTATGAACTTTGTGATATAATGTACGAAGTGATTTAGAAGCAATGTTTTTTATCAGAGAATTTATATGGTGAAGAAATATGGTATATACTAAAAAGTTACCTGACTTTTCAAACCAGGTGACCCAAAACAAATTAATAAATATGAGTAAAAATGGAAAAAAAATTTCACAGAGAAATTTACTTTCATTTTTAATTTTCTGATGATGATGGGAATAAACCCTGAAATATTAACAAATCAACCTTGACTATCTGTTAAATATTCATTACCAACAAAACGTTTTATTTTTCAGTTACATCAATTCTTAAGATATTAAAATTATCTGATTGATAGGGGTTTTAACTTTCATTGTGAGATTGAAGAAAATTTCAGTAAACTTTTATTGGCTTCTCTATGGAAATTGACAGCATTTAATTTGCTTTTGAAAGCTTTTCAATAGTCTTGTTTGTCCTGGAGAATTTTGCTGGATTATTTGTCAGAGGATTTTGATAAAATTTTATCTGAATTTTTATCATTACTGTATGTTATTGTTTTATATTTGTAAGTATAATATGTGTTGTGGTGTAATGGATATCAACATGAGTGAGAAAATGAAGAGCCTAGTTCAAGTTTGTTACATTCATTTATGCACAAATACCCTTGGGAAATTTATGAATCCATCTCTTCTACCTTCAGCTATGGTTTGAATAGCAGGACAGTGGGTTCTATAACATTCGTTGGCAACCAGTCTACTGCAGAAAGAAAGGGAAACCTACTGCTGGATAATCTTCTGCCTAGTCAGTCATGGATCAAAAGAGACATGATTGACTAATCATGCATTGTGTATGACATTTAACTGACTGAAGTATAAGAAGAAGCCTTATGTAGCAGAGATTCCATTACAAATATTGTATATATGCGTGAATATAAATCTATCTATTATTTAATGCTATGATACTCGTTTGTATGAGTATAATGCTTCACTATTTCATTTTGATTTTAGAATAATAACCATCTCTAGTAATGAACCTTACAAACTGAACATTAAGAATAGGACCAGAAAGCTTACAGCCTAAAGCAGAAGTCAGCAACCATTTTGCCTTCTTTCCTCATTATGCAACTTGAGAACATAAGTCTCGTCTTGATGCTAAATATAGGGTGTTTCATTAAGATGGATCAAAGTCAGCAGTAAATAAATCAGTGTTATTAGTGAAAATTTATTTATTTCTCTATTGGAACATGTTATTTAACTCATGGCAATTATATGTGAAAAATAATATCGCCCAAATGTCCGCCAAGGCTTTGGTGGCACACCTCCACTTGATGGTCAAAATCTTTTACAACGTCTCTGCATAGTTGCTCCTCAATCTCACCAATATGCTTTATCTGTTGAATTGTTGTTGGCATAGACCTTACTTTTGAGATGAACCCAAAAGCAGAAAGCTAAAGGCATCAAGTCACATGAGCCTGGTGGCCAATTGACTTTGCTGTTTCGAGAGGTGATGCATTTCTGTTTGAACGTCCATTTTTGTAATGGGCTTCAATAACTTTGATACATTGTTTGATTGTTAATCTTTTCATGGTCGAAAATGCCAAAGACTTAAGTTGTTAAATGTGAAAAGAAAAAGAAAAAAAATCATTAGACACTTAAACTTAATTCACATTAAAGTCATTCCAAGTTATTGGAACACCCTTTATAAGTTTTGTTTCATTTCCATTTTCTCTAAAACTTTGTCATTGCTCACATGTTCAGACTATGGTATACTCAACATCCTTCTGTAGAACCACATTTCTGTTGCTTCAAGTCTCTTTATCTTTGGGGAGATTGTCTAGCACTCACTGCCATACAGAGAAATTTTTCTATTTCTTAGTAGTCTGCTTAGCTTCTGGAATGCATCTTTGGCCATTCCAATGCACCTTACTGAATTTTAACTTCAGTTGATGTCATTAAAATTTTACACCAAAAGAAAAACTCTTTGGCATAAAAATATAAAAGATAAACAAAGTAGATTCATTTTATCACATTCCATAAAATATGTAATTGATTCTCTTGCTGAAGATATTTTAAAAAAAAAATCAGGAGAAAATACAATTACAAAAGGATAACTTTCATAAAAAAAAAAAACACACACACAAACACACACTCATCTGTGAATTGGAATCAAATACATAATTAAGATAAACAAACAGGAAACATTTAGCAATCTAATATGCTTCACATTTATTAAAATTTCATCAGAGAATGAGATATGGAAAAAAGAAGAAAGAAATTCTAATATTTTTATTTTCATGTTGTTTGATTTTCGTAGGTTAATCAGGTTTCACATACATATGACTTGTTAAACACATGTTTAGTATAATTTATGGTGTTCCGAATACTTATCTGTAATGTACTTTCAGGGTTATTTAAAGCCAAAATATACTTTGAATTGTAAGAATTTTTTTTTTCCACAAGTAAATATTGCATTAACAATCTTTTGAGAATAACAATGATTTTTCCAGATACAAGTTCTGCTATTTAACCCATAGCTGATGGAAAAAGATGGATTCATAACTTTTCCAAAAGTATTTGTGCATAAGTGAATGTAATTGGAGTTTGAAATTTGCTTTCCAATTTCTTGTTCCAAGCCACTATCTCACCAGGATATCCACCTCTGTGATGTGCAGAAAATAAATTATCAAATAATGACTCTTGACTAGTACATTCTCAAAACAAGCAAAATGACTGAAGAATATCAAATGGAATTTACAAAAACAATAAAATCACGTCAAGAAAATAAAACATGATTATTCCAGGATGATATTTATGGAAATTTCAGCATGCAAAAAACAAAATCAAGTAAATATTTAAAAGTAAAATCAATCTAAGAAGTGGAAATTATTTTTAAGAGTTATCAAATTTCAGAGCCTTAAGAAGTCATTCATTTTTTCAATTTGCATCATCAATGAAACAGGCTGGGTAAATGAGAGATTTTTTAAAAAATATTTTTTCTTGCTTAAAAGTTTATATACTGTTTTTTTTTTCCTTTACTGTTTTGAATTGAATCTTGATGTTAAAAAAATATTCAAATCAATATTTTAAATGTTTTTTTAGGATGAAAGTAAAGTTTGTTTCTTTTCCTGTTCAGAAAGGAAGACATTACTGTTATGCTAACTAGCATTATTCTTTTTTTTATTTTGAATTAAGAATTCCAACTGCAAATGAGTGTAACATGTCAAAGTACTCCAAGATCTCATTAACAATACCCTTAAAATAACCTGAATATTCAATGAACAACCTTTAGAATTAATGTGAGGATAGAGAAGTGGTGAATAGGAAGAGAACCTGCAGTCAGGTAAGAATCAAAGACTGGAACCAATTCTACTATAAGATTAATTTCACAGGGCAGAAGGAAACTTGTCTTAGAAAGAAGAGAACAATTTAAGACTGTCAGGAACAAAATGAAGCTAATGAATGAAGTGGCTACTAAAGAACAGGATGTCATATTTCCTCCAACAATAAGCAACAGAGAATACTCCATTGTAATTGCTGTAGTAGTTTGCCTCTCAGAGATTGGAATTGTAAGCATTCTCATGAAAAGGTGGATAGACTTAAATTCCTTCAATAATCAGGATTTTACCTAAGCTGACAAGTTGCTTGCGTTGTCTGGATTGAATAAATAAAGAATAAATTCCTAGATCAGTTAAAAATAAATCTTCAGTCTATACCAGTGGTTCTCAAACTTTTTTGCCCAATGCACCCTTTTCAACATCTTTCCAACATCGTCCAACTCAAAAGATGCATTCCAAATAATATGCTTATATTACTGAAAATCTTCATTCTTTTCTATATTAGTAAATATACATTTACATGGATTATTTTATAGAGGTGATTTACAAATTTAATAGCGATAGAAATGATTGATGGATTTTTTAACTTGAATACATGTACAGTAACTTGTTTTCATTCATAATTAATTATTAAATAAAGAAACTGAAGCAGACTTCAATAAACAAAATGGCTAATAGAATGTCAGGCTATTGTAATTCAATAAGCAAAACTCTGTCTAAAAGAAAAAAAAAAAAAAAAAAAAAAGAAATAGATTTTTCCCTACATCCAGGAAACCATGAAATTCCCACCTGCTTGAGAATCCCTAGTGTATATAGTACAAAAGATTAAAAAAAATAAATAAATAAATGAAATTGTTACCTCTAATCCTTTGTGGATACACAACAAAGGCAGAGGAATTGATAGATAAGTCTGGACAAAGCCTCATAGATCATAAACAAAAAAGTAACATATATAAGTTCTTAAATTGTCTAAGCTTAAATTCATTAATGAAGCTCAGAAGTGATTCAGATCTTTTAATGGTAGCTTTGTAATTGTTAAAACAGTTATATATTTTCTTGTTTACTATAAACTTTAGTGGTTAAGCTGTGTCAGGGCAAGTGCAGTGAGGGATTAAGTACTAATAGGAATCCCATAATTCAATCTGCACCAGTCATATGGTAACTGCCATATTTTTGGAAGGTAAAAACAAAAATAGAGGAGTTGTAGCCTTGCTTATAAAAGAAGCTTGGAAGGACATACAAACTATGCATTCTCACTTCAGGAAAGAACCTTGGCCTGACTAGTACCTAATCTTGAATTCCAGCTAGATGGCATACAAGGTAGGTTGGAACACATTGGACACCTTTGAATTTCCATGCTATTCAAGACATTTTTTTTTATTAGCGTATGCAACGTGAAGCCTTTTTTTTCCTTTCAGTAATTCATGATGTTTGTAGAAATGAAAATAAATTCACTTTTCAAGCATCAGTCAATTCTTAGAGTTATCTTTACCAGAAGAAAGACCTCGAGAGCAGTATCAAGTGGGTACATGTTTGAGTAGACATTGCTGTTTATTCATAAACAGTGAAATTAATGTCTACCAGCCTAGATCATTGAAAGGCTTATTACAGATAATGTACCCCTTGGCAAGGATTGAACTTGCATTTCCTTTTTCTAGAAGCCACCTTTCACTTTATCATTCAGCTATAGAGGTCCTTATACTAAGGCAAGGCAGAATTACCCCCTTAAAGAAATGCCATTTGGATTTTTCAGTGTTTTAGCTAATTTATATTTTTGCACCTGAAACAAACAAATTTAAACAATTTGTGGATTTTTTTTAAATTAAAAAATAATTTTTATGACTATAAATGTTATTTTAAACAAGATTTATAGTAATAAGAAATATTATTAGATTTAAAAAAAAAATCTAGAAATTGCTTCATGTATTTATATATGTATATATACATTATCTGATAGTGAAGTCTTTTTTTTATACAGAATAAATATAAAAACCATCAATTAACATTTTTCTAATTGTACAGTAATTCTCTATTGAAAACAAAGACCTTAGAAAATAAGGAAATGCATGCAGAAAAATGTTTACACAGTTCATCAACTTTTAAAACTTTTTCAACACTTCAAATAAAGCATCACAATTATTGAATACTTTTCATTCTCAATATTATTTCATTAATTTACAAAAGTATTTAATCAACTTAAATGTAATAATCTTGGATGCTGAACACATTTTTCAGACATCCTATTTATACCCAAAAGCAAATCATCGTTTCATAATATCAAGTTGGCATACCAATCATAAATATAAATTGGAAACCTATTTTTTTTTATTATTAAATTAGAAAAAAACAAAAAGGAAATGATATTCAAAAGTATGTTTTTTTTTATTTTACACTTTATCTGAGTCAAGTGAAACTCAATCCAGATTTTGTCAACTTTTGAAGTGGAACAATGATTTTAATCTGCATCATAATAAAATCTATAAAATGCAATTCTTGCTTTGTTAATCAACTTATCATGGTACAATAAACAGGGATAAATTTCTATTTAGATAAACTATATATATATATATATATATATATATATATATTTTATAAAAAAAAAAATTTATAACATAAATATACTTGGGTATATATATATATATATATATATATATATATATATAGCCTAGTTTATTCTCCATTTCATTGCCATTTTCCAAAAGACTGAGCAGATATTGCAGGACATTTTCTGAGATTTTACTCAAAAACTTTAATTTTATCATTATTATTATTCCCTGGCATAAAAGCCATTACTCAGATCCAATTCCACAAAGGAAAGATTTTATATATGAGTTAGAAAAGCATTTTAGTTTCTAAATTAAATCTAATGATAATTTTATACAAATAATCATTATGGTGACAAATAATGTAAAGCAAATGTAAGTCAATAATTAAAGCCTGTACTCACACAAAAGAAACAACTTCTCCATGTTGGAATTGGAAACCTTTGGCCCTCCATTTGTTAAGAAAAACATAATCAGAAGTTGTTTGCCCCTCAGGATTCAATGCAGGCTAAAAGAGAAAAGGAAAAACAAGTTTCATTTCAAGTCAGTCTATAATAATATCATGAAATTTTAAATCCACATTTTTTTTTTAGGTCGATTACATTATTCAGCTAAATGTTTTCATGTATAGAATATGGCAGAAATACCTCCCACGTAAGTTATTAGTGGCAATGGTGTCTTCATCTAGATAATGTCTTACCATTATGTAGGAAGTATTTCTGGGAGGAATATGTGGAAGGTATTTCTGCCACACCCTGTATTTAAAGTTAATAGAATTATTTAAAATCTGCTTGGGCATGATTTAAAGCTAATTCCTGTAGAAGCTCAAAATGGGACTTGTGATTCTAATAAGAGATCATGGATTTGAACTATATATTTATTCACTCATATATTATTTGAAAATAATCACTATCATCAACTGTTATATCAGTTTTAATTTAAATTCTGTCACACTTCTTACTTGTGGAATTCTATTCCAGCTACTTGCTTCCCAGTTAACTTTAATCTTCAAAAATCTAATTGCAATGTCAATTGCTATCTTCTGTCTTCTTAATTCTTATTCTTTTATTGTCCTCTCTCCTTAGTAGTAGTTATTCTTATATTCTCTAACACTTAGTGTTCTAGTAGGTTTATTGCCTTGCTGGGGTAAAATGATTAAAAAAAAACTAGAGAAGATTCAAAATTCAATTTAAAGGACTCACTTTTATCGCATTTTTAAGTGTATATTTTTTTTAACAAGATATTTTATTTGAAATAAAGAAATCTTAAAAACCAGGTACTTTTCAATCATTTGCAAAAATCTCTGGAATTTTCATATTCAAGAGAGCTTCTGGATAGATGACATTTTTTATAGAAGTCTCCTTTGGTTACACATAAATTTATTGCAAAGATTTTGACACTTCCTCTCTTGCACACAGAACTCACTGCAACACAGGGCAACCCATCATACTGAGATCAATTCCAACATTCTCCAGTGTTTGTCCTTCAGTTTTTGCAGGAAATCATTCTAAAGTGTAAGTAGACAGGAAACTATTTGTGCTGCCTCTTGTGTAACAGTTATTAGTGTAGATTTTACTAGTAAGTTAATCTTTAAAAGTTTTAATGGGAAAACTTAGTCATTTGGATTTTACTTGTGTATCAGAATTATTTCGGGATCTGTTTTTATTTCATAAGCTATTGGTGAAATGAAAATGTTCAATTACAATAATTTGAATTAGTACATAGAATTGACATAACAGAGTTTTAACTAGTAAGATTGAATGAAACAAAGAGCATCAACACCTCAGTTTCACTCGCCATTACAAAATGAATAATTGAGGTGACCCAAATGAACCATGCTATCTTGGTCAAAATTCAGTAAAGGACTTGTTATTTTTTATACTACTCTTCAGGTTGTATTGATTGTCTATTGATGCCAAGAGCTCAACTGACCTCACTAGAGAATGAAGTCAAAAAATCCTGTTACTATACACATGAAAAATGACTTGTAAACCAATACCTTAAAAAAAAACAAAAAACAAAAAAAAACAAAAAAAAAAAAAAACACACATGCACACACCTCCCCATAAATACAAAGACTCACAAAGGTCTCGAGTAGTAAGGCAGTGGTCAGTCATCCACACGTACCCAGAGGATCATGTAGTCAAAATCACCACCCATTCCTCACAATCTACTCCACCATGCCTTGCAAGATACTGTTCATAATTCTTGGTTGATAATTCTACTGTCAATAATAAGACATTTGATTACACTTAAACATTCTCTGAAGGTTTATTATAAAATGCATAACAAAAATTCCATCAGCTTTTATTTTAACTCACTTCTATGTGCAGTGTCCATTCAAGAAATGGGTAATCATCACACTCCACTACTATATTTTGTAGCTCTTAGCAATGTTTGTCTTTTTCCTTCCAGTCCCCATTCTGTTGTTTGCCATGATTGATCTTTTGATATTGGAGTGGTTTCCTGTTGGCTTCTCAATGGTGATTTAATTGAGACATTAACTATAATTAACTGGTCGTTTAACTCATCAAGTATTTTTTCAACCTTTGATTGGTCTTATTTTTAATTCTCCAGGGTTACTGACCTCCCTCTGTCTCTCCTTGCTCCCAATAAGTTTGGAAGTGGGTTGCAAGACTATAATAAAGATTGAGTGAAGAAATACTTCATCATATGAGAACATGGATTGAGAATACAGTAGTTCCATGCAGCAAGAATACAACTGGAAAGTGTTATACCTTTGCAACCCACTTTTTATACTGTTCTCCGAGCACACGTTTTACTCATAGCAGATGGATGAGTCCATATTTCAACAAAAGGTATAGAAAAGATTAGTCAGTCTTTATATATATATATATATATACACACACACACACACAAAATTAGGAGATCAGCCAATCACACATGGTTTTGACTTTTCGGTATCTTCAGGCGATTCAGGTTAAATAATTTCCTAACACTTTATTATTTAAAAATAAATAATTGTAATGTGAAGCATAATAGAAGAGGAGGAGAAAAGCAAGGGCATTGAAATTGTATGGGGTGGGCGTGCTATATGAAATGTACACACTTTTATCCTGGTTAGTACAAACTCAAAAGGAACTTTTTAGTGTGTATGCATTGTGTCATTATTTCTGTTCTCTTATTCAGGTTTTGCTGATCTGGAAATATTATTATTGTTAACTTTTCTTCCTGGCAAAGATTGCATAGATCACTGGTTGCTGTAAGGTTTGTTTTTTCTTAATATTTCCTAGCATTTTTTTCCTTTTAATTTCCATGCATGGTTGGCTAGTCTGGTAGAATACCTAAGAATTTCTAGCTTAAATGACGACTCGTGATTATACCATCTCTTCTTGAAGGTGCCTTCAGTACACCCCAGGTATATTTTGGTCCAGCCATTTGTATCTTTTACTTTTTTTAATTCTTCACTTTTGCAAACTCCATCTAGTGGGCATCTACTTTTATTTCTACAGTTACATGTTTCACACTTAATGATATCTTGCTGGATATTAGTTTTGAAATTCCTGGTGTTTTGTCTTTTTATTGCGGTTTCTAAATTACCAGTGCAGTTTTAGCTTAATCTAACTATGTTTTTATTAAAGATCTTATGTAATTTGTAATTTTGGGGGAAGTGTTTATAAAGTAATATGAAAAATATTTTCCCTATTTTTCACTTTACCTCTAAGTTAAAAAGAGGGTTAAACCAAATAATATTTTTTCTTTTCCTTACGTTTTTCTTCATTTATTGTTTTATTTGAGGTTTACCTTCCAGCTGAGTTTTATGCCTCTCTTCTTTTAAAGTCTTTTCATATACTTTCTTTTTATCTTCACAAATTATTTTACTAGAGGAATTTCTCAATAATATGAACTCTATACCTTTTAAGCTTTTTATACTATATATATATATATATATATATATATATATATATATATATATATATATATGTGTGTGTATATATATATATATATGTTTGTATATATATATATATATGTATATGTATATTTATATATATATATGTGTGTGTATATATATATATATATATATATATATATATATGTATGTATGTATGTATGTATGTATGTATGTATGTATGTACATATAACTAAGTTTTTAACTTAAAAGTTTTAATTTTTTAACTCTTACTGCACACAATACTTTTTCTCTCATACATACATGCCAGAGCCAACTTTCAAATTATTAAGTTTTGCTGAATTAAAATAAATTCATTTTTAAGCTGGATAAATAAAAAAATATAAAATAATTTATTCTCTTTCAAATTTCTTTGAAATTTTAAAAGACAATTTACCTGTTATAAAATTATGGCATTTGAAAATGTCATTCCTAAATTGATGAAATAAGATGGTAACCTTTAATTGCATTTAGTTTGCATGAACAGAGTATAAACAACTTATAAAAGGCATGATCAAAATCTAAACATCAAGCAAGGCTCAAACCAGCAACTAAAGTAAAGCATATGGAATTCACAACCACCAAAATAACAGTGAAGAAAAACTTTCATGAATTTAGACCTTCAATTTACAATGCAATTGTATCCCAGTTGTTTTTCTCAGAGTCTCACTTTTATTACAATAACACAGTTCTTTTCAGTGTAAACGTGTAATATTACTAACATCTGATAAGAATAAAAGACTACATTTTTCCTATGTAAAATAACTATTTATTCACTTCTGGACTGTCTAGAAGTGAAGGGTATGTGGTTTCAAAGACTTTCTTTGAACATTCAATCTTTTCCTCATGAAGATATGAGGCACTTTCTACTCCTCCTCATGAGTCAGGCATTTATATAACTCCCTATCATCTGTCAGCTAGGTTCACTTTCTGTTTATGATGGCACACCAACTGCCATTTTTAGAGGCCCAATTCTGCACTTGATGGCTTTTAGGCTATAATCTAGGTCAACCCTCATGGCACCTAGCTCTATTGATGTTCTGAGGTGACACTGAGTACAAAGCTTAGTTTGGTATCTCTTAGGGTGAACCCAGTATATATTGGAGTCACCACAGATCAATTCCTCTTGGACAAAAAGTTTCTGATGGACATTAAATTTGATTCAGATTTTTGATATTTCCTGGAATAATATACTATGAATGGATTTTTTGTGCCAAATTATTATCTATTATGATTCTCATCTTTGTACAAAATACAAATAATTGTAAAATAGAAAAGAACAATACTATTTTCATGGGAATTCCATTTTGTTTCTATTAAAAATCTTCTTTCTGCTCTATAAAAAAAAAAAACTATTGTGATATATTTTATAAAAATTTGTTAAAACCTTTGAAAACAACAAAGAAATATTTAAAAGAAAATATTTTCTGCCATCAAAATCAAAGGGACATTTTCATCTTTTGCAATAAATGCAGGATAATCCATTATATGACAGAAATTGTCTGACAAATGAGCACTGTATAAGACAGAATTTATGGTTATCAACAAATGGAAAAAAAAAGCTACAGAAATTCTTAAGAAACAAGAAGATTTTGTTAGAAACAAAGAAAATTGGGCAGTGAATCTCTTCACAAGAAGCTTCAGGCAACAGAGATGTGGTTTTACAGAAGGATGCAGAGAATATCATGTACTGAACATGTGAGTAATGACAAAATTTTATGAAAAATGGAAACAAAAAAGACACATACTCAGAATCAGAGACATTTGAAATTTCTTAGGCATATAATGAAGAAAGAGGGCTTGGAAAATTTGACACAAGATATATTGAAGGCAAGTGGGACAGAGGAAAGCAGTGAATAACCTACATAATGAGCTTGTGTAAATGGTTAGAAGAACAGAGATTAGGAGTGATAGAAAAAAGACAAACCTTAAGAGCTAAAAAGAATAGGAAATTGTGGACAGCTATGATTACCCACATCCTGAAAGCAAATTGCAAATAGATGTAATTTTATTGCTGAAATCTACTTTTCTCAAAATAGTGAAAGCTTAAAAATCATTGAAAGATCAACATGAAAACTTCAATTATTTTAGTCCACACACAAATTCTTTGTTACATTCAGTGAAACATGTATGAAAGAAGGATTGCTGCCTGAATATACAAGAATTAGTTTAAAATGATAGAAAAATTATTTCTAAGATCTATTGTTGGATCCAAAATGTTTGATTTTTTGCAAGTACCCTCCCCATCTTAATAGCTTTTAGTTACGCTATATCTTATTTGTATAGTTTGCTAGATGGCAAAAAGCAATAAAAGATCAATCAGGAATGAAGATATACAAAACACATCTCGATTTATTCATTTGTTTTTCATGGCTTATCAACCGTTTGTGTGTTATTTAAAGCCGACCCATATTTGGGATTTCAGAAGTTTGCTTACAGCACCTGGTTGGTTGGTTGGTTGATTTTGCTTAACAGCATATCAGACTTTATGGGTTATTTAATGATGAAATATAAATATATACATTTTGTATGTATTTTTATGCCTTTAGCTGCATATATTTTGAACCTTGTTTTATACTTTCACGCTACACATTTTTTTAGATATATAGTGTGCAACAAGTATTGTTGGTATTATTTTTTTTAAACATATTCCTGTAATTTTACTGTAAAATGTACTTTTATGCTTTAGTGCAGTATCATTTTGCAAAAAAATATATTGTTGGTTATATTAGTAGCAAAATGTATTATTGGTTATTTCATTATAAAATATACTGTTGGTAATTTTTTTAAAACAAATTCACCCCAAGCAAGGCTGTAAAGCCACTAAGACACAAGGGGTTACTGGGTGTGGAATAATTAGAAAACAGAAACATTACTAAGGAACAAGTACAATAGAAGAGTAATCAGGAAGACAGTAGATAATGGTTGACATTGCATTTAAATTTTTGAAGATAAAAGCTGACTGGAAAGCATGGAGTCGGAAGATCCACAAGCAAGAAGTGTGAGAAAAGAAACTTGGCATAGAACTTATGGTTACATCTAGCCAACTCAACTGTAAATTGATGAGAACCCATTACCAGTCTAGTACTGCTCTTAAATTTATAAAGTCTAGCTACCAGAGAAAAGAGCTCATCTGAACAATTACCATGAAAAAAAATGTATTATTGGTAATTTTTTTAGAAAAATGTTTTGCTGGTATTTTTACTATAAAAATGTATTTTCCTAGTGTTTTGATTTTTGTTTGGCAGTTCACTATTTGCCCATAGTTGGGACCCTAACAAGTGCTACTACCCCTGGGTCAGGGTTGTTCTGGAGGCAGAAATAAGCAAACTGGAAAACACAATCTTCTTCTTGTTGCTGTTACTGCTGTGGAGGTTAATTCCATCTCTGCCTCGACAAATGTAAATCCAAGCATCAAGCAAAAGTGGACATTGAGTACGGGTAAATAAATGTATAATTTATTTACACACACACACATATATATATATATATATATATAAGACTGGTAACTTCTATCTGCTATTATTGCTAAGGCAACAGGGAGGAAGAGTAGTGAAATTAGAAGCAAAATAAACACTTGATAGTGGCTGTTATTGCCAGTGGTATCTCTCAAGGTTTTAGTTTTTGAGCGAGAGTGGTTCTGACTGGTCATAATATATTATTAATTTTGTTTTGGCTAAAGCGGATGTATATATAGAGCCTATGCGCAAAAAATGTATTTACATAGTCTGCTTTGTGTTGTTGAGTGGTCAACATCTGGTTTGTGTAGAAAATATAAGAGGCACAACAGGGTGGATCAGGGAACAATAGCAATTAAGAGGTGGTTCCACGCATCTCAAAACCTCCTATCTTCCAATCAGAGGCCTTGCTGCCAGATGTACAGTACCTGGTTTTCCCAACTGGTCCACCATGTTAATTAAACTAAGGTTAAAAATGAAAGTAAATAACAATAGCATTAAAATGAAAACTATAAAAATCTACTATTTCTTGGTCCTAGATGACCATTCCAAATCCAAGAAGCCAAGTTTTTGGTAACTAATCATAAGATTATTTCAATTCATTTCAAATTCCTCTTTTTATATATATATATATATATATATATATATATATATATATATATATATATATATATATATATATTTATTATTAATTCTTATTCTCAGAAATCTAAGTGGAACTGCAGAGAAGATAATCCTTATGGTCAACTTTCAATAATTTTAACATACAGACTTCCTTCATCTGGAAGTTGAATTATTCTCACTGAAAATCTTGAACAGTTTTCCCTTCAGCTAAAATACCAATATTCAATGATGCTTTCAATTCAAACAGCAGATAAATTTTATCAATAAGACTTATGTCTGCTTTAGTTAATACTTCTTAGATTATTGGCCAAGAATCATTTGCAACATGCTTAGCTGCTTAGTCTGTCAAGGGGGAAAAAGCTGAAATAATCTTTTTAAATCTTCACAACAGCTTAAAAGTAAATCACCTGAACATTTTCTGTAGGAATTTGGTAGAAAACTAAAAAAAAACAGTTTTAAAATCTGATAAGGAAAAAAATTGAAAGACAAGTTCATATCATGTATTTAGAAGATGGCTTGCTCAGCTACTTAAAAAAGGCTTACCTTCTCATTTAATTAATACATTTTTTAAATATTTTTCTTCAGTCAAAAAAGAGACAATTTCTTTTTACAGGAATCTAAAAAATATTGGTGAATTACAGTGAAATCATAAGAGAATATACATGTTAGAGAAAAACCTCAAATTGTGAAAAACATTAAATTTCTTAAATCTTAAAAGAATCCTGTTGCATTTAAGTGGCTTGCTATTTCAAGCAATTAATGGATTTTTAATCAAACATTATTTTTTATTTTATTTTATTTTTTTACTGTAAGCATTATTTTTACTAGATACTTGTGTTTAAGTAGACATATATTTTTTATTTATTTAAACAGTGATTAGGGATTGAACGTCATACTAAAAAAAATGTGCTGACAGAAATTGAACCTCTGTTCCTTTTTTAATCTGGAAAAACACTTTCAAAATGAGCCTGCTTTACCAACTTTAAGCTGGTAGATATTTACTTCTTAAATAATGAAGTTAAGCAACATCTAGTCTAGTCAGTACCTAGATGGGTGACCACTTGGGAACACCAGGTGCTGCAAACCGGGATATGTAGGTGGTGCAATTGATAATGGTTTGAAATTGTTAATTGGGGAGCCACGTTCCAGTTCATTTGTTATATTGATTTATGCATAAAAATTCTTGGGAACGGTATGAATCCCCTTCTCCCTCCAGCTATGAGTTAATTAGTAAAATTTATATCACTGAAATCATTGTTATCTCCAAAAGGAATGAATAAAATAATTGGTTGTATAATGTGTGTGCATATACACACACACATATATATATATATATATATAAAAATAAACACACACATGTACAGATATAGATGGGTGAGCATTTATATATGTATATGTGTGTACAATTACACATAAAAAAAGCTCTAATATATATACATGCCTGGGTGGGTGTGTAAGCATATATGTAAAAAAAAAAACAAAAAAAAAAAAAAACAAAAAAAAAAACACACTATCCAGTTTTGGCTTTCTTTCATTCTAACCTAAAGATGCTAGAGAGAGCAAATGCTCTCAGCAAAACAGACCATTGATGAATTTTCCCTTTGTCTCATCACTTTTATTTTGGACACTATTATACATCATATATTTAAAATCCTTTGGTTATGTGGATAATCCCAAGGAGTTGTGAAAAAAGTGAATATCCAGGTAAAACTTCTAGTAGAGAGCTCAATGTATAAAAATAATAACAAATCATACAGAGCAAGATAATTAAGAAAAATTTCAAAGAAAATCCTTATATTTGAATTTTCTGGTTACTGGAAAATTCAAATGCAAGTTTTTTTTCTTTGAAATTTTTCTTACACACATATATATATATATATATATATATATATATATATATATATATATAGAGAGAGAGAGAGAGAGGGGGAGAAAGTGTGAGTTTGTAATGACTACTATTGCTAATACTGCAAAGCTCTTCCATGAATTGAGCCCTCTTGGTCATTGGTGTATTTATTCAAAGAAAAAGTACATAAAAATTAGCCTTCCTCTCAACCAGGTGCAGATAGCTCAGTGGTAGAATCTCCAACTGATGCAAAATCAGTCAGGTTTTGATCCCAGTTTGAGGCAATCAGATGTCTAGCCACACTGATGAGCTGTGATAGAGTGAAACAGGCTGTCTATGGATGACACTATATATATATATATATATATATTACACACACATAACCATCAACTCATTTCTCTTGTTTAAAAAGCTAGGGTTGTTTAAGTGTTTTAAGATAACTAATTTTTTAACAAGATGTAAATTACAGCTATTTCCTTTCTCATTCTAAGATTTGACTCTTGCTACAATATCCCAGGTAGTAATAGGTGTATTAGAAACATTCTTTAATTGCCAGAAATATTTAGAAAGAGCAGTGCTTTTTTTTGCATTTTATATTGTCTAAGGTCATTTGATGATGATAGAAATTAAATTTCCAAGTATTTTCAGTGGAATCAAAATAAAATTTGATATTGTTACTGGAATGTATGTTAACTTAGTATGCAATATTATCAGTCATGCATTGACCATTTAAGGGACAGATCATATTTTTTGGAAAGTTCAATTTATTTAAAAAAAAAAAAAAAAAAAAAAAAAAAAAAATAATAATGTTGCTTATGTTGGAAATATATTTATCTATATTTCAGAGATGAGATATTGTAATTATTTACACTATTTACATTGTTCAGACTTATTCACAACGTTTCAGCTGTTGTATGCTCTGGCCTTCTTCAGGTGATTGAAATTTTGAGCGGAATCCTTTATTTCATCCCCAGGGGTAGATTGTTCTAGTTCCACATGCCATGCTTCTTCTGAATGTCATAGTTATCTCCCTTTAAGTCTCCAAGTTTTTTGTTCACCACTGCAGTAGCCAGGTACTAAACTCACAACTCTGGGTCAAGTCACTAGATCCAACCAACACTTATCCACTGGGCCTTGCGTTCTCAAGGAATTTATTATGATTACACTTTCAAGTACCAATGCATATGTATATGCCTCATAAGACAATTTCTATTAACACAAATGACCCATGATTTGTTTTCATGTGTGAGGTTTTCAATACTCTTGATTGTTGTAATAGTCTTTCTATAATGAGAAAATAAAATTTAAACAGGGTAGTCATTGTAGGGAAAAAAACGGTAAATATATAATTTCATTCTTATAATATAAGCAAAGATTTTAGTTTCTTGCAATAATAAATGAAATTATTTTCCTCAAAGTCATTTTTATTTCATGTATAGGAAATTTTGGTTCCTTTGTATATATAAGTAATGTAATGCTGGCTGGGAGACTTGGAATGTATCTAAAATAAGAGAGGCAATAGTAATGCGTCCTTAAAACAGATCCTAAAAACTTAAACTTTTAAGGCAAAATGATCACAACAAATATTTGGTCAAAATAATATAAAAATAAAATTTTATATATATATATATATATATATATATATATATATATATATATATATATATATATATATATATATAGTCAAAATGAACCAGCCAAGTTTCTTTGAACATGAAATGAGAAAAACAAGTAATAATAATAATTAGTAGAAAAGACAGAAAACCCTCCACATTTACCATTATGGATCAGTTTCAAAGAGATCAACAAGAGACAAAATCTGACTAAGGAATTTGGTAGAAAATGCTCACTCATGTTAAATGATATGGTACAGAAACATCTATGGGACTAGTGCTCTCTGAAGGATTTTAAAAAATGAATGAGATTCCTCGACAAAACAAATTTGCCAAAAATAGGGCTCTTATCTACTATAATTTTGAGAAGAATAATTATCATTCCAAGAGTTTGGATGCTTGAGCCCATTACTTGTATTGCTACCACAATGCTTCAGCCAATCTATTATACAGTCATCTTTCTGTATACAATCTGTAAGGGAAGTGGAGGAGGGATCTTTTCTACAAGTTAATAGCAAATAAGTAGTGATGAATATAATGATGATGCCATTCTCAGCAATTTGTGTAATATTAGTGATTCCATATTTAAATGTAGAGAAATTTTCTAATTTCCTCCCTGATGACTAAAGAAATCCACATTGGTCTGGCTTACAAATCAGTTCAGCAGATTAATGTCACTTCCTTCAGTTTTCTTATTTTCAAGAGACAATCCCTATCTATTATTTGGACCTAATCTCAGAGTATTCTCTGTGAAGTGAGTAGCCATGGTCAAATGCAAAATAACAGAACAGTCCAACAAACACAATCGACAAAGTTTGTACTAATCAATAAGAAGAAAAAGAAAAGAGGGTAAAAAATAAAATAAAGCAAGCAACCAATACATGCAAAGCAATTTAAAAGTAATAAGGCAAAGCAACAGTAATATGGGAAAAAGTTCACAAACTAAGAATTAGAGTTGACACACAAAAGCAAGTTTGGATAAGTAAACGTAACATTCTGACTTCAAGACAAGACAGAGCAGGACTATGTTAGATGAAACCGAGTACCAGCCTACTTCATTAGCTATGAAAAAATTCCATCATGCATTTGTGTTCTTCCACCTATAAAATGAGGAGGGGAAAATATTTTGTAGTCATTCTTTAATTGGATTGAAATTAACATTCTCTCTCCAGAATCATCCTTCATGAATGTAGAAAAGATTATAAGGGAGAAACCACTCATTTCCTGGAAGTCAGACTCAAGGAATGCAAGAAAGCCATAGCCAAAAGGGAAATAGAAAAGTCTGCTATCACAGATCATATAAATAGAAGAGGGATCACATTACCATTGCTTGAAGTCTAATGTTTCCCCACTTAACAGAACAACAATCATTTGGCAATAAAGATCTTGACTAACAATCAATTTACATGCCCCCGCCCCCAACAAAATTGCATTAAGTTTACAGCATTTTTATTTTCATTGTTAATATATTTTATTTACATTTAGGTGACCAGAAAAAGATTATTCATTTTATTAAGTAAAATTAAAAACCAATTTTTTTTTCTTTTTATTTTCAATATTAAATTGATGGAACAATATATTTAACATTTTTTTCCACTAGCTTCTGTCATATTTTAGCAAACTTCCTAATTTTATTCCCTTCTAACTTTTTATCTTACTCTATAAAGAACAATTCCTAATGATTTTTGCAGTTTTCTTTTTGTGAAGAGAATTATCTAAAGATGGAAATAAATGGTCATCTGAAGTTGCAATACCTGATAAATAAGATGAATAAATAACAATTTTTACCTAATCACAACTAGAATGTTTATTCCTGCATTATCCTGATGAAATAGTATAACCTTTCTTTAAACAAATTCTGAATTGTTTTCAATAATTACTGCCTTCTGCTGCTCTAATTACAAAAAGTACTTGTTTGAATTGTCTGCATCCCTGGAAGGAATTCCTAATAGACCAATCCCTTCCATTTCTATCATATATGTAGCATTACCTTCTTTGAATAAAGACATGCCTTTAGTATATGTGATTCATTTTCCAGGCCCCACAGTCTCTTGCACCATTGTTGTTGCAAAATATTTGTCACAATTTGTTTAAAAGAGACAGAACATTGAAGTAGGGAATTGCACATTAAAATAGTCCAGTAGGTATTTGGGGCTTAAATTTGTGCAAAAAATACACATTAAAGTGACTACCATAACTAAGATGATGTAAATGATTTTCCTTTTCCATATTTTGAATGTATTTGGTAATCTACTGCATTGAGAACAGTTATTTTGAAACAATGTTTTGACTTGATAACTATGAACTTCAACTACCTGACCACAGAGCATGAACTAGAAACACCAAACACAAAACTTCACAAACCACTTTTGACATATTTGATTATTTACATTACTTTATGGATAAACTGTATAAATCATTTTTGCCCTTTTAGTCACATTTTTACTTTTCTTAAAAATAAAATAAAAATTATATGCTACAAATTTTATTTTCTATTATTAATCATATAAGCAATAAATGAAAATATGCCAATTTGGACAAATGTTTTAAAAGCTGCATATTGCTATGATAGCTGCTGAAATACAATCAAATGGAATATTTGTTTTAATGTTAGAACTAAACACCGCTCATGCCATCTTTCAGCTAACCAATCAAGTGTTTGTTATTACCAATCTGGGTCAAGAAGATAAAAAGGGAAGGAAAAAACAACTTAATAATATTAATGACAACAAAATTACACCATGTAATTAGAGATTTTTTTCCATTAAAATGCTAAATTTTATTCAGTCTTCAAAGTAAAATGGAATTTAATTTCATGCAGCCTTCATTCTAAAATAAATCAAACTATTAATGCTCATATTACAAGTGGAATGTCGGCACTCTGAAACCAATTAGACTATTTTATTGTATTTTCCTTAATCACCAAATAATAATTTTAATTAGTCACACATTTCTCTTGTGCCAATTACCAAGTAGGCTTAGTCTGCTGTGTCACCTTGCATTAATACCTTTGGGAAAGGCATGAATCCACCTTTTGCCCCCTCATCTATAGATTAAATAGCAAGGTAGACTGGGCTCTCTAACCCAAGAAGGTCTAATCTGAATTTAAAAACAACAGAAAACACTACTAGCCTTCCCAATAAGTCAGAGCACATTAAAGAAAAGGAGGCTGTGGAAAGTCAATATTGCCCACACTCTCAAGTGACATGGCATTAAAAAAAAATTACAAGCAAGGGAGAGAGGGTGCTGCAGGTATCACAATTTTAAAACACTGAAAAGCTTTTTATAAAATCAAAAATTGCCAAAAACCTGACTTTTCAATAGAAAAAAAATGGGGAAAAAAGTACATTTTTGCTTAACACTAAAACAAAAAAAAAAAAACAGCTGAAATTTCTAGGGCACATAATGAGGAAAGATGGCTTAGAAAATTTAACACTGACAGGAGGCATGGAAGAAAGCAGTGAATAACCTACCAAACACACTTGAGTAAATAGATGGCAGAACAGGGATTAGGAGAAATAGCGAAAAGATTAAGTTTACTAAGAGCTATAAAGGACAGAAAATTTTGGAGAGCTATAATTGTCCATGTCCTAAAGGGACTCAGCATAAAGAATATACGCTGAATCACAATGTATAAAAGGTCACTCTGAATAATGATTTCCTCAGTTTGGTACAAAGTCACAACAGGGTCACTCCATGTCAATTCAACTAATCAATGTAACCCCAAAAAATAATTTTTTTTTCTCATTTTGCTATATGTTGTAGATTTTATAATCATTAGAAAATCCTGAAAATTTTAAGTGAAAATTCCTAACTGTTCTTAAGATATCACAAGTTGAAATTTTGCTGAATCAGTATTTTCTGTCAATGGACATTTCCATTTTTGAACTTGATGATCTCGCAAAATCTGATGTCTTCGATTAGAGTTGACACACAAAAGCATGTTTGGATAAGTGAACATAGCATTCTTACTTCAAGACAAGACAGAGCAGGACTGCATCAGTGAGACACCTAGTGGTGATCAAATTCACTACAGTAGCAAATTGGTTTTCAAGTTGAATTTGTTTTTCCTCATGCTGGAGTGACCTCTTTATTTTGATATTTACTAATTTTTGGCTTATTCTGACAAGCCCACAGTAGCAGGGCCTTTGGTGAGGATCAAACTCAATAACCTAGAGGGCTGTCCTGAAAGATGAGCTTGCTAGCCATTGCTCTACAGTTGACATCCAAGTCAGTTATGAGAAAGAAAATTCTTTAATATGATAGAGATTATATCTTCTTCAATTCTCTGTAGAAATAGCCAATGCCAGAAGAATAACAAAGAAAATCTAACATGTACAAAAAAAAAAAAAAAAATCACTTTTCATTTGGAATCTGTTAGAATGCACAAAGTTTATAAAGCACGGTAAATAAATACAATTTTAAAGTAGGTATTTCATATAGAATCTAGAGAAAGTGTACTAAAAAGATGTCTATATATATTTAGAACATGATTGAAAGATAATCCAAGACAATTGATATTTAGAATTCTGCCCAAAGGGTAAATGTTAAAATCTGAAGAATCATTGATTCCAACCTTCAAACTAAAATTTGCCTAAACAAGTAACGTTTTGTTTATATTACAGCCTGTAATGTCACTTGATGTTTCTGTGCCTCTGAAAATGACTAAAAAATAAAAACAAGATAATGAGAATAACAAGAAGAAGAAGAAGTATGAGAAGAAGAAGAATGAGAAGAAGAAGAATGAGAAGAAGAAGAAGAAGAAGAATGAGAAGAAGAAAAGAAGAATGAGAAGAAGAAGAAGAAGAAGAAGAATGAGAAGAAGAAGAAGAAGTATGAGAAGAAGAAGAAGTATGAGAAGAAGAAGGAGGAGGAGGAAAGGAGGAGGAGGAGAAGAAGTATGAGAAGGAGGAGAATTATGAGGAGAAGAATTATGAAGAAGAATTATGAAGAAGAAGAAGAATTAAGAAGAAGAAGAAGAATTATGAAGAAGAAGAAGAATTATGAAGAAGAAGAAGAAGAATTATGAAGAAGAAGAAGAAGAATTATGAAGAAGAAGAAGAAGAATTATGAAGAAGAAGAAGAAGAATTATGAAGAAAATTTTTGACTTGACCATTTGAAGTAGCTCATATCAAATGAATATGAGTAGGCAACATTACAACAAAGAGAAAACTCACGGTCACTTTCTTTGAAAGTCATCTTTTGCTTTTATAGAGATATTTACAAGAACCAGATCAGACAAAATCCTCAATTTCCAGCCTCAGCCAAGTTCAAAAGCATGTGTGTGCCCTTGTAGGTGATGAATTGCTTTCCACCACCTTTTCCACTGCTAACGTTTCGCAACTACCACTGTTTTCACAGCAGATGTTGAGGCGAGCTAGATTCCTTGGTTCCACCAGTCCAAACCTCCACAACTAGGAAGCACCCTGCCATGTACACAGAGACCACTTATCTTTATTTCCTACATATTCTAGTTGTGAAGAGTAAGTTCCTCTTGGACAGTTATCTGAAAGACTCCTAAGAGGATGCTTCCCTCATTACTATAATCTTAACCTATTCAAATCAAGAGTCAACAATTATTTATCCTACATATCTTCATAATATTCAAACCTTGCTACCTCTCTATATGTTCTTACAAATCCTATTTAGTAACTCTCTGCCTTCAGTGGCCCTTAGGCCTTGTATTGGGTGAACAACTGTGTAAAAAAAAAAAGTGCCATGATGGTGAGACTCATTATCACCAACTCAGTTAAAGAGAAAGAAAACAAAGATCCCAAGTGAAAATATAGAACTCCTTTTTATTAGTTTAGTGCTTGGAAAATACATCATCAGTAAAGAGTAAGTATTGCTATTAATATTTTGTGGATTTGTTGGAAATAACATCATATATAAAATGAATTAGCACTACAAAATTGCAAAGCACTGTACCAAATACCAGAACCCATATTACTTGAGGACTTTCAATACCTTCAAAAACTAAAATGGATAACACATATAACTTAAAGAGAAAATAATGACTATCAAATTGTTGACATTGTACATTACTTCAATCAAAAGATCAGGAAGAAAGTCCCCCATCAATACTGGAAAGAGCAATAACAGTTATTGGACTTGAGAAACCTATTTTTCTGAAAAATTGTTTTAATAGAAAAATTATATAAAATTTCAACCAAAAGAGCACCGGTTGCTCAGTCAATGAATGCCAAATATTTCCTTATATGGAAATGGCTAAGATTACCATAAAATGCACCAACAAAAACATTCTTTAAAAATAAATATTTTTTGAGCACATTTTCATGCAAGTTTTTCAAAATATGGTTTTTATCTTCCAACTAATTTTTCCCAGAATTTTTCTATCAAATGTGTTGCCATTTTTCAAGATGACTTTGTTTCTCTTTAGATTCTAAATGTTTACAAAGTTGCCTTAGTGGTTGAAGTAATAGATTGTCAAGATCTTGGCAACTTATCATGATTTATGAGACTCATTAAAATCTATAATCGGTTTTATCTAACGTCCATGTTCCAGACAAGTTGTAGTCGACCATCAGTCAACAGTAACTTAATTCTAGTTTTATGGGCATGAAAATGGAACCAAAAATCGAAAAGCTGGTGATACTATTCGAATTATTTAGTAAAGTCAGCTTCAAACCAGATGTATTTTCCTTGATAAAATTTCTCAATGTCAAATCTGAAATACCAATGGATCATCAATATAAACAACCCATCAAATTGATCAATTCACCGATGAAAGCAAAGTCCATCCATCCATGTCTTCAGAAGAGTGAATATTTCAGGTACATTTTCTGACAGACTGGGAATTATGAAGATTATTGGCTTAAATGATTAAGATCTTTTAAATCACTTCACATGACTAATGCCGTTCCTTGGAATGCCAACAGCTTCCATTAGACTCTTTCCATCTTAAGAACTTCTCCCAACAACTTTCAAAATACAGAAGTTAGTGACCTATAAAAAGACTTCAAAAATGGAAAATGCAGCTTTTTCATTTATAAACAATGTTTCTTATTTGCTTTTTGGAAGGAAAAAGATAGTTTCACTTGTAATATCTTCATCCATCAGTTTTGTTGACATGTTTGATAGTATGTCTTATTGTTAAATAAAACCATTAAGGTTCCATTTTAATACACTATAGACTAAAACTGTACTAAAAATGATAGACTAGCTGGATTTAATCAAAGCTTAAATCAGGGTTTACTATTAAGATCAAAGTAATGTTTTTAACCTCTTTCCACTGACTCCAGAATTCAGTGGATAAATGTATTTGACATAAAAACCAGGTGCCACCTTCTTGCTACAGAGATTTTTTTTTTGTTTAAATTAGTGTCACCCCATGAAAGGCAGTAAAGCCACAAAGGGTTACAGGGTGTGGAAGAATTAGGAACAAAAATATTAGTAATGAACAGGAATAGAAAAGAGTAATCAGGAGGACAGTAGATAACAACTGACATTGCATTTAAATTTTTGCAGTTTAAAGTTGGATGGAAAGCATGGAGCCAGATGGGTGTTCCACAAGCAAGAAGTGTGAGAAAATAACAGCATAGAATTTATGGTTACATCTCGCTAGCTCAATTATAGATTGAGATCTTGATACCAATCTAGCACTCCGCTTAAATTAAAAAAGTCTAGGTACCATAACAAAGTTAATCTGAATAGTTGCGATGAAAGCATTTATAGAAAAATTACAGAGGCAACCTTGTGGTGGTGGGAAAGTGACTGAAGCTAAGCTGCCAGATCAGAACCAATAATATTGCTGATTCTTCTTAAAATTTTATCAAGGGGCTAAATATAAATAGCAGAGGCACTGGACCATATTTGATATTTTGATAATTGATAAGATATTTTTTTTCACCCCAAGCAAGGCAGGAAGCTACTAGCACACAAGGGGTTACAGAGAGTTGGAGCAAGAGCAAAGAGGAGTGATAGAGAAAAGGATGAAGAGACGGATAGGGGATAGATCAAGGCATCTGAAGACATCGATTGACATTACATTTGAATAGTTGGAGATTATAGCTATCAGGGAAACAAGAAAAGGAAACCATATTGCTTGTCAGAGAGCAGATCATGGGATGTAAGGTGCTTAACCACTTCGGTGTTGATTAAAGCTTTGAAGACTTTACCAAAGAGTGGTAGGAGACTGATAGGACAGTGATTAGAAGGGTCTCCACTGTTCTTAAAGACAGGAACAATGGATGAGGACTTCCAACAGGCTGGAAAACAAGATTCATTGAGGCAGTAGTTGGAGAGGGCAGGGGCCAGTTCAGGCACACATTTCTTCAGGACAATGGCTGGTATCCTGGCTCTACCGCTAGCCATGTGGGGGTCTAATTTAGAGATAATATCGATGACAGGGTTATGTGCAACTCGCTCAATAGAGCCTCAGTTCTAAGGGGGAAATCGGGTGTGGGTACACCGGAAGAGTCAAGTGTTGAATTGAATGAGAATTTCCAAGCAAAGCATTCAGCCTTGTCAGCAGAAGAGGTCTGAACCTCAAACTGGTTGAACAAAGGAGATATAGAGGGTTTGCTTTTGTTAAGTATGTTCTTGCAGAGATGTCAATAATCCTTGGGGCCGAGTTTGCAAGATGTAATACGTTTTTTTATTCGAGCAGCAAATAGTGACTTTGCTTCATTGAGGACATGCTTACACTCATTACAGGCAGAGACAAAGAGACAACTATTGCAGTCAGACATGACGCTACGATATAGGTGGAAAAAGCGATTCCTATGGGCAATGGCAGCTGAGCAAGCAGCAGAGAACCAAGGGGAGGAGCATGATTTGACCTTATATTTCCTTGAGGGGGATGAAAGCGTCGATTCCAGCTTTAACCCAGGAGGAGACCTCAGAAGCACATTCTTGAATGGAGAGCATAAAGTCAACATCCCAAGGGACATTGCAAAGGAAATCTCAGAATGAGTCCCAGTCTGCATGTTGATAGCAGAACGAGGTTCTAGTGGTAGGAGGTTCTTTTTGCAAGGGGTGTATATTGAAGTTGCAAAACTAGTTGTGGCCATGGTCAAATCATCTCCAGCTTGGTTCAATGGTTATTTTTTGCAAGTGTCAATGATACAAAGACAACCACAAAAAATTAATATTAGCTAAAGCTAAACATTGAAAAAAGAATTTTGTCCAACATGGTTGAAGATAGGCACAGAGAAAGTATTTTCTGAAGAATGCTGATAAAACATTAAGCATAGGATTATCTGAAGATAAAATTACTTTCCTTTATAACACTTTGACAAAGTCAGATGCAATGATAGCACAGTATAGGATTATTATGCAAATATAAAATTATTCTACTTTGTAAGCTCCTGACAAAATCATAGACAAGCAAAGCTTTGTCATTAAAGCAAGAGTTTATTACAGGAGGATAAAATTAGTTTCTTTTCTAACTGCTTGACATTAAAAACATATGAAAGTATAGCAGCTTTGTCAGTGAAGTATAGGATTATTATATTAATATAAAAATCATTTTCCTTCCTAACTTTTTGATAATGATATCATTTGCAACCATAGCTTTGTTATTGAATCTTAGGGATGTTGAAAAGCTCTTGGCCTGATTAAGAATGGATAAAAAAAACAAAATATGTTATATCATTTGATCAGATTTTGAAAGTGAGTTGATTTACCTTCTCAGCACCTCTTCATAATCTCTTGACAAAGTATATAGAGTTATAGCTCTCACAGAAAAGCATAAGATAATTATCTGAAAGATTTGATGTTTTATTATCGGTAAAAACTGATCAGCACTACAAATAGTCAAAGAAACATTTTACTTGCAAACCAGCCAAGTTCCTAATATTTTCTGTTTCTCTTCAATAATGATGGATTTTATAAATAGGACCATAAAATCCACAGTAATGACAACATCCTTCTTTCATTAATGATTAGAGCTTAGCCAAATAGCTTTTTTTTTTGTTCCAACTCAGTTTCTCATTGTTGATTTCTTAAAATAAAAAGTCATCACCAATTCCACAATCACAACGAAAAGGAAGCAAACAATAACAAATGAATCAAATAAAAATCCTATTTGATTTATATTTAATCTTTTATAAATAAAATTTCTATTTAAAAAAACTTTCAGTTTAGTGAACAATGACTGCAGAATTACAGAATGAATCATTTAAACAGAATTACAAGTGTACAAAAGAAAAGATGAAATTTGACAGTGTTGGCTGACAAGGACTTTACATAAAGAAAAAAAAAATCAATATTCATTGTTATAAAAACCTTTAATCAACACTTCAGGAAAGAAATGACATCTTGATGAAACTGAGCAACTACTCCCAGAATTACTAGAACATCTTACTTATTATAAAACCCAGGTTGTGTGTGTGTGTGTGTGTGTGTGTTTATATATTGGATTGGATTTCCTACATTTTTCAACCGATTTCAACAAAACTTCACAGGACTACGTAAAATTACCTTGTGGTGGTTCTGACAGCACCAAAAATTGGAAAAACAATTGTTTTTGGACGAAATCAATTTGAAAACACGATTAAGAGGCATTAATGAAAGTGGGACAACTCATATCGAGTTATACTTATTATAAACCCAGGTTGGTTGTTTGTGTATGTGTGTGTTCTTTTATATATGGGATCGGATTTCCTACACTTTTCAACCGATTTCAACAAAACTTCACTTTTTTTGGCAGGTAGTGTTTCTTATTGTCTTGCACACTTTTTTCCTTATTTTTGCATTCAGAATGCTTTAAAAATTCCATTCACAAGACAATTGTTTATAATAAAATTCTATTCAATCGGTAGACACATAACGATTGAAAACAATGTTTTTGTTTGGGTTTGACCAATTCTTAAAAAAAAAAAAAATAAATAAAAAATAAAATAAAACTAATTAAGACATGCGTGTCCGTCAACCTTAAACAATAATCTTTGTCAATTTTATTTTTCAGTCTTTATGATGGTCGATACTTGATCTATCTCTTACTGTTACATCCCCAGGCAACGCCAGGCTCTACTGCTAGTATATAATAAAAATTATTATACATTCTAGTAATTCTGAGAGTAGTTGCCCAATTTATAGTCATTCAGGTTATAGATAGTATCTCTGACATATCTACATTTAGGTGAGTGATTTTATGTCATTATTTTAAGAGGCTGTAGGAGAAGTCATCAGTTTATATAATTACATCAAAACACTGAAAATAAATTTAGTGATCTTTTTAGTAACCACAAAAAGAATTTAATTTTCTCCCTCATGAAGATTCTATAATTTAATGTATGAACTAGTAAAGTATATCAAAGTTAAAATGTCTTATCTCATTGTCACTAACAGATGATTTTATTGAATAAATCTGGGCAAGAAACAAAAGATGAAAATGAAACAGAAAGAAAAAGATATTTATCAAAATAAAAGTTACATAATAAATTTGGAAACAAGAGAAATGCTGATTGTGAAAGTTAATTTAACAAAGATTAAGCATCTTAAGTTACTAATATATGCTTGTTACAAAGAAAAATAACAGCTGACATTCAGCCACCTTATGTTTCCAGAGACAGACAGGGTAAAATCTAAATGGAGTCATGCAAGAATTCATAATTCTTTTCTCTAAAATTCAATGACAAGAATCTTTTAAGGATGAAGCTTCCACAAGAGACCACAGAAATATTGGCCACCGAGTGAAAGAGTGAAAGAATGAAGAAATTTTGGACAATCGTCTCACAGATGAATGGAGAGCATGTGAGGAACAGCGAAGTTTTAAGGAAAATAGGAACTACAAGGAAACCAAAACTAACAATTAGAAAGATAGATTGAAATTTCAAACCAAACCCTTTATTTCATCCACAAAGACACATGGCCCAGTGGATAAAAGAGTTATGAGTTCAATATCTGGCTATTTTGATGGTGAACAAAAAATTGGAGAGTTGAGCTAAAGGGAGATAACTGTGACTTTCAGAAAATGCATGGAACTCGAACAATCTACCCTGGTGGATGAAATAAAGAGTTCAGTTCGAAATTACAATCACCTGAAGAAGGCCAGAGCATATAATGGCCAAAATGTTGAGAATATGGCTATAAAGATGAAGACAACAGTTTGAACAATGTAAATAATTACAATAACTCATCTCAGAAATATAGACAGATATAGAAAGAGAGATTTCTGAGGCACAGAATGAGGAAAAAGGGCCTTTCAGACAAAACTACTTAATGAGTTTACACTGTGACGGTTACACACCTGGCCCAGTGTCGGATTTGAGGAAAAAGCGTGGCCCAAAATGATTTAAATACCTGGTCACTAAAGCAACTTACCCATCCGGTCTGTCTAGAGATCTTAGACAGAACCAGCTTTAGTCGAGTCCGAACAAAATAAAACAAAAACTCACGACACTAAACAAAATTGCTGATAAAAGGGTAACAACCTTTTATATCTTAATGTCCGCTACATAAAAAAACAAAATTGTTCTCAATTCCCGACCCGCCTGTGGACTATGGCACCAAGCTTCTATCACAAATAGAAAATGTCCCTAGAATCATGTATGTATGTCGGAGGTGGTTCAGTTCGACACTGGGGCTAATTTCTATCGTCAAAAGTTGATTCTTCAGAACCTGTTTCAACTTGGTGGAATTTCTTGAGAGAAAATCGTTTCGGCTTGTCTGCATCTCCAATTCTTCTCAGGCTTTCAGGCAATCTTCTTCTTCGTCTAGGGCTGGAAGTTCTCCTGTCTTCGATCATCACCCATGATCTTCTGCCCGGGGAGTGAATCGGGGCCTGATGAACAAAGATTTCTTCGACTGGGGTCCTTTATTGTGAAACCGGGGTGGGTCCGTCAAGGTCAGGGTTCTTCATGATAATTCCAAAAGCTGCATTAATTCTGTCTTCTCCATTATCGCTATTGTTTTCTCCCCTACTTCCTCGCAGTACCTTTGGTGGGGCGGCGCACATCCATCTCTCTTAGTCTCTCGTATGTCAGGTGACCGCTTTTCAACCAATCGTTTTCGTATTCCTCAAACATTTCTTTTTCTTCAGAGGTCACAATCGTATTAAAGATCGAACATCCTCTCCCCTGTTTTCGGGCGTGGTTACATCGTTTTTTAAAAAACAAAATTACCACGTACAATCTTTGGCTTTCTCACCTGGACTTTGTCAAACAGCCCGCTGCTAATTAGTCTTGACTTTAGAAAGGATCTTTTCCGCCTTCTTGGCGCCCTCTGTGAGCCAAAAGCAATTGTCCCTCTTTTTTACCTCTTTGTTTTACCTGATAGTCGAAAATCTTAATTATCTACATTGAAATGTCTCTCCTTTATTAACTCTAGGTGTCCAATTCTGTAACAGGTCTGTATATCGTTCCATAAATAACCCAAAGACACTTTTCTCTGATTAAAAATTGTTTCATTGTTCCCAAAATTTCTCTTTATCCAAATTGATAAAAATTTCCATGCAAAAGTAGGCTATTTGACCGACATTCTTTATCAAAATGGAAAATCAACCCAATTCTCTTTCTGACTCTAAACCCTTTTGGGTCATTTTTCAACTTTCATTTTCCTTCCTTCCTTCCTTTTTTTTTTTCCTTCTTCTTTCCTTAGGATCGTCTACTTAGTGAATTATTTTTCAACTCAGTTATTTTCCGTTTTTAAATCAATAAACTGAGTATTAAACCCACATACCAAGAACAAAGCCAGATTAACTGGTCAAAAGTTACTCAGAACAACCAATGAGAGAAAATCGTCACATTTTTGAACAAAGCCAAAAAAGGCTTGTTTTTATTTTGAGTACACAGAAGCATTTTCCTTCTTCATGACATTTTTTTTTCAGATGGTTGCTATAAATAAATACTTGTCAACTGTTAAGTATTTTAATTCAGACTTTCCAACGCCATTTTGAATTTTTCTAGACTACACAAGGTGTAACATCAATTAAACCCAAGTTAATTTTTTCACATTTTTTTTTTTTTCAACATCAGAACATGCATGCAAAACGTAATGCATTACATAATGAATTACATCAAAATATTGCTTACTCATTCTTTTATTAGTTTACAAAAATTAAAATCTACATGCACAATACAAAGAAAATTATAACAATTTTAAAACAGTAGGTGTTCCATGTTTTTGCACCCTCAAAGAAAAAAAAAAATTGCAGTGGCAGGGGGAACAATTCTAGAAAGAAATTGGTTTGGTAAAGGTTAAGCATTATTTTCTTCCATTTCTGACAAATCACATTGATATTCACTTATCAAATTTCAGGTAAATTTTTTTTGTTTGCAGCACCTGACAGTCACCATTTCAGAAATAGGAAGCTTCAAATTTGTTAGGTGATATAAAAATGAATTGAACTTGCAATGTGCTATCAAATCTATCTAAATGTTGATTTTTGTCTATATTTCTGAGATGAGGTATTGTAACTATTTACACTATTTACATTGTTTGGACTGTTGTCCTCATCTTTATTATCATATTCATGACATTTCAGCCGTTGTACGCTGTAGCCTTCTTCAGGGGATGTACATCGGAATTTCAAACTGAACCCTTTATTTCTTCCACCGGAGTAGATTGTTCTAGTTCCACATGGCATGCCTTTTCTGGATATCTCATTTTCAGTTATTTCCCTTTAGTAACTCAAAACTCTAAGTTTTTGTTTGCTTCTACTGTGGCCAGGTACTGAACTCATAACACTTTTAACCAAGTCAATGGATTATTTCAACCAATGCTTTTATCTAGTGGGCCATGTGGAACTAAAACAATCTACCCTGGTGGATGAAATAAAGGGTTCAGTTCGAAATTCCAATGTATATCACCTAAAGAAGGCCAGAGCATACAATGACCAAAACATTGTGAATATGACAATAAAAATGAAGACAACAGTCTGAACAATGTAAGTAGTGTAAATGTTGATTTTTTTTGTTAATATGTTTGATAACCACCAAAATCTCATAAGACAAATATACAAGAAAATCTTTGTAAATTTTAAGAATTAAAAACAATGGGAAAAATTGTTACATAATGTTCTAAAATTAAATATTGTAATAACTGAAAAAGAAAAAATTACAAGTGCAACAAGAATCTGTGTCTCTCACTCTAAAAATTACTCCAAATGAAATAATGAAAACTATATTTTAAAAATAACCAAGAGAGAGATGAGAAATATGTTCAAAATTTCTTAGATTACCTGTGGGAAGTTGGTAGGTAATGGGGTTTTTTTTTGGGGGGGGGGTTACAGCTTATCAACCCCATATATGTCATTTAAAACTTAAGCACATTTCAGATTGTAGAAGGTTGCTTCCAGTACCCGGCGTTCTCAAGCAGTCCCTCATTTAAATACTGACTGGACTCAACACTGCTTAACTTCAGTGATCAAATAAGAACCAATGTTTTCAGCATGATTTGACTATAAGCTAGAAAGATGGTGGGCCTACTGGTTGAAATGGTATGATCAAAATAACAAAGGTGTAGATACTAGTTTGAATAACTTGGAAAACAATGACAGCATTTTATCTCAGAAGCCAGAATCTTCTACGGGCCAAGTGAATGAACTAAGATATCTCAACAATGAAATGACATTACTTTATCTCAAAACTTTACATAGTATGAGAAAGGATGCTAAACTCATTGGGCAAAATAAAGTAATGAAAACAACAAAGATGAGGATATCAGTTTAAATCATGACATACAGGTAGGTCCTTGACTTATAACGGAATTTTATTTCTATGAAGCATCATAATGCAATTTTCTATGCAAATCAGAATGTACCTGTGATTTTCCATGAATAAACACTTACATTGCTAATGCAATAATAAAGTAATCTAGGATATAACATATTTCTATGGCATATGTTAACATAATTAGGACATAAATACATATAATGAAATGAAAATAATACATAAAATGAAATTGTTTTAATCTGCTTGTATATTTATTGCCAGTGATGTCATTGGCTCTCTGTAAATGAGATGACAAAGAATAAGATCTCTCTTACAGTATTTGAAAGCAGCAGCACATCTGGGGAAGAAAGAAAAACAAACTCACAAAAACTCAAAAGTTTGTTTTTCAATTTTATCGGGAAATCACTAACTTATAGTTTAGCAAGAAAATGTCCTTATCTCTGTATGGAGCAAATGGCATAAGTCAAAACAAGATTAATGGAGATTGCATCATAACCACAAATTATCATAGACAGGGACTGTCATAATGTTGGGGCTTACTGTAATCATGAAAATCTTTTCATTAAGATTTTAAAGAAATTCAGTTTCTTATTCCTTCAAGACAAATTTGTCACCCAATTTGACTGCATAAAAAGTTATGGTTTCCATTTTTTTATGTCTTTTACAAAATAAATCTTTTCATTTTATTATGCTCTAAAACATCCTATTCTGAGTGCAGTCATTGAGTTTTAGAAAATGTTTGAAAATATAAAGTTAAATATAAAATGTTCCACCATTATAAATACTAACATGTCTTTCTTTATTTTCCTTATCCCAAAACAGGAAAGTAATTGCATGGACTTCTCTAAGTGTATGTATATATTATCTTTGCAACTCAGACATTTTCAACCCATAATTTACCTTGCAATAAATTGCATCTGACAGCCTTGGCTACTGCCAAAAATAGAAGACCCTTTCCAAAATTAAATACTTAAACAGAGTGAATATTCTCCTGGCAATATTTATGCTGCTAATGTTAGTTATATACTAATTTGTGGTTCAATTTCCCATTAGTGCCAGTGGTCTGAATTTAAACTTTGGTAAAAGCCAGGAATTCCACAACAGGCAGTGTCTTCCTACTATAAAGACTAGTATGGCATCATCCTCCCACCCAACCATTGGCTTTGTGCCATACTAAGTTTAATAAAAATATAGTAAATATGAACTTGTGTCAATCTTATAGAATAAAAAAAAAAAAAAGCAAAAGAAAGTAGATTATATTTACCCTTGCAAAACGGATATAAACAGTAAGTATGCATTGAAATAGCAAAATAAATATTTCTAAAGTAGTAATTGTGACTAATGCTAGTTGAAGCTCAATATCTTAAATACCAAACACAGCAGGAAAACCCAAGTGGATGTAAGTGCCTTTCAGCTTTTGAGAGTAACAGATTTTATAAAAAGGTACAGCCAATTTCTTTTTCTTGCCAAAACTGAAATCTCCTGTAAATGAATGAAAACAGTGAATAGTAGTATGACTAGAAGTAGTCAAAACTGATTGCAAATAGATGTGGCTAAGGAAAGCGAAAGAGAAAAAAAATAAAGCAAAAGACAAAAAGACATGAAAGAAAGAATGTAAAGGAACAAAAATAGAATGACGGAGAGAAAAAAGTGTAATGGGAATAAAAAAAGAAGCTGAAAAGAAAAATTAAATTAAAGATATAGTTGTGGGTAGGGAGGGACTAAAATAAAATAAAAAAAAAGACAAACTACAGAAACTTGAGAAAAAAAAGGGAAGGCAAAATATTGAAAGAGAGAAAGAAAAGAGGAGAGAGTGCATGAATATTTATTGCATAGTTTGTTCTGGTCATTGCAAAATTTCCCCTCTTCCTTGATTTAAAAAAAAAAAAAAAAAAAAAAAAAATTTTTGAACCTTTACATTTGTGCATTTCTATGTTTTACAATGTTGAAAATATACACTGACATTATTTTTGGTTCTTCCCATAAAATATCAGGTTTCTCTCGCAATATGTTGCCATAATTTGTTGGGTTTGCATTTTTTCCAAACACCTGGCTTTTCCCATCAGGTGTTTGACGATGCATAGATTTCACTCTGAAAAAACCTGGACTGATCTTAAATGATTCAAGAAAACTTCAAAGAGAAAGGCACAAAATGTTGAGCATACATTACTGGTATTTTCTATTTTTATCTATTAGCATTGAACATCAAGTTAACCTGCTGGTCATAACTCCAAACAAGAAACATTAAAGAATTTAAATAAAGATCCTGTTTATAAATATTTATAAAACTCATAGACATACTATTTTCCCTTCAATTATTAAATCATACAAAACTGAGAACGCTGAAGATGTTTCTGGCTTGTGAAGTGACTCCTTTTGCAAAATTATGATTATTTTCTGAAGTGTAGTGTTATTGATTCACAGAAAGTAGTATACACTCAACTGCCTCATGGGTAATAGCTGTAGCTATTTATGGTCTTTGTAACTGCCTGTGTAAATGAGTCACTTCATCTCACTGTACCGAAGAGGTTTCATCCCCTTATTTTCCCTGGTACTTCTTTTGGAAGCTTTTGTCTCACTCTGTCTTTCTCCCTAAGGGATAGTCTAGAAATGGGAGATCATGATCTTTTTCCATAGGAGGGTTCCACCAGCAATTGTCCTTGATCATCTTCAGAGTCTATATTCTTTTCCATTTCACCGTCTCATTCGTCTTGCCTTGATGTGACACTTTCGCCTTCATTACTTTCAGGCTTACTGTACATTTCTCATTGTTATCATGTTGCAACCTAACTTGGTCTGCATGCGCTAATACCCCATTTCCTTCTATCATCATAGTGTTGTCCCCTTTGCATGATGAATATTGCCTCTTGTTGATTCACTTCTTTTTTTTTTTTTATACCACAGTTTTTTTATTGATAGCATAGGACATCTAATTTGTCTATCCATGAGGGTGGGCGGGCTTTTTTATCTTCTAGCATGTGGTATTGTCCTATAACTTCAGAACAATCTAGGAAGAAATGTCTATTTTTTCTTTCTATTGTACACATATTTTCAACCTGTTTTTTATAGTTTGCACCATCCTTTCTGCTAATCCATTTGATTGCAGATGGTACAGGTGGGGGGGTGTATAGTGTTTGCATAGTTCTTTGTCACAAAACTCTGAATTGTTGTCAGATACTAGTGTTTTCTTAATTCCATTTCTTGAAAATATAATCTTTAATGCTCATTTCCCAATTGAACTTCTTGTGTTGGAGACCTGTATTACTAGTGGCCAGCCTGAATACGTATCTACCAGTATTAGTAATAATTCCACTCCATTAACATAAGCATGATCCATGTGTACATTGTCCCAAAGTTGGAACTCTTTAGGCCATGTATGTGATTTTGTCTAAATTTTCTTGTCATTGCACATTTTACACCTTTTTATGTATTCTTCTACATCTGTAGAATAGCTGGCTACCATGCATCCAGCCTTAATCTCCTTTGTGTAGACTTTATTCCGCAATGAACATTGTCATGTATACTTTTTATAATTTTGTCCTGTACTTTGCAAGCAAAACCACTATGTCTCCATTACAAATTACACTCTTATCTACAGTTAATTTGTATTTAACCTCTTTAAAATGCCTTTCTGCTCTTGAGCAATTATTCCAATTATTATTTTTTTATCCTGAACAATATACTGTTTAATATGGGATTTCACTCTTTATTGTCAGCTAATTTGTCTATCAACAAAATATCAGTTTCGACCCAGTGTAAGAAAGTATCTTCAAACTTTTCCTCCTCTTTCTCACTTTCAGAAGTAATAAACCGATCTCAACAAAGCATCTACATGCAGAATGGTATTGTCTTTCACATACTCAATATCAAAATCGAACACTGTTAACATTGCGACCCATCTTGGAATTCTAGACAACATTACTTTAGAAAGTTCCTTCCAAGGATTAAATATGAATTCTAAAGGCCTTTGGTCGGACCTTAGGAATTTCTAATCAGAAATTGATGAGCTCTATTTTTCATACATATCATGGCCAACACTTCTTCCTCAGTATTTGAGTAGTTCCATTCAGATTTTGACAATTTTTTTGAAACATACATAATAGGATGACCAGCCTGAGCTAATATTCCTGAAATTGAGTGTTCACTTGTATTAGTTATTACTACTATTTCCTTTCTAGGGTCGAATATTTTTGCTACTATCTTCTTTGCCAGAACAGCTTTTAAGTTTACAAATGCCACTTCTTCTTTGTCCAAATGAAGTTCACATTTTATCTTAAAGCAGCAAAAAGGTTCTGTCAGTTTGGAGTATTGTTCAACATATCTGTAGAAATTTGCAAGTCCTAAGAAATGTATCAATTATTTTTTGTTCTTAGGTACTTCAACTTTTAATATTTTATCAATTAACAATTGGTATGATGATATAACTTTGTTAGATATGGAATATCCCAAAAATGATATTTTTTTTTAGTGTTGTGCACACATTTTTTTTTTGTCAATTGTTTATTCAGCATTTTTTAACTTATTCAAAACTATACTTGTTTTCCATTTCAATTCTTTGTTGTTAATAGCACCAACACAAATGTCATCCTGAGAGCATATGATTTTTTTTTTTTTTTTTTTTTCGCTACCAATAACTTGCACTATAGCCTTTGAAACAGAACAAAAAAAATATATATATATATATATATATATATATATATATATATATATATATAAATAATCGCACTTGTGGTTTTAACTCCATACAGCATTCTTTTCCATCTTAAAAAGCCTACTGGCATGTTTATCATTGTGACTTTTTTAAAGTCTTCATCAATAGATGTTTGACGGTATGCCAACTTTAGATCAATTTTAGAGAATGTTTTCATACCAAGAATGGAGTTCAAAGCCCATTCTACATTGGGTATAGGAAATGAGCCTGCACATATTTTGTGGTTTACACTTAATTTGTAGTCACCCCAAATGTGTCCTTCTCTCTTAAAATTACTAACAAAAAGGCTCATTTGCTCCCTTCTGGTGAAACTCATTCAAGATCTTGTTCCAGCAATTTTTTTTAGCTTAGCAAATTTTGAAAAACTAATTTTGTCTGGATTTTTTATTTAAATAATCAGTCTGCCCCTTTCAGATTACAGAGTACAAGATACTTTAGTTCCTGAACTCTTTTACCATTCTTTAAAACGGTCTTATAGTCATTTTTTCCAGTCATCACGCTGCTGACTTCCTCATTCTTATAAAACGGTACAACTCCATCAATTGTCTTTTGTGGGAATCTACATTTTCATATATTTGGTAGAGGTAATATTCCTCGATCATTTACAATTTTTTTTTTTTTTTTTTGCTTGTCTTGTATAGTGTGGTGTCAAATTCCATTTGAATTCTTTGAATACTCCAGCTTTTTGGAAGTATTGTCAAAATTTGTACTTTTTGGGACCTCTTTTCATAAGCTGCAAACTTTTCTTTTAATTGTGTAATAATTTCACTTTCATTAGATTTTTTTGTGCTCTACTACACTGATGGATTCTTGATGAGAAATTTTAGTCAAAATCAGTTTAATTTTCTTTGATACTAGTACTCCTTTGACTTTTTCCTACTCCGCCACCTCATAACTGGTTTGTTTTTCAAGTTTGTGATGCTTGATTAGCAATTCAGCAATCATTCACAATGACTCATTAGAAGGCTGTGGCTGGTCTTCAGCTGGTATTGAAGTACTTTCAAAAAACCTCAAGTAACATAATTAATTTTAGTGTACCATGTCAAATATCATCAAAAATTTGTTGACCATTAACATCATTTGTTACATATTTTAGGTTAACATTAATTCATTAAATTTTTTTAAATAATTATTTCATCATGTCATTTTTTCAAATAAAAATCTATTTGTTGTATAATAAAAATATAAATAAAACCAATAAGGTTTATTTTCTACCAAATTGGTCAACATTTAACCACAAATTCTCTTGATTCTATGGTCATAGTTCTTATGCGAATATTAATCAGCATTCAAACAGCTTTCTAAAGATATACAACTTGACCATATTGGGAGATATGAAAATGTTAGCAATTTTGAATTTGGTTCAACTCAGTAAAACACTTGAAACTCAGAACACAGTCAAAAGACCAGCATAAAATTTTGTACATATCTTTCCATATTTGTTGCCAAATTTTGAAAAACATTGAAGATATGCTTTTTGAGAAATTAAAACTCAAAAAGGTTAAGGTCAAATTATCTATGACCTTTAAACAAAAAAAATAAATAGATCAGCTTTTAGATCTATCCAAGTACTTTAAAATGGCATATAATTTAGCTTTGTAGGTGAAAAAACAAAACAGCATTGAACACATCAAAATGAAATACTTGAAACCAGCTTATCGGTTTATAAACTTGACTATTTTCCAAAATTCACCTTTTTGTCAAAGGTTCATATCTCAGAAACCTATTGACCAAGAGATGTAATATAGGTACCATTAACTGAGTATCATGAAGCTCTGCAAGGGTACTAAATTTTTTTTAAAAATCTGTGTTGGTGATGGTCATACCCTTGTTGATTTGACATGGAATGACTCAAATTTTTCTTCCTAGGTTTGTTGTTTAGCTTTACCACCTAATGAAATGACAGAGTTATTATCTCTAAATTTATAACCTTGTCATATATTTTTTCAGTTTCCTTTCTGAGTTTGCCATCAACAGTGTCATCCATATATGTTAAGATTATGCTAGCCAATAAAATCCTGGGAGGATTTCTACTTCTTTTTTGGATCATCTTGCTGTTTAGGTTAAATAAATCTGGTGAGATAACACATCCTTGTCTTCCTCCACTTTCTATTTTTATATATTCACTGAACTTGTTCAGCACAAAGAAAGAGAAAAAAAAAAAAAGAAAGAGAAAAAAAAAGAAAGAGAAAAAAAAAAAAGAAAGAGAAAAAAAAAAAGAAAGAGAAAAAAAAAAGCAAGAAACTGTCTGCCATACTATTTTATAATCTCAAGAATCAATATATTTAAGGCTGTGACATATTCCTTCTAACACTGATTAAAACTGTTTACATTTTGTACCACAGAAGCCATATTGTTGGCTCATACTTGATTTGTTCACTTCTTGCATAAATAAGTATTGGCTGCTCAATGCCTCTGTAATGACATGGTTACATTCCTTGTTGAAGCTTATCTCTCTTGACAAAAGAACACTCCTAGTCTGAACCACTATAAATACTATATTTTTGTACTAAACTATTGAATAAAGCTTTCTATGCTACAATACTCTCCTATGTATTATTACAGCCTCATCCACAATTAGTGACTTTCCTCCTCGGACAATAGCTAATAAGTACTTTGTATAAGTGAATGCTATTTCAGAAATGCTCTGACAGTTTTCTGGCCATAACAATTTGGCCTTTCTCAAACATTTCCTCTTGCCAATTGAAGCAGCATTCAACACATCAAAATGAAATACTTGAAACCAGCTTATCTGTTTGTATAGTTCTGACTTTGAAATACACAATTGTTACAGAACAATAACTGGCATACCTGCTACTTGTTGCTAGTTATGTTTTGGCTAATCTGTGTGTGCATATATATATATATATATGTATGCATGCTTGCTTACTTACTTTCTGTGTTGGTGGGTGTATGCTTATCTATGTCAAATAAAAATGAACACACAAATTGAACCTTCATACATTTTATTTAGTACTGGATAACAATAGATGTAAAACAATGTCATCCACATATGTTGTTAAAATTATGTTCACCAATAAAATCCTGGTAGGATTTCTACTTCTTTTTGGGTCATCTTGCTGTCAAGGTCAAATAAATCTGGTCAGATAACACATCCTTTTCTTCCTCTACCAGTAGACTGAAGTTCAATACAAGAGATAAGGGAGTGAGTTAGCTCTTTTGTTATGACATCCATCCTAACATTACTATAACATATTTAGTGAGTACATGTGCAGACATCCTTACTTTATGAAGAAACAAAAAGGTGAAATTAACATCTGCCACATTATTTGCATTGTTCAAACTGTTGTCCTCATCTTTATTGCAATATTCACAACTTTTCGGCTGTTGTACGCTCCAGTCTTCTTCAGGTGATTGGAATTTCAAACTGAACCCTTTATTTCATCCACCAGGATAGATTGTTCTAGTTCCACATGCCATGCCTCTTCTGGATATCTCATTATCTCCCTTTAACTCAACTCTCCAAGTTTTTGTTCACCACTGCAGTAACCAGGTATTCAACTTACAACTCTCTGGGTCAAGTCACTGGATCCAACGCTTTTATTCACTGGGCCATCTACCAGTCATGTGATCAAAAGTTTTATTAGATTAAAGAAAATGTGCTGCTTGTCAGGCATCACACCTGTATTTCCTTTGACCTGGGAAATCCTCTTCAAGCCAGGTGTGCTTTTTCATAAAGCTACAAGAAGTCATTACAGCAAATCAAGGTTCATTTAACCTATTTAAGAAATGCACATACAGGGGTTAGACAAAATAATGTGAACATCTTGCAAAAATAGTAATTTTTTTCAATTCCAGTATTTCCAGGTATTTGTAAACATCAAACCAGCCTAAAAGGTAACTTCCCAGCACTTTAATTCTTTACCTTGCTTTTCCAACAAATTAAGTCATTATCTTCAGGTAAAATAATTAGAAGCTAATGGAGGTCCAACAACTTATTTAATAAATAAATGTTTAAGCTAGTGTCCACATTATTTTGTCTAACCCCTGTATCTTGTAAGAACTTTTTGAAGTCTATTATCTGTTAACTTTATTTTCATACCTGAAATGTAAACAAAATAATTTAAGAAATTCATGGACTTATTTTTTACCTAACATTATTTCCTTACTTTGCTAAATATAACATTTATGGCAATAAAAAATAATATCAGATGAAAATCCATTAAGTGCACATTATATACACACACCTACATAGATGGTGATTGCCACACTTTACACAGAAGAGAAATCCCCTCTCACCCCACCTCATATCACTCGTGATGGCTTCCATGGCTCCTAAGATGACTTGAGACCATCATTTGATTTCATAGGTACCATGCATATATAACAGATAAACTCTATTGGGTTGATTGGATCTGCAGGCCCTACAACTCTCCTGTATACCACCATGTGTCTCCTCAGTCCTGATGATGATCTACAAATATTGTTGCAAACAACACAGGTATTGTTGGCAAATTAACCAAAGCAGGTGGGCATAGTTGGCTTGCTTACAGTTATGTTGATCTTTCCAATGGTTTACAGAACTTGTCCTCAACAGCCCTATGTGCTTGCACACATCACATTTCCAAGACTGAATATTATTTTGCAAATCAGAGTGCCTCTTCAGAGATCACACTTGATCTGAGCACGCCCAAGATATTCATCCACAAAGTTGTTGCATCCCTCTCTAATAGCACCTTCACTCTCTATGATTTAATACATACATACACTTAACTGACTCACCTTGAATATTCATCATTTACAAATACCATATTATTTGAAAGATTATTGATTTACCTTTCTAATTTACTGGACATGATTTCACCTTAGATTGGTTGTAGTTGGTCTGACTTCATCTTTGTGTGCTGTGTCTCCCCTCAGGACCATGGCTCTCCACAACTTATGACCCTTGTAGACATTAATAATTTTTGTCTTTCTGTTATTTTTCCTAGGCCCTGTTCCACCATCCATTTACTCAAATTCACCAAGTATGTTATGCATTGGTTTCCTTTTTGTTTATATTTTCCCAAAAACTTTGTTGTTGCTTACATATTCAGTCCATGGTATCCTCTGCATCTTCTGTAGAACTACATTTTTGCTGCTTCAAGTCTCTTCTTCATCTTTAAGATTGTTCAGTACTCACTGCCATACAGGATGACAGATATGTTTTAATTCAGCACTTTCCTTGTTTCTAGCAAAGTATTTCTATTTCTTAGTACACTTCTTAGCTTTTGAAGTGCTTCCTTGGCTATCCCAATACACCTTTGGATTTCAGTATATGGTTAAAACACTTGTCAGATATTTAATTCTCCACACTTGTTTAATTTTGTTATTTCTGATTTGCAATTATTACTTTGGGCTAATTGGCTTAAACAGTAAAACTCACTGAAGAAATTTTCCTAAAGAGAAAAAAGATTTTAATTTTTTTTTTTTTTTTTTTTTTTTTATTTACAAATTTAATCAAACCTATAGAATTCTTAAGGATCCCAACTTAACTTTATCTTAACTTTTGTTTCTTAAAAAAATATTTGTATCCAAATGATGGACACAATCTTTCTGATTTATGAGGGAGGGTATGCTAAAAATTTTCTCAGCCTGGCCAAGAAAGAATTACAAAAATCTGAGAAGTTCCCAGCATCTGTCACAAGCTCTCAGGTAATTAATAAGGCCTATATATGAAAAAGGCATATTTTTCTACATTGACTGCAGGAGAGGGTTTGTCAGTTAGTGAGGACTCCAGCCTTGCATAACCACCTATTTTCTTCTGCTTTTTTTTTTTTTTTTTTTTTGTATAACTTACTTCAGTGAGAAAGGTTGCCTGATAGATCATGTGCCTCCAGGTCATTTGCTTCTGTTTCCCATTGCTGATGGGTGAATCCATAATAGACATAAGTTCTTTTCAAAGAGTTCTTATAATATCTCTTCAGTGGCACTGCATTTCTCCATCAACCAGAGACATGCTATTGTTCCTCACTCTTGCCACATGGCCAAATATATATTTACATGGATGGCTAATTTCCTATGAGTGTTTTCATATTTTATACATATTTAACTATTTTCAGTATGGATGTACATATACACACACACATACAGATGAATTTATATCTGTAAAGAATTATCCTTGACATCTGCTTAGAATATGTATAGATATATTTTATATAAAAGCAAATTATATATATATATATATATATATATATATATATTATGTTTGTGTGCACACACATGTATGTATGTACGTACGTTATACCAACCAAATAAACTCATCTATTTTTAAGTGTAATAAATTAATCCAATGTCTTCATATGAGCAAGATTTGTTTTTTTTTTCTTTCTCTCAAATATCTAATTTCAGGAATATAGATAAAACCTAAAATTCTTCAGAGAAATCCAAAACAAGAATCTTTTCAACATCAAAATTATTTTAGAAAAAAAACAAAAAACAATGCACCTCAATTAATGCTTGATTTACAATCATTTAACAATGATTTTGATATCTATCTTACATATCTATAAGTCTACTATTCACCCATGATTAGAATATTGCTGTCATATATAGCCCGGTACCCCTGCTATTTACCTGGAACTCCTTGATAAGATCCTAAGAATCAGCAATATTATTGGTCCTGATCTGCCAGCTCGGCTTCAGTCACTTGCCCATTGTCACAATTTTACCTCTTTGGCTTTTTTATACGTTCATGGTAAATGTTCGGATGAGCTCTTCACTATGGCGCCTAGACCTTTTGAATTTAAGAACAATACTAGACTTGTGGCAAGATCATCAATTTAAAGTTGAGCTAGCTAAATGTAGTTGTAACTTCTATGCTAACAGTTTCTTTTCTCACACTTCTCACTTGTGGAACTCCTTTCATCTCCATGCTTTCCAGCCAACTTTCTGCAAAAATTTAAATGTGATGTCAATCAATATCTGCTGTCCTCCTGATTTCTCTTTCTAGTCCTTACTGTTATTTTTGTTCCTAATTCCTCCACACTCTGTAAACCCTTGCATATTAGTGGCTGTACTGCCTTGCTTGGGGTGACACCAATTAAAAAATAAATAAATAAAAGAAATACTGATCCTGAACCACAATTAACTATGTTATAAATCAGGGACCTCTACTAAATTTTCAATACCTAAGGTTTAAAATAAATTTTTAAAAATGAAATAAAGCATTCTTGAAGCTTTCTTTTTAGCTTTAATTGAAAGCTAAATGATTAAATTTTACTATTTCCAGTAAGCAAAATACTCTGGTGTATTTCAAATAGAAATTATATTGAGTAGAATCTCAATTTTTTGGTTGCTTTCAGAAAATTGATAAAAATCAATAAATATATCGGCCATTTTGACAGATTTGTAATTAATTCTCAGGTTTAAAAATCTTCCAAAAATAAGATATATTTGTGACACATTATTTGAGGAAAATTAGCAAAATTAAAGTTAATTAATTTTATTTGAAACAAGTACTACTTATGGCATAAAACATAGTATACAAGAATTTCTTAGCCATGAGGTCCTTGTTTTTCTGATGTGCTGATTGATTTATGGCAACCCAAAGTGTTGACAGCTAAGTATGGCTGACCAGAAATTGATGTAAATTTATGAAATCTAAGTGAAGGATTTGTTTTTGGTGTTTAACTACCTAGTAAGTTTTAAAAATTAATACATTTTCAACAATTATCTATGTTATTGAATTTTAGTTACTTCAGCTTTATAAGCCTTACGTTCTTATCAAAGTAACTCAAAAAAATAAAAAATAAAAAAAATAAAAAAAATAAATAAAAAAAAATAAAATTAAAAAGTATTAAGTAAAAAAAGTATTAAGTAAAAAAAGTATTAAGTAAAAAAAGTATTAAGTAAAAAAAGTATTAAGTAAAAAAAGTATTAAGTAAAAAAAGTATTAAGTAAAAAAAGTATTAAGTAAAAAAACTACTAACAAAAAAAAAAAAAAAACATTTTTGTGAAATAGGAGTTAAAGTAAAAATAATGTGAAAGAAAATTCCAAAATGACACAAATTAAAAAAATAAGAACTTCAAATAAAAATTCAAAAAGAAATATTTAATTTAAAATAAAAATTATTTTATTATAGTAGAAATATGTTGGGTTTTCCAGGTTCTTAACTAAAGAAGAAAAAAAAAATAAATAAAAGACTTAATTGAAGTATGACCCACACTAAAATAAATACATAGAATAAAAATATTTAGTGAAATAGGAATTAAAAAAAGTAAAAATCATTTTGAATTTTAAAGTTTGAAACTTTGAAGGGATGATTTGCAAAGCCTGTTGAGTCTTAAACACGATGAAACACAGAAATGAATAGTGAAAAAATTGCAGCACAACCACCAACAGCTTCCAAGGGTTCCGTCTACTCATGGTATGGTATTCGGGCACTTCAGGCAATTTACATTACAGAAATATTATCCCTATTCTGTCAATAATGCTTGCATTAATGCCTGACACCTGACAATCACTTTATACTTCACTTTCAATCCATTTTTTTTTGGTGAAAATCACAAGCAATGCATTTACATGATACAGATAAACTTATTCTGCCAGTAATACTTACAATTTTTTACTTCCTAGTTTTCATGATGCATAATATATCGAATAAGTGCTAAAATTTACTTAGATTTTTGTGTCCATGTGAATGTCATAAGAATAAGCCATTGCAAATTCTGTGATCAATAACTAAAAATTTTCAAAAAAATTTAATTTTATTGCCTTAATAACATTTAAATATTGTTACACTAAGTATTATAATGAAGCTAAAATTGAATTCTCTAATGAAAACAGGGAAAAAAAATCCCAGAATTCTTCAAAACTGAAATGAAATTAAGGAAAATTTGAAACAGAAAATCAGTCCCTTAACATATGTATTTGCTGGGACAGTTAACCATGCATGGGTTGATTTATTTAATTTATATAAAAAAAGAAAAAAAAAAAAAAAAGAAGAAATTAATTTATATTAATTAAAATAATATGTAACCCAAAATTTTACTGCAAAATTCAATTGGTATGCTATACAAATGTATAGCTGGGTATATGTGAAGTCAATACAATCATACAATCTTCAAAAATTTAAATGTGATGTCAGTTGTCATCTTTTGTCTGCTTGAATCCTTTTTTTTTTTTCTTTTAAATTGTACTCTGTTTCTTTCACTCTCAAAATAACCACTTGCATCTTCGTGGCTTTTGTTGCCTTGTTTGGGATGAAATGATTATATTATATTTTTTTCACACTATACTCCTTTAGGACTTATCTAATCATGGCTTACTATTGATCCCTTTTCTTTATTATATATGTGAATTTTCAAAACTTTTTGTGAAAATAGTTGAGTTGTTTCCAGTTACCTTTTCCATGGTTTTAAATTCAAAGTAATCTTTTCTAAGACTAGAGAGGGCATTCTGCCTCGCTATTTAACCTATAGATGGGAGAAGAGATGAATTCATAATTTGCCCAAGGGTATTAGTGTGAAAATGAACACAAGATTCCACTGTCTGCATCAATAACCATTACACTATACACACACACAGTGATACCTTAGCTTAAATCATTTCGAGTTAAATCATTTTCAAAGATATGTCTTCTTTTTTTCTTTTTTAAATATTACGATGTAACATCCTCTTACAACAACTCCAACAAGCAACATCAACGTCATGCATCAGGAAAATTTAAAGTTAGTTTTTACTTAATTTCATTCAAAATACCATGCATACATATAAATACTGTAATAGGCAATAGGAAGTGCTTATTTGTGGTTTATAGTATGGTTATTTCAACGTCATTTTTCAACCTAAGTTGTGAGCTCTTGAACCAATTAATGATGTAGGCTGAGGTGTATGTGTGTGTGTGTGTGTGTGTGTGTGTGTATATATATATATATATATATATATATATATATATATATATATATATATATATATGTAAAATGTTTTCCTGCAGGCATGGATTGAACACTGTCTGCATTATCTCCTGTCCAAGAACACATTTTCTTTAAGATTTCTCAAATGTGCAGATCAGCCCATAGACATTACACACTGTTTTAAGTTAAAAATCATAAAATAGCTTTAGAAAAATTTAAAGAAAAACCTTTTCAAACATTTTGCCTATCCCAGATTAGGACAAATGTGATGAAAACTTATTAAAAACTGTGCCATTATAAACATTAAGTTATTAACTAACTTATTAACTTATTATTATTAATTATTAACTAAAAATATATGTCTAACTTGTCAGTGCAAGGGAGACAACTATTTAGAGTGTATTATAAAACTTCAAAATAAACATTATGGGGAAATGACATATATTGTAATTTGATATGTAACTAAATAAATGCAAATAAGTCTGAATATTATTAAAGAAACTTGTGGAACAATGCTTTTTCTTGGATTTTCTCCAAGTAAACACAAAGCAATAGAAATTTAATACTAGAGTTTATAAACTAAATATAGAGAATAAAAATACAACTAACCATATAATTAGATGATCATACAGAATCTCTCATAATTCTGTATATGCCAAAATGGAATTGAGAAGGTCATAGTTCATTAATCACCATTATGAATTGTACAAGTGCAAAAAGATAAGAAAAAAAAAAAAAGAAGAATCAAAATATTTTGTGGCACAAGCAATGCAACAAACGCAATATAGAAGGGAAACATCAGCAACAGAATTGGGGTGAAAGCAGGCAACCGGGAAAACGAAATTTCAGGTAGGCGTGGCTGCAAGCAACCGGGAAAACGAAATTTCAGGTAGGCGTGGCTGCAAGCAACCGGGAAAACGAAATTTCAGGTAGGCGTGGCTGCAAGCAACCGGGAAAACGAAATTTCAGGTAGGCGTGGCTGCAAGCAACCGGGAAAACGAAATTTCAAGTAGGCGTGGCTGCAAGCAACCGGGAAAACGAAATTTCAAGTAGGCGTGGCTGCAAGCAACCGGGAAAACGAAATATCAGGTAGGCGTGGCTGCAAGCAACCGGGAAAATGAAATATCAGGTAGGCTTGGCTGCAAGCAACCTGGCAGCCAGGAAAACACAATTTGAGGTAGGCGTGTGTGATTGCAACTAGAGAATGAGAATGCTGGGAATGGGCAACACGAGAACAGGAATGTGGAACCCAAAAATATTTTCAATCAAAATCTGACAGTTTTATAAGAAAACAAAATGCATAAAACTTGCTGATATACCTATGTATACTTTGGAGATGAGGCATTGTAACTATTTACACTATTTACATTGTTTGGACTGTTGTCCTCATCTTTATTGCCATACTGATGACGTTTTGGTTATTGTATGCTCCGACCTTGATATATGTTGATTTTATTTTTTGTTTAAGATTATTCTTATCCCAGTTATCAAAAAGAATGTAGGTGATCATGGCTCATCACCATCTCCTCTTTATTATCTATGAGTTACACTGGCTTCTTGGGAAAGATAGTGGAGTGATTTCACATTGCCTACTCTATAGTACTGAATTCAGTATAATTTTCTCCTAGAGTGATTGCTTTTCAAGGTTAGAGAACCCAGTCTATCCTGTTATTTGGGTCATATCTGAGAGAGAGAAGAAATTGATTTATGCCTTTCTGAAAAGCATTAGTGCACAAGTGAACATGAGAGACTAGATCGGAATTGAACTCTGCTCATTGAGTCTACTTTTTGCACCCATAACCATTACACAAGCCACACATCCATAAACTTCATTTTAATGGAATCATTCATTTACCTGTAAAATTAATTGGCACAATTATTATTCATTTCTCTTAATCCTAATACATTGCAATCATCAAATATACAGCTGCCCACTTTCACCATTTGCTCAGTAATGTTTTCAATTACTCTTAAAGATTAAAAGATCAAGCCATTATGACTGAGGCTCAACACAACAATGTTCAAAAATGTACTTTGAATGATGCACAACTTAGTCTGTCTGAAGAAATGTCAAATAAAACAAGTCTATTTCTTGATCCTTTTATACAAATTTAAAGCAGGTCTTTTGAGCATGAAAATCATGACAAAACCTGAAAAGATTGTTAAAGGATACTGAAGCAATTTCAAGAAGTGAAAGCATTTATTCAGGTAAATGTTCCTGACATTTGCAAGCATAAACTACTTCCTGGGATGGTCACAAAAATAAAAACAGGAATTGCCAAAAGTGCAATTAAATTTTGCTAATTACAACACTTTACTCATTCTATCAGAAATGATGGCATTTTAAACATATTTTCTTTAATTATTGTTGTACTTTACTCTTTCATAAAGTTGGTTTATTTCACCTCCCACATCTTTGATCAGTCGGCTTTTTTTTATAAAGACACTGCCATTGGTGTTGACAATGCTAGGGAAATAACTAGTACACTAGAAAAGTTATTGATTCATTCATTTCTATGGCTTATCAACCCTTTGCAGGTTATTTAAAGCCAAAAAATGTTTTTAGATTGTTAGAATTTTTTTTGAGATAATAATGGTTTAGTGATACACTTCTCATTAATTAACCCATAGCTGGGGAGAGAAGAAGTGGATTCATACCTTTTCCAAGAGTATTTGTGTGTAAGTGAATATAATAAACACAACTGTAATTGGAACTCAGCTCTCTGGTTAAGAACTCGGAGCCATTATACATTGTACCATCTGCACATCCAAGCTTACAGCACCTGGTATTCCCAAGTGGTCTTGCATCTAGGTACTGACCAGGCTCGACATTGCTTAACTTCATTGATCATACATGAATCAGTGTTTTCAACATGATATGGCCATAAACATTAGAAAAGTTTAAGACATCCAAAAACTTGATATATAATATGCTAACATTTTTATCTCAGTTGGTTTATAGATCAAATACTTATTTTTATAAGCAATTCAAACTCTAAGATTGATTATTTAGAATCTGTAGGAAGTAACACAACATTTATAGAAAATCTATCCAGGTATTTCTGACATTAAGTGTTTATGGTCCAAATCTTAATGGTGTTTTTTTTTTTAATTTTTCATTTAGAAAATTAGGCATTATGTACATCCATACACAATGGATAATTAAAATCAGTCCAAGATCTCTCAGAATAGTGAGCCAAATCACAATGCAGAATCAGTTCCACTGTGAAAGACAAATGTACACAATTTACTCATGAAGAATCCCTAGAAAGTTTCTAGATATAAACCAAGCTATTCCAAGATGTGCACTTGGCTTTGATCTCCTCCAATGCGAATTGTTTGTGCTTCTTCCTAAACAAACATGGTTTCCTTTTCATTCATTTTTAGTCGAGAAGGACGGTCTATTTTCCAATGAGATGACAGTCATAGCTCAAGTGGGTGTCAGCTGACTGCTCAGTAAGTCATTGTTTCAAGTGATGACTTCATTAATGTCAAAGTCTCCATAACCAATTGTTTCATTACAAACACAGACCCCGCCCCACTCGTTTAACATTCAAATCTATAAAAAAACAGATGTCGAAACTTTATAATACAATGGGCTACACTTTGCAGGCAACACTTGTTGAAGAAATTCCAATAAGTCAAAATCCAATAATCACGAATTCATGCAAACAAGTTACAATAGAATTTATAATAAACAAAACATACAATAAGATGTCTTTCTATTTGAATTACTATGTCCATCTTGTTATATTTTGTTTTCCTGGTATCTGTTATACTTGTTAACCATATCAGAATTCTGAACCAAATCCTTGCTTCCATTTTCTATCCCAAGAAGATATCTTGTATTTGTTAATTCTCTCTAGTCTATTCAACTTTGCGTCACTTGTCATTTTCTTCCAATGAACTGAAGTATGAGTTTTCTGCACTACTGGACCCAGGGAGTGAACTCATAACTGAGGTGTTTCATTCCACCCAGATTCAACAAGGGTCAGCATGATGGCTCATTTCAAACAGATTTTATGCCCCTCTGCAGATTATAAAGATATTGAAAATTTTGAAAACATTTTTTAGTTTTTTTTTTTTTTTTTTTTAGAGACATCTCACTGAAAGCATCTTTCATTGGATGCTTAGGAACCTTTTTTCCTTCATCACAATTATGAGTCTCTCAAATTCAATCAACTAATCACACTATTCCTTATCACTTATTGTAAAAATCCCAAGTGAATTTTTTTAAAAATGCACAAAAACCATTTTTTACAGTTAAAATCCTGGATTTTGGCTTGCTGCCACTGCATGAAGACATGCAAACTACCTCACCTCTCATCATGTAGTGTGCATCAAACTTCACAAAAAACAATAAAACATATCTACTCATGCTGCATTTCAGAGCAACAGGAGAGCAAAAAAAAAAAAAAAAAAAAAAAAAAATGAAAAAAAGAATTTTTTTTTTCATTTTTCAACCATTAACACATCACTTGGTTATTTACTGTTTTTTTTTTTTTTCAATTGGAATTATCCTTCTCCTAGATTGGTTGCATTACAAAGGCTAAAGAGAGCAGTCTGCCTAACTATTTTACCTATAACTACTATATAAGTGAATTTATGCCTTTTCCAAAAGAAATAGCATTAAGCAAATGTGAAAATCTCAACCAAAATTTGTAGTCACTACAATTACACTACGCACACAAAAAGCAAAACTAGAGGAGCTTTTAAACATGTTTCCTATGCTAGATAGGAGTTGCAAATATAAACTATATAAGCTTAATGAAAGTCATTCAAAAACATTGAGATGGGGGGGGGAGGCCAAAGTTAAAAAGGTATAGTTTTTTCTGATTTTTCAACCAATCAATGAGACGAAAAGAAACAATGTTTATGCATTCAATCAAAGTAAATCTACTTACTTCAGTAAAAGACAAATTGAAAACCAATTATTCAGAATTATTTTTAATTTTATGATTCTCAACCTTCAAATGATTGGTTGTACACTCCTGCATCTATATTATTAACCGATACAAATTTTCTGGCATGTTGAATAGAATAAAGTATACTTTCACTCATTAAATGCAACTTGGTTGCTATTTCCTAAATTCAGTAGTAATTTTATGAATAAAAAAAAAAATTATTTATTAATGAGGAAAAATGAATCCTATTGCAACAACAAAAATTCCCATCATTTAAAAAATTTTTAAACAGCAAGTCAAACAAACCAATGAATCATTCATATTACTTGCATTCATTTTCAATATTCTCTCATGGCCATGAAAAATGACAAAAATATTTTGGTTTCTGTCCAGTCATACAATACTTAAAAATTTAAAAATTAAAGAAATAGAATTTTGAATGAAATTAAAATTTCATTCAAAATTCTATTTCTTTAATTTTGCTCTCATATAAAAGCTGAATCCCTATTCTTGTCAATCATATAAATGATCTTTAAAACTTGAAATGCTTCACCTAAACAAAGAAAACAATCTACTTAACCTAAGAAATTGTTCCAGGATGTTTTTGATATAATCAATTGGGTCTTTACAAGTGTAGAATGTTAGATACAGGAACATTGTAAAAATCCTTTTCTGAACCAAGTATTTCTACTGTGCAAGAAGTTTTAAAATTATTTTCCTATCATATATCAGGAGAAAAAGACAAGGAAAAAATGAAGACAAAATGAAAAGACAAAATGAAAAGGCAAAAAGAGAGAAAAGGCAAAAAAGAGAGAAAAGGCAAAAAAGAGAGAAAAGGCAAAAAAAGAAAAAAAGGTTTTAATAAAAAAAAAAAATGTTTTCCCTAAAACTGTCATTAAAAAAAAAAAAAAAAAAAAAAAAAAAAAAAAAAAAAATACCAGGTGCAGCAGAAATACCTCCCACATAATGGTAAGGCATTAGGTAGATGAAGACACCATTGCCACTTGCCTTGTTCATTAGCACCACACAAGTGAGAATTTAAAATGTGGGAGGTATTTCTGCCATACTCTGTAGCTAACACCTTACCATTATGTGGGAGATATTTCACCGCACCCTCTACTATGATGTAAAAAAAAAAAAAAAAAAAAAAAAATAATATTTGGAATTTTATGTGATTTTATTAACAATGGTTCTTATTTGATCACTCGTACAAATGTCAGCCTGACAAGCATCAGTTAGGAATTGGACAAGATTACTTGTCTAAACTGATTAAGACTTTATTCATTTCCTCAGAAACAATTAACAGAATTAAATTTTCAATTAAATAAATCAACATAAATAAACCAATTTTTCAATGAAGTATCTTTTTTAGATGAAGTCATTTACAACATCAAATTAATCTTCAATTTAAATTCTTCCAAATACCTAGATCATCTGAGTGTCAAAAGTTATCAGTGCAAGATGAGCATCTTGACAAAATTAAGCCACTAAAGTCAGTTTAATTGGTTTACATTAAATGAAAACCACAATAAATTTATCTTTCTTCCTATTCTGTCTTCTTTTCTGGCTTTCTCATGAGAAATGGCAAATGAATTCAAGAGACAAACAGAATCAACAGACATGTACATTATTCACCAAAACATGTCACAAAACAAAAACCATTTGTCTTAGTCACTCAGGCTCAAGCATTTTGTTCATTCTTTTCTTTTCTATCATTTCTCATATTAATTCAGGTGTCGGCCTTTAGAAGTATTACTGTCCAGCCAGAAAACATTTCTCACACGCATACACATGTTTATGCATTATTTCAGCTTTATAAAAATGGCTTTCAAAGAAAATACGACAGACATGTTGCCATGAATGAGGTTGGGTTGGGGTGCAGAGAGAAGATAAAAGTTCTTAAAATAGAAATTATATGTGAATTATCTGCAGCCTTTAAGCAAAATAAAAACCCTTATTCCTAACGACAAAAAGGATTTCATGATGCATTACGAGACAAAATACAGCACTTTGTACTGACAAGATTTGGGTTTTTTTTGGGGTTTTTTTTTCAGCAAAGGAAAGAAGATGATGGTTAAGACAGATTTAGGGATGGTTGGAATGGCAACAGCATGCAAAAAAAATTGCATAGAGAGAGAAAGATGCAGGATGGACTGAGGAAGCAGCGAAAGAGAGAAATATGTGGGTTGAACCGAGTAAGTGTAGAGAGGAAGAGAGATGCAAGGATGGACCGAGGAAGCGGAAAAAAAGAGAGGGAGTATGTGGGTTGGATCGATGAAGCAGAGACAAAGATATGGGAGAAGACCGTGGCAGTGGGTAGAAAGAGAGACAGACAGGTGGGCAGGACAGACTGTGGCAGTAATATATATATATATATATATATATATATATATATATATATATGCAGGATGGACTGAAGAAACTGGGGGGGGAGAGAAAGCTTCAGATGAAGCCTGTGGTGAGAGAGAGACAAATATGCGGACAGACTGAGGCTGCCAACAGAGAAAGAAAGAGTGTGCTGCGGGAAAGACCAAGACAGCAGAGAGAGAGAGAGTTCAATGTAGGCTGGACGGAGGCAACTGAGAAAGAGAGTGCATTGCGAAAGGCAGATGGGACAGACTGAATATATATATATATATATACACACACACACACACACACACAGAGGACAGACTGAAGAAGCGGCGGGAGTAGGGTAAGAGAGAGTTTTAGGTGAAGGCCGTGGCAGGAGAGAGAGAGAGAAAGTTTTAGGTGAAGGCCGTGGGCAGGAGAGAGAGAGAAAGTTTTAGGTGAAGGCCGTGGCAGGAGAGAGAGAGAGACAGTTTTAGGTGAAGGCCGTGGCAGGAGAGAGAGAGAGAGAGAGAGACAGTTTTAGGTGAAGGCCGTGGGGAGGAGAGAGAGAGAGAGAGACAGTTTTAGGTGAAGGCCGTGGCAGGAGAGAGAGAGAGAGACAGTTTTAGGTGAAGGCCGTGGCAGGAGAGAGAGAGAGAGAGAGACAGTTTTAGGTGAAGGCCGTGGCAGGAGAGAGAGAGAGAGAGAGACAGTTTTAGGTGAAGGCCGTGGCAGGAGAGAGAGAGAGAGAGAGAGACAGTTTTTAGGTGAAGGCCGTGGCAGGAGAGAGAGAGAGAGAGAGAGAGACAGTTTTAGGTGAAGGCCGGGCAGGAGAGAGAGAGAGACAGTTTTAGGTGAAGGCCGTGGCAGGAGAGAGAGAGAGACAGTTTTAGGTGAAGGCCAGAGGGCAGGAGAGAGAGAGACAGTTTTAGGTGAAGGCCGTGGCAGGAGAGAGAGAGAGAGTTTTAGGTGAAGGCCGTGGCAGGAGAGAGAGAGAGACAGTTTTAGGTGAAGGCCCGCAGGAGAGACAGAGAGACAGTTTTAGGTGAAGGCCGTGGCAGGAGAGAGACAGAGAGACAGTTTTAGGTGAAGGCCGTGGGCAGGAGAGACAGAGAGACAGTTTTAGGTGAAGGCCGTGGGCAGGAGAGACAGAGAGAGACAGTTTTAGGGTGAAGGCCGTGGCAGGAGAGACAGAGAGACAGTTTTAGGTGAAGGCCGTGGCAGGAGAGACAGAGAGACAGTTTTAGGTGAAGGCCGTGGCAGGAGAGACAGAGACAGTTTTAGGTGAAGGCCGTGGCAGGAGAGACAGAGAGACAGTTTTAGGTGAAGGCCGTGGCAGGAGAGACAGAGAGACAGTTTTAGGTGAAGGCCGTGGCAGGAGAGACAGAGAGACAGTTTTAGGTGAAGGCCGTGGCAGGAGAGAGAGAGAGACAGTTTAGGTGAAGGCCGTGGGCAGGAGAGAGAGAGAGACAGTTTTTAGGTGAAGGCCGTGGCAGGAGAGAGAGAGAGAGACAGTTTTAGGTGAAGGCCGTGGCAGGAGAGAGAGAGAGACAGTTTTAGGTGAAGGCCGTGGCAGGAGAGAGAGAGACAGTTTTAGGTGAAGGCCGTGGCAGGAGAGAGAGAGAGACAGTTTTAGGTGAAGGCCGTGGCAGGAGAGAGAGAGAGACAGTTTTAGGTGAAGGCCGTGGCAGGAGAGAGAGAGAGACAGTTTTAGGTGAAGGCCGTGGCAGGAGAGAGAGAGAGACAGTTTTAGGTGAAGGCCGTTGGCAGGAGAGAGAGAGACAGTTTTAGGTGAAGGCCGTGGGCAGGAGAGAGAGAGAGACAGTTTTAGGTGAAGGCCGTGGCAGGAGAGAGAGAGAGAGAGAGAGACAGTTTTAGGTGAAGGCCGTGGCAGGAGAGAGAGAGAGAGAGAGAGACAGTTTTAGGTGAAGGCCGTGGCAGGAGAGAGAGAGAGAGAGAGACAGTTTTAGGTGAAGGCCGTGGGCAGGAGAGAGAGAGAGAGAGAGAGACAGTTTTAGGTGAAGGCCGTGGCAGGAGAGAGAGAGAGAGAGAGAGAGACAGTTTTAGGTGAAGGCCGTGGCAGGAGAGAGAGAGAGAGAGACAGTTTTAGGTGAAGGCCGTGGCAGGAGAGAGAGAGAGAGAGAGAGACAGTTTTAGGTGAAGGCCGTGGCAGGAGAGAGAGAGAGAGAGAGACAGTTTTAGGTGAAGGCCGTGGCAGGAGAGAGAGAGAGAGAGAGACAGTTTTAGGTGAAGGCCGTGGCAGGAGAGAGAGAGAGAGAGACAGTTTTAGGTGAAGGCCGTGGCAGGAGAGAGAGAGAGAGAGACAGTTTTAGGTGAAGGCCGTGGGTAGAGAGAGAGAGAGAGAGACAGTTTTAGGTGAAGGCCGTGGCAGGAGAGAGAGAGAGAGAGAGTTTTAGGTGAAGGCCGGGCAGGAGAGAGAGAGAGAGAGAGAGTTTTAGGTGAAGGCCGTGGGCAGGAGAGAGAGAGAGAGAGAGAGTTTTAGGTGAAGGCCGGGCAGGAGAGAGAGAGAGAGAGAGAGTTTTAGGTGAAGGCCGTGGCAGGAGAGAGAGAGAGAGAGAGAGAGAGAGAGAGAGAGAGAGAGTTTTAGGAGAGGCCGCAGAGAGGAGAGAGAGAGAGAGAGTTTTAGGTGAAGGCCGTGGGCAGGAGAGAGAGAGAGAGTTTTAGGTGAAGGCCGGGCAGGAGAGAGAGAGAGAAAGTTTTAGGTGAAGGCCGTGGGCAGGAGAGAGAGAGAGAGAAAGTTTTAGGTGAAGGCCGTGGGCAGGAGAGAGAGAGAGAAAGTTTTAGGTGAAGGCCGGGGGAGAAAGAGAGAGAGAGTTTTAGGTGAAGGCCGTGGCAGGAGAAAGACAGAGAGAGTTTTAGGTGAAGGCCGTGGGCAGGAGAGAGAGAGAGAGACAGTTTTAGGTGAAGGCCGTGGCAGGAGAGAGAGAGAGACAGTTTTAGGTGAAGGCCGTGGCAGGAGAGAGAGAGAGACAGTTTTAGGTGAAGGCCGTGGGCAGGAGAGAGAGAGAGAGACAGTTTTAGGTGAAGGCCGTGGGCAGGAGAGAGAGAGAGAGAGAGACAGTTTTAGGTGAAGGCCGTGGCAGGAGAGAGAGAGAGAGAGAGACAGTTTTAGGTGAAGGCCGGGCAGGAGAGAGAGAGAGAGACAGTTTTAGGTGAAGGCCGGGCAGGAGAGAGAGAGAGAGAGACAGTTTAGGTGAAGGCCGGGCAGGAGAGAGAGAGAGAGAGACAGTTTTAGGTGAAGGCCGTGGGCAGGAGAGAGAGAGAGAGTTTTAGGTGAAGGCCGGGCAGGAGAGAGAGAGAGAGTTTTAGGTGAAGGCCGGGCAGGAGAGAGAGAGAGAGAGAGTTTAGGTGAAGGCCGGGGCAGGAGAGTGAGAGAGAGAGTTTTAGGTGAAGGCCGGGCAGGAGAGAGAGAGAGAGAGAGTTTTAGGTGAAGGCCGGGCAGGAGAGAGAGAGAGAGAGTTTTAGGTGAAGGCCGTGGCAGGAGAGAGAGAGAGTTTAGGTGAAGGGCCGTGGGCAGGAGAGAGAGAGAGTTTTAGGTGAAGGCCGTGGCAGGAGAGAGAGAGTTTTAGGTGAAGGCCGTGGGCATGAGGAGAGAGAGTTTTAGGTGAAGGCCGTGGCATGAGAGAGAGAGAGTTTTAGGTGAAGGCCGTGGCAGGAGAGAGAGAGAGAGAGAGAGAGAGAGAGTTTTAGGTGGAGGCCGTGGGGAGAGAGAGAGAGAGAGAGAGTTTAGTGAAAGCCGCCGGGCAGGAGAGAGAGAGAGAGAGAGAGTTTTTTAGGTGAAGGCCACAGGAGAGAGAGAGAGAGAGTTTTAGGTGAAGGCCGTGGGCAGGAGAGAGAGAGAGTTTTAGGTGAAGGCCGGGCAGGAGAGAGAGAGTGAGTTTTAGGTGAAGGCCGTGGCAGGAGAGAGAGAGAGTTTTAGGTGAAGGCCGGAGGCAGGAGAGAGAGAGAGTTTAGGTGAAGGCCGTGGCAGGAGAGAGAGAGAGAGAGAGAGAGTTTTAGGTGAAGGCCGTGGCAGGAGAGAGAGAGAGAGAGTTTTAGGTGAAGGCCGGGCAGGAGGAGAGAGAGAGAGAGAGAGGTTTAGGTGAAGGCAGGAGGAGAGAGAGAGAGAGTTTTAGGTGAAGGCTGGGCAGGAGAGAGAGAGAGAGAGAGAGAGAGAGAGAGTTTTAGGTGAAGGCCGGGCAGGAGAGAGAGAGAGAGAGAGAGAGTTTTTAGGTGAAGGCCGTGGGCAGGAGAGAGAGAGAGAGAGAGAGTTTTAGGTGAAGGCCGTGGCAGGAGAGAGAGAGAGAGAGAGAGAGAGAGAGAGAGAGAGAGAGTTTTAGTGAAGGCCGTGGCAGGAGAGAGAGAGAGAGAGTTTTAGGTGAAGGCCGCAGCAGGAGAGAGAGAGAGAGAGTTTTAGGTGAAGGCCATGGCAGGAGAGAGAGAGAGAGAGTTTTAGGTGAAGGCCGTGGCAGGAGAGAGAGAGAGAGAGAGTTTTAGGTGAAGGCCGTGGCAGGAGAGAGAGAGAGAGAGAGTTTTAGGTGAAGGCCGTGGCAGGAGAGAGAGAGAGAGAGTTTTAGGTGAAGGCCATGGCAGGAGAGAGAGAGAGAGAGTTTTAGGTGAAGGCCATGGCAGGAGAGAGAGAGGTGAAGGCCATGGCAGGTGAAGAGAGTTTAGGTGAAGGCCATGGCAGGAGAGAGAGAGTTTTAGGTGAAGGCCATGGCAGGAGAGAGAGAGTTTTAGGTGAAGGCCATGGCAGGAGAGAGAGAGAGAGAGTTTTAGGTGAAGGCCATGGCAGGAGAGAGAGAGAGAGAGTTTTAGGTGAAGGCCATGGCAGGAGAGAGAGAGAGAGTTTTTAGGTGAAGGCCATGGCAGGAGAGAGAGAGAGAGAGTTTTAGGTGAAGGCTGTGCCAGGAGAGAGAGAGAAGAAGAGAGAGCAATGCAGAACAAACAGAGAGAGAGAGATGCCAGAAACACTGAGGCTGTTGAGAAAGAGAGAGTAACACATCCAATGTTGGAATTGGAGCAGTTTTGTTTCATTGCTATTCAGATAGAAGTGAGCACCCAATTGACAACATGTCACGGCAGAAAGCAACTACAGCCAAGTCCACAAGAATGCCCTAGCCATTATCTTTGGCTTGCAGAAATTCCATCAGTAGCTGTACAGATGATGTTCATACTGATTACTGATCATAAACCACTGACGACACTGTCCCTAAAAAAGAGATACCACTTCTTGCAGCCAACCAACTAGCTTGATGGCTAAACCAGTTTAACTACACAATAGAGTACTGAAAAAAAGTGGATCATGTCAATGCAGATGCCTACAGTCACTTGCCATCTGGAGACAACAACTTTAACAGTGAGGAAAGTGGAGAAGACATGGACATGGTGTGTGCCATCAAAGTTCTCAGTCTTCAAGTCAGGGAAAGATCCAGTAATAACTACTGTGATGCACTATGTTCACAAAGAGTGACCACTGAAGCGCACACGTACCAATGATGAAGTCAAAAAATTCTGGAAATTGTCAGATTCACTCAGTATCTACCACAGACAGCTAATCTATGAATTATGAGTTGTGATTCCACAGAGCCTACAGCCAAATATCCTAGATCTACTGCATATCAGACATTTTGACATGGAATGTATGAAGCAGTCAGCAAGAACCTCTGTCTACTGGCCCTGTATAGATACAGCTATTGATATGCTAGTCAACAATGTGACTCATGCGGCAAACATCAAAATAAGCCATCCAAGCCTGCAGTTCATCATGGATGCTGCCAGAGAAGCCATGGAGTTACTTACATGTGGATCATGCCATCAACTTCATAGGTATGAACTGGTTGGCAGTCACTGGTGCTTTCTCATGGTATTCACACATCATCATCCACATCTGCTAGAGCTACAAGATCTGCTTGGGGAGGATTTTACTCACTTCAGATACCCTTACATGCTGGTTACAGATAATGCATTGACTTTCATTTCAGAAGAATTTCAGAGTTGGTGCAAAGAATGTGGGATCATACACCTGACAAAAGCACCATAACATCCAGCCACCAACAGAGCAGCAGAACATTTGGTGCAGACTTTCAAGCAAGCACTGAGAAAGTCTTCTCTGCTCTCAAAGTTCTTTAAGAGTTCTTGATGCAGTACCAGAAAAGAATGTCGACATAATATGGATTCTTTCCAAGTGAACTCTTGATGTTTTGGCAGATATTGACTGATTCTCTGCTGCCATCACCAGTATAGAGATGACACTGGGAACAGCTACATCCATGCTGCACTTCTGTGAAGGACTACAAACCTAAAAATGAGACAATGTTTCTGAGGTTCCAACTGATCATCCAATAGGTCTTGAAAGAAGTGCCGTAAGCTCAAGGACAAACCAGACCACTTCTATTCCAGAGCAAACCGCCCAGACCAAACAACCATAGATGATCTAAGAGAACACCCAAGGCCAAAAAGAAACTTTGTTGCTGTTGCTTTTAGTGTAGCATCAGTTTCAGTGAGGAGGTGCTGTGGAGATTGCTAGCATCTGTATCTGTCCAATGCAAATTGCTGGCATGCAAATCTGTTCAACAGAATTGAATGGAAAATTTTAAAACTCTCTAGAATGTTCTAATCACACTTCTATATAAGCAATGCAGGTGTCATGGTTTGTTTATCCTTTTGCCTTTGTCCTGTCCTGTTATAGACTGTTGGAGAGACAGTTAATTAACCTATTTGAATTATTGCTGTGCTTTCTCTGTGCATGAACAAGAGAAACATAACAATCACTCACACATGCAAGCTTAAAAGCACCTGGTATTCCCAAGCAGTCACCCATCTAGATACTGACCTGGTTCAGTGTTGTTTAAACGGTGATCAAACAAGAACTGATGTTTTCATGTGATATGGCTATGAGCCCACCTTGAGATGGAGAGGTGCTTGAACATGAAATTTAAAAGAATGATAATGCAAGTTTCTTTAAAAAGGCAGAATATGAAATAAGAAATAAAGTAACCAAGAAATAAAAACTGTTCTTACCCGCATTGAGGCTCCTTCAACTTTAGCTACAAATCCAATATTGTCATGAAGGAAAATAACAACAGGGGCAACAAAAGTCGCAGTACCAAGTACGACTCGCAACATCTCAGGCCACCACCTGCAAAAATCCAAAGGAAATCAAATTATCCTCATTACAAAACAGTTATGATAATTTTCATGAGGTTGGCTCTCTGATCAAAGTCACAGGTTTCGAAATTTTCACTTTTAAGAAAATTTTCTTCAAAAAGACAAAAACTGAGAAAGATAAAGAATAATAGTTTGCATTATAAAAAAGACATGGTATCTTCCAGAATTTGTGATCTAGGATTTCAAAGACACATACAAAAGAAGAAAAGTAAAGTAATTTTCAGATGCTTATGTATTAATAAAAATATAATTAGATACTTTTAAAGATTCTAATATACAAGTCGTTGAAATAGTAAGACTGACCCTTATAAGTGTCTTGATGCACTTTTCAGGACTAAACCAATTGAATGAAATGGACAAGATTATAACAAATAAATCACAATACTCAGCTGATTTTTTAACTAGTAAGTATATTCAATAAAATCGCCATTGGTTTCAACCACGGCCTCTAGACAACTTCAGAATCTCCTGTAACTCTTCTGGATGTTCTCCTTGTTTAAGTTGGTGAATGCTGCCATAATCCTTGCCTTCAGTTAATCTTTGGTGTTATAAGTTTTGTTGGTTGCTTGCTCAACTGCACCTCACACATAAGAGAGTTGCGTTCTGAGAAGTGATGTGGTTGCAGAAATTGTCTGACAGCCATGACTGGGTTCTCCTGCTTGTGTGACATGGCGTCCTGTTGCCAGAAATAGGGTCTTCCAGAAGCTACCCACTTGCTCCAGAGAAGCATTACCTCAAGGCACTTGATGTAGTCTGAAGCCTGAAGATGAATGGAGGCATGGCATCACCATCACTAGTGATTACTTCAAATACTTTTGTAATCACTATTTGACTCATCCAACTCTTTCCAAATCCTCTACACAGTATTCAGATTGACACCTAAACACCCTGAAATGTTCATATTGGAGCATCCAGCATGAATGCCAAACAGTACAGCATGCCATTTCCAAAATTGTATCATGGTGCTCTTTTTCTCACAGGTGATGCCCAACTGACTTGACTATACTGTGCAGTTGACAAAATCAAAAATGAACAACACACATGCGCAAAATTAAAAATATAAAAATGTCAACAATTTACCCATCATACTCTGTATGGGTTTGTCTGAACATAATTACTGGGATGGGTGTTTTATATTTTTGTTTTGTTGAAGTTATATTTGGAAATAGTTTGGTTTCTTTAAGAAACTGTACAAGATTATATGGCTTAATGTCATGGAAGAGTACTTCCCTGTTGGTTGTTTGATTGATTTTGTTTAGTGACATATCAACCTCCAGGGGTCATTCAATGCAGAATGTAAATAATTTGAACAATTTTATGGCTTCAATTAACTATATGTTGAATGCAATTGTATGCCTTCATCTATAAATAAATCAAATATCAATTGTTCTGAACTACTTGTGATTGGATTATGAAGAAAAACTTTTACAATCTGTGCAATCAAACTTTGAATGACCCACTATTAGAGTTTAAGAGCAAAGCAAGTGTTGCATCCAAAACAACTAAAGAAAATCAATTTATGAGAAAAGGTCTGAAGGTAACAGCTCACTGATAAATGATGGCATGTTCCAAAATTTTAGGTTCAAATACCCAAATAAAGCAAGAGTTAATTGGTTCATTGAATTGTGCTTCAGCAATTCATTTAAAAAAAAAAAAAAAAAAAAAAAACAGAATATTCTTTTCTAATCAACAATATTTAGGTGAAATTTATAAGACTAAAGTGATCTTTAAAAAAAATGTAAATATCAACATTTATTATTAAATTTATTGTACATTCAAAAGTCAAATTGAGGATTAAAGTCTCTAAAACAGTGGTTCTAAACCCTTTTTGCCCAATGCACCCTTTTCAACGTGTCAGAATATCCTCTTCCCATTACAAGATTGTCCGACTCAAAAGGTGGATTCCAAATATGCATATATTATTGAAAATCATTCTTTTCCATATTAGTACATATAGATTTACATGGATTATTTTTATAGAGGAGTTTTTACAAATTTAATAGCAATAAAAAAATGTTGATGAACTTTTAAACCTGAATACATGTTTTAATTCATAACTAGTTATTAAATAAACTGCAGCATACTTCAATAAACAAAATGTTCAATATAATGCCAGAGCATTGTAATTAAATAAACAAAAAGTTCAATAAAAGATGAGGGTATTTAAATTGATTTCTGATAAATATTACAGTCAATGAGAAACTTGTGGAAATGTAAGAGAATCTCTGCCCTAAAACATCAAGCTGTTAAGAAAAAATGACTGAATATACAATTCATGAAACTTCCTTTGGTGCTGTCGGTTTCAAAAGTTATCATAGAAACCCCAACCTGACCAACTCATCTGACAGAACATCCAGAAAACATTTTTTCAGTTCTTTAAATTTTCACACTTTAATTTTTTTTTTTTTTTTTTTTTTAAACTGGTAGCTTGTCCTTTTAAATTTTTGCAATAAATATTTTTAAGTGAATCTCACTACTCAAGTACCACGAAAAAATTAAATGTTCAGCAATAGCAGAACCAGAACTGTTAGTCAGTTGGCTATTCCTGGGGGACGGATTCAAAATCCTGGGGGTAAATGCTGTTTTATTCTCAAATCCGAAGGCTGGGACATCCTCCCTATGTAATCATGTCCACAACTACACTTGTATTGGTAAATCACTAAATTAACATGATGGGGAGGGAGGATCTCCTTACGAATGGAAGAGAAAGCAGGACGGGTAACAAATATTACCCTAACATTTGCCGAAAAATAACAACTATTGATTAAATGTGAAATACGTTTCGATAAACTCTCACCATCTGTACCAATATAGGGAAGACACAAATAAACTGGGCATTTAACAGCTAATTGCAGCTTCACCCTATGAAATTTACTGATGAAATCTTGAATAACGGAGTCTAAAACATCCAACAGATATCCGTTTTTTTGATAGTGTCATTCTAACAAAGTCAATTTCCCCGCAGAGAAGACCCTCAGAACATAACTTAAGTGCCCTGTGAATTAAGGCCTTAATCAAATTAATCTTATGTTGTCTGGTACAAAAAAAGTCCCAACGCGTATAAAGTCCCGAAAAAGTGGCCTTCCTAAATATGGAAGTCTCAAACTTGTCAATAATCTTATGGACAAGAACATCCAAAAAGGAGTGACAAAAATTGGATTCCTTTTCTATGGTGAACTTAAGAGCAGGATGGACAGAGTTTAATTTGGTGAGAAATTTGTCGGCTTCGGCCTCATTATTAAAGAGACAGAAAGTATCATCCACATAATGATGATACATAAGAGGGCGACCAATACAAGTAAATAAGGAAGCTTCATGAAAGCCAACAAAAATATTCGCCAACACTGGACCCAAAGGTGAACCCATAGCTACCCTGTCGATCTGCCAATACATAATATTATTAAAACTAAATTTGACAGACGCAGTGGCGAACATCATAAGCTCAATAAATACACCCTCAGGAAAATCCAGAGGAGACAAAGAGGTACAATACAACATCTCGCAACACATCTCAATAGTCTCAGATAGAGACTATTGAGATGTGTTCTTGAAATGTTGTATACGCTCCTTTGTAAAAGAGGACAGATATCAAACGAACACATGAACCCACCATATGTAGAACTACGTATAATTTCCACAAAGGAGAAGGAATCTTTAATGCAATATGTACTTAAGTGCGACAAAACTGGTTGTAGCACATTTGAGAGCCAACTAGCAACTTTATGCTGGGAAGACCCAATCATGGACAGAATGGGTCATAAAGGAACACCATCCTTATGGATTTTAGGTAACCTATACAAACGGGGACGAATGGACCCAGTGGGTCTAATTAAAATTTAAAAGTAAAATTGTATAAAATCTTAAACTCTTTCTGTACTCACTATGTCTCCTTCCAGTTTTGGTTATAAAGGCATTTGTTAAACTAAATTGGATAATTGCAGTCTTCAGTTGCTAACAATCTTCTATCCTTTTTGGGAGGTACTGTCAAGATTCCTCCTTGTTCATATCCATTTAAGATGTGGGTGATCTTACTGCTCCATTACTTCCTGTCATTTGTAGTACTTGTTCTGCTATCCATTTATTCAAACTTATCAAGTATCTTATTCTCCATTTTCTTTTCTCTTACCTTCAAAATACATTCTGTAGTATTAAATTCACTAAGCCTTCTTTTCTGGTACCTCATAATAAGGTAATTGCTAATGAGGCTAGTCTAGATTATTATTACTATAGAGTAGTGAGTTCAATCAACAAGGGTTAACTTATAAAATTAACTCCCCCCCCCTTATCCATCCACAAAACTTTGGCTTTCTCTTTGTGATTGTTAACAGCCATTTGTTTGTAGTTCTTTTTCCCCTTAAAACTTCCTTGCTTTTCACATACTCTGTTAATGATATTCTCAACATATGTCAGTAGAATATCTCTAATGTTTGAATTCTTTATCATCATCTGTGACAAAATTGTCTTGCATTCCTTGTTATACAGGAGATTAGTCATTTTGCATCATTGTATCATTAAGACATGTTGAGGATCTCTTATCAGTTGAAAGCTGGCAAGAAAGCTGTTATCTTGCTATAATACATTTTATTTAATATTTTTTCTGTTTTTTTTTCTGCCTTCCGGATGTAGGCAATCATGACTCTCACAAATTCCTTTTCTCATCTATAAATTGTCAGGATTTCTTGGGAATGAAAGCAGAGTGATTTCCTGTTGCCTTCTCTTTGGCTTTGAATTCAGAGCTGTCCTTCTCTTAAACAGATTGTCACCCAAGGCTTGAGAGCTCAGTCTGCCTTGCTATTTCATCTGTAATTGAGTGGAGAAGAGATAGATTCAGGTCTTTCACAAGAGCATTTGTTCAAAAAGTGAACACAATAAACTATCCTGGAATTTGAACGCTGCTTGTTGATTCCACTTACTGAACTGATAACCAATACACTACTCACATATTTAATATTAGAATTTGTAAATTGTTACAAAGGCCAGTCTTGGTTGCTTTATAGTAAATGAAACCTTTATTATAAAAACAGTTTTGTGCAAGATGACTTACATGAACAGGTAAGAAAAGTAATTATTTTTAATTAACTCTTACCATTCCATTTTGAGTATATCAAATATTGTAGTAGAGAAAAACTCAATCAACTCCCAAATAAATTGTAAGATTTGTTATTTTTTAAAACTGATAAAGAGAAGCTGCAATCATAAGTTTTGAAACTGACAGCACCAAAGGAAGTTTCATGAATTGTATATTCAGTCATCTTTTTTAACAGCTTGATTTTTTACAGCAGGTGTTCTCAACTGGGGGTAATTTCCAGGTTTCAGGGTGGGGAAACTTTTAGAGTTGAACCCCCAAACGTTATTAATTTATGGTTCAAAAAAGGAATTCCTATGCATACAGTCAATAGATTACAATGTTGGGGGGACCATTTTATTAAATAATGATTTCAGGATGAAATACCAACCATCCCCAAAAAATTAGAACATGCTGATGGTTTATCAAGATTGATACCAAAAAATATTGAACTATTTGAGGACACTATTATTGCAGTATTAAAACATGAAATAGAAATTAAAAACATTATGCAATATAGTATGCAAACTACCAGTTACTCTGGAAGAAATAAAAGTAAGAGCAGACCAAGACATGTACCACCCAAAGTCAAATGGGCTAGATGAACAGTTTATGGGTACTTTTAGGAGAGCTTTAAAAAAAAAAAAAAAAAAAAAAAAAAAAGAGTAATGAAAGAGTGAGTGAAGCATTACAAAAATTCTTGAGTATACTGGATAACACTGAATCCCAATACACCGACATGCATGTCACTGTTAGAATTGATGTATGCGAGAAAAATTAAAATCATTGCTCGACAAGTTGTTACGTCAAAAAAGAATAAGAATGGATAGAAAAAAAAAAAAAGGACAAAAAAAATTTGTCAAAATTGATGAAAAAGTGTTTTTCAGGGCATATAAAAATGGGAAAGAAATGTGGGAAGACAACATAAGGTCACAAATTGGAAAAATTTCATATATAGTACAAGGAAAAAAATGGGAACACAAAAGGCACTGAAATCAGTTAAAAGAAAAGGTTTACTGAAGAAAAACCTGCAAGAAAGTAAAAGCCTATGTAAGTACTGTATGATATTTTTGATATACCAACACCAAGAATTCATTGAACGTATAAGTAGGATTACCAGAAAAAGGAAAATGTATGGAAAAACTAGAGGCTGACCCAAAACAAAAGAAATACAAGGTTCAATATGTGTCAAACTCTCCAGAAAGAGGAGGAGTGAATACTAAGAAATAGAATAAAATATTTACGAGTTAAAAAGAAAAATTTTTTTTTTAAATTTCCAAAGTCAGAATGTTGCAGAGTAAATAAGACACCCCTGCTAACACAAATGAACTAGGCAAGATGCCTTAAATAAAGAACTCAAAGTTAGCCAGAGAAGTCCATTTGAGTCAGTCGAGGAAAGAGAATTGATGACGTCATGGTGAGTAGCATAAGCAAGACATAATATTATAACCACTAGGAGTTATAATGAAGACATAGGGGTGGGGGGAAGCAAGGAAAATTAAAGAGGGGAAGTAAAATGAATGGAAGGTTGAGAAGGAAAATAAATAGAAAAAAAGAAGATACTATAAAAAAAAAGAGAATGGGGTGAAAAAAGGTGACAAAAAAGAATGAGTGAGACATAGTAAGTAAAAGCAGATATGAAAGGAAGAGTTAAAAAGAGATAGGATGAAGGGTGGGACTGTTACGACAATTCCAGCTAAAAGGAAGCATATTAATGTCCTCATTCCCAAAACAGCATTAGCAAACAAAATTAGTGATTTATACTTGAAAACTTCCATTAACAACAACAACTCCTTGAGATTGATTGATTCATTCATTCATCTTGTTCATTTCTTTTTTTCATTTTTTTTTTTTTTTTTATTTATTTCTGTAATAATCTTCATGGATTGCAATATTCCAACAGCCATAAAGCAAATAATCAGCGCAGCTTATTAGATGAATTCAATATTGATCTGCATGACTATAAAGTCAGCTTTTAGAAAAATCACCATCTTCTCCATAAAAAATAATAGTGACAAAACAGTTTTTCAAAATGTAAAAAAAAAAAAAATAAATAAATAAAATAAATAAATAAAAAAAACAAAATAAAAATATTGAAAAAATAATAGACAAGAAAATTTTCATCCTTGTCTACCAATCATGTATTTTTTGTTTTTTTCCTTCACAGATCTTAATTGCTAAAGGCAAAGTTTGGACATTAAGCTATAATTTGGTTTTATCCATTTGTTTGTTTGTTTTTTGTTTTTTTTAACCTGGTCTTTTGCCATCTATGTTTTTTTTCTTGTTTTTTGTATAAAAAAAAAGTCTCCATTTGTTTTGTTTTTTTGTTTGTTTTTAAATTTGGGTTTGTTTTAATAAGCTGAACAGAAATAAGTTGTAACAAGTGCAAAATAATTTTCAAAAGCCTTAATGTTTGTTTTGTTTTTCCCTCTGATGTTTAATGAGGGAATTATTTAGATTATGTTTTGAAGTGGGATTTAGAGTTTAAGGAACATTTTCTGGAAGGAGGTAAGAAAAAGAAAAGAATCCATAAATTCTTTAACAAGCTGATTAGTGTTAGAGCCAAGAAATGGGTAGAAAGAAACGGAAATGTCATTTACTCATATTGAGTGCCTCCTGCCATTATTTAAGAACTTGAAAGAAATTGCAAAGTGATAATTATAACAAATTTTTAAATTTGTTTTCCTCTCGTCAGTATTAAACAAAAGAAAAAAAAAAAAAAAAAAGCCAATTTGGATCACATTTCTATGGAGACAAATCAAGTATGAATAAGTAAAGCATTAACTTGAAAGTTATGTTATAAGCTAAAATTATGGCATTATGCAAATGAGGCTTTTTTTGCTTCCTGTCAGTTTTAATATTTTAGAAAGCAAAAAAAGTTAATATTAAAATAAAAAAAAAAAAATGTAATGACTGGACTTCACTTGGCAAAACTGATGATATATCTAGCATGCATATTATTGCATTTGTCTGTAATGTATGGATAAGATGACTATAGAAAAAGCCAAATGAAGGTGACTGGCACGAGGACAGAGCACAAGAAAAATTGGTCTCATGCTATTAGTAGAAAAGTAAAAAAAGCAATTTACATTGTTCGAACTACTGCCCTCATCTTTATTGTCATATTAACAATGTTTCAGCCATTGCATGTTCTTGTAGAGGACTGGGTGGTTTGCGAGTGTTGTTGTATTAGAAACGTGTGCACTTATTTCCTGCTAGAAAAAGTCCAACTACAAGAAAATGGCAGACTCAGAGATTGAATCCACCCAAAGATGAAAAGAAAACAAACAAGACCAATTATATATAAAAAACAAATATATGTATTAAACAACACAATTTTACAATGGACATAGACAATAACATTTGCATGTGTGTGAACATTTGTGTTTGTTCTTTGGTGAATGTTCATATGCATGTGTATGTGTGTATAATATTCATAGCATCTCCCACAAATGGGGAAACGCTATCTTTTTGTGAGAGCTCACATTGTAGAGGCGTTCACTGAAATGAAGAAATTGAAAAAAAGAATGAAACAAGAAGTTGCCCAGTATTTATAGTATAGGGAGAGAGACCCCTAGTGACAATTAGGGAATTAAGGAGGAGCCAACTCCAACATTCTGTCCTTCTTCAGATGATATACATTGGAATTTCAAACCAAACTCTTTATTTCAAAATTCCAACATATATCACTTGAAGAAGGCTGGAATGTGCAATGGTCAAAAAATTGTGAATATGACAAAGATGCAGACAACAGTCCGAACAATGTAAATAGTTACAATACCTCATCTCAGAAATATAGACAGTGAAAAAAAAAAAAAAAAAAGAAAAAAAAGCAAATTCAATAGTTTTCAAGGCTAATAATCATATTTTTTTTTTAAAGAAAGAAAAAATTATATATATCTTATAATTATTTACTATCTTAAAAATATGGTCCCATCACTACACAGGAATAACCATGTTTCAAAACAGAAGCTAAAATTTTAAATTTAATTATAAAATTAAATTTAAAATCCATAGTTCCATTTCCTAATCAAGCAATTTTTGGAATAACCTAATTAAGATGTTTACTTCACTTATAAGCACAGATATTTTAAACTGCTAAGATTACGAAAAAATTCAATCATTTGGATAAGGTGTGTTTGGGTGTTAATATCAATAGACAACTTATGTATCAAAAGTTACTTTCAAAATCAGGTTAAGGTGGGGTAAGGGTGTCTGCTCACAAACAATGAGATCTGTTTTCCGGGTGCCAACTGGGTTTTTCAATGATAAAAAGATTTTGGCATTTTAACTTGGCCGCTTAATTTATAATTTTATCCACAAAAAGAGGTCGTCCAAATATGAGTAAAAGTCATATTTTTAATATTTAAAAATTAGAAATTTATTCCTGCAAATTTAAAGTACTTTTATACTTCTAATAAATAATAGACTATACGTTATTTTCTAAATAAATATATTAGAATTACATTTGCATATTAAAAATTTATTAATCAAAGTAAAGGACATGGGTCATTTAATGACCTACAAGCTCTAGCTCTTATTAATTCCCATTTTACTGTTGGTGTGTGTATATATATATATATATATATATATATATATATATATATATATATATATATATATATATATACGGACAAGAAAATGGCAGACTCAGAGACTGAATCCACCCAAAGATGAAAAGAAAACAAACAAGACCAATTATATATAAAAAACAAATATATGTATTAAACAACAATAATATATTTCATTTTAAAACAGCAATACTTAAATAGACTGGACCCCCTCAAAAAGGAAAGAAAACTATATGCATGTCAAAAAGTCAGGGATCAGTTTGATTTTGTATTTATAGTGTAAACAGCCTCCCCCCAATCTAAAATAATAGAAAATTAATGTTTTTCGATTTTGACAAATTGTTTGGTTTGGTTTTAAGAAGCTGTAGGAGTATGGTATAAATTTAGATGAATTGTGTGAGTTTTGCAGCAAATGGTGCTGCAGTAAATTTTGGCATTAAGAGGGGTGTGATAACTATTTTCGAAAAGTGTATGCCATGGCTGATAAATATTCATTACCTTGCTTATAAACTTGAACTTGCGGTGAAAGATTCTTTCTCCACAGCCTACTTTTCAAAAACAATTTTTCATTTACTTATTCAACTCTACCATTTGTTTAAGAGATCTCCAAAGAAGTGGAATGAACTCTTGCAGATATAATAGGGGATAGAATTATTAAACTGTTCATGGGTCATAGCACCAGATGGATAAACCATTAAAGTACTATGGGAAGATCTGCACAGTATCCTGTTCCTTTTCCAGGAATGGGGCAGTGGACAGAGAACTGATATTAGCTCAATTGATGCAAAAATGGCAACCTATGAAAAAATGATGTCATCTGATACCTTTCACTTTCATCTCACTGTGTACAGGAATATCATCATTGAGCTGTCAGGCAACAACATATTCTAAGCTAATAATGTTGTATGGTTTGATTTCTTTTTTTAAAATGTTCCACTGCAATGTATCATTGCTAATAATTCTAGTCATCATAATCTGTTATTTGTCAATAAAAATATTTGATTTTAAAGCTTTTTGTTTATTTCTAAATTTTTTTCCAAAGATTTTACATTAATATTACTTTTTATAAATACAAAAACAAATTTTGCAAAGACATTTTTATGTTTATACATTCTTTTTATAGATACAAATATTTAAGTAAATGCTCTGTTTATAATAAACAGTATCAAACAGCATTTACTGGCCAGAATGTCCGAGAAATTTTCACAGAAAATATTTGTCCTCCGTGAAAATTTCTTGGACATTCAGGCCGGTAAATGTTCTTTAATACTGTTTATTATAAACAGAGCATTTACTTAAATATTTGTATCTATAAAAAGAATGTATAAACATAAAAATGTCTTAAATATATATATATATATATATATATATTATTGGTTCCTTTCTAAATTGCTAGTTTTATCGAGGAGAATTACACAGTCATCTCTATAAAATCTGATGTCCTTGATGCTGAAAATAAATTTAAGTCACCATAATAATAATAGAATTCCAACAAGTTCTCATGCCTCCACTGAATCATACACTTCCATAGTAATACTACATTCTGAGTTATTTTTTTTAGTCCACAGATAACCATTATAGAATAGTATGTTTTTGTGCCCACTTTATATTTATTTCAATCTCTAATAGGACTGTAGTTTATTGCTAGATTTATAGGCGACATTAGCAGATCATCAGTGATAGATGGGTAAAAGTCACAAATATCAAATTGTATAAAAGTATGTTCGTTCTTCCTTCTTATATTAGTAAACCATTCTTTGACTTAAGCTGTTTTGAGCTGCTGGTTACATGATCTACAAAGTCAGGTAAATCAGTTTCACAGTGGTATGTTAACAGAGCATCAATACATCATAAATATGTTGATTGTTTAGATAAAATATTTGAATAGGATCAGATTCAAAAACTTCTAAGGAATACATGCTATCACTACTTAGAGGTGACACTATTGGTAATCCAATTTTTTTTTATAAAAATTGTTAATGTGAAATAGCATTGATTGATGATTAGACATCAGATTATTATAATAATATATTATAATAATAATTATAAATATATAATTTATTATAATATATACTAGCAGTAGAGCCCAGTGTTGCCCGGGGATGTAACAGTAAGAGATAGACCAAGTATCGACCATCATAAAGACTGAAAAATAAAATTGACAAAGATTATTCTTTAAGGTTGACAGACACGCATGTCTTAATTAGTTTTTTTTTTTTTATGAATTGGTCAAAACCAAACTTAAACAAAAACATTGTTTTCAATCATTATGAGTCTACCGATTGAATAGAATTTTATTATAAACAATTGTCTTGTAAATGGAATTTTTAAAGCATTCCGAATGTAAAAATAAAGAAAAAAGTGTGCAAGACAATAAGAAACACTACCTGCCAAAAAAAAAAAGTGAAGTTTTGTTTAAATCGGTTGAAAAATATAGGAAATCCAATCCCATATATAAATGAACACACACACACACAAACAACCTGGGTTTTATAAGTATAACTCTATATGAGTTGTCCCCCTTTCATTCTTGCGATGCCTCTTAATCGTGTTTTCAAATTGACTTTGTGCAAAAATAATTGTGTTTTTCCCATTTTTATCAATGTCAGAACCACCACAAGGTAATTTTACGTAGTCCCGTGAAATTTTGTTGAAATCGGTTGAAAAATGTAGGAAATCCGATCCAATATATAAACGTACAGACACACACACAACCTGGGTTTTATAATAAGTATGAGATATATATATTTATGATTGAGGGTTTGATTTTATCTGAAAACTGATATCCATTGGGAATAAGAAAATAAACCAAGACCCTGCAAAGGGTAGCTTTATCTTTAGGAATAGGTAATTCTTTAAGTGGACATAGTCAGCATCAGGTTTAAGTATCCCATGAGATATGGTGTAACCAAGAAAATTAATAGAAGTGGTTGAGAGGGAGGACATTTTTTTTTGTTGAAAGTAAGATTATGTAGTTTGGCTACTTCAAGAAATTTGAAGAAATTTTTATTGTGCTCTTCTTGAGTTTTGCCAGCTATAACTATGTTATCTACATAAGCATATGTTCTGTGTAAGTTATTCTTTGTAATAATGCTGCCCATTATACGTTGGCAGCAAGATACCCAGTTAGTGACCCCAAATGGAATATGACAAAACTGGTATAATTTGCAATTAGCTTCAAACGTGATGTATGATTTATCTTCTCCTCAAATGGGTACTTGGTGATATGCACTATTCAAATCTAAAGAAGAATAAATTTTATATTTAGAGATTTCCGAAGCCAGATTGTTGATCCGTGGTAGTGGATAAGCATTGAATACAGTAAATCTGAAACTAGATTGAAGATTTTAGAAGGTGAGTTAGGAGATATGTCTAATCTCTTGGGTTTCAAAAGTTTGTTCATTCTTCAATTTACTGTTTATTAAATTGTAATAAGGAACAGAACTAAAAAAAGTACCTTTACAAAGGATTTAATAAAACAGTCCACAATGGGTTTAAAGGCAAATAATAAAAGCAAGAATACAAGTAAAAGAGGATGAGGATATATATATATATATAGATAGATATCTTATATAATAATAGCTGGCCACTTGTATTCAAGGATACCAGTCTATTAAGGTGGCTAGCCAATCCCTACTGCAGATGATTTCTCAGGTACAATACCCACAGAGCAAGCCTGTGGTTTATACTGCAACTATGCTTAGCAGACTTTAGTTACAGTTTCTGGGAGAGAGCATGCTATCTAGTGTGACCAACAATCTGAACATGCCAGCACACTCAAACCCTCAGTCACAAAGACTTGGAACTTTGTTCTAGCACAGCTATCGACAACCCCCAAGGGTTCTGTCTGCCCAGTTTCACTCACAAGGCTTGGGTCAAGTCGTGGTATGGTTTTCAGGCACTCTCCAAAAGTGCCGCATGCTGTGATCACCCATCAATAACATCAGAAAGTCTACTTCATGACAAATCAACTGTGGTGAGATTCAAACTGGGTCTAATGGTCAAAAAGCAAATGTTCTAACCACTCAGCCATGTGCCTATATATATATATATATATATATATATATATATATATATAAAAAATATAGCAAAAGGTAAATAATTCTGGAAGAGTCCAAAAACACCAAATCGAGAAGTTAATAATTATGACAACAAATTTTTTTTTTTTTTTTAAATTCCTTCAAGATAACTGATTATTTTGAATAATGATGACCTTAGCTGACAAAATATGACTCTTTTGAGTAAAGAGTTATTCTGATTGCAATGTTTCATAGCTAACATCCCGAGATCAGCTAACAGTTCAACTAATACAATTTTCCAAGAAGTAAATTATCCAGTTTTAACACAAAAATATTGTCAAATAGCTCAGAGACAGTATTGTAGGAAGGTTATAATGGATCATGAATATTTACTACAAAAAGCTGATTACAAATAAAAGGAAGGAAATGTCACATTGAGTTGTAAAAATCAGTGCAACCAAATTAAGAAATAATGAAATTATCTTTGATTACAAGTGAAGGGAGATTTCTTTGCGCTTCTTAAACTACTCCTGAAGTATTCTCATATTTATGTTTGTTTAGTTATATTCTTTATAGATATGAGGAAAATATTGACTGGGCACGTCAATATACGCTGGAAAAGTACAAAGATCTGAGAGAGCCATGCATAAGAAATGGCTGAAAAACAAATATATTTCCTGCCCAAGTCAGATGCCAAGGTTTTATTGCCAACTGACTAAATGTGGATTGTCATAAACAGAAAAGAAGAGATATATTAAGAAGCTCCAAGATTGCCCAGAGGCTTCATCTGCACAGATCACTGTGATGGAAAACCAATAAAATCTGGTGGTACTGAGATATACTAGTGACACCCACCCACCATACACTGGATTAGTGCTAATAATGATTTGATCCTGAATCTATGCCTGACCCCAGCCCATTGTCTGTTAAAGTCTTTATTCGAGGTACTGCTACTGTCTTCAAAGCAGCAAAATTTGTACAAATTGTTCTTTATTATAGATGTGTTATATCAGGAGGAGGCATGGTGGTGTAACGGATAGCATCTCAGATTGAGGATTCGGAGAGCCGAGTTCAAATTCCATTCAAATCCATTACATTCACTTACATGCTAATACCCTTGAGAAAGGTATGAATCCTCTTCTTCTCCCTCCAGATATGGGTAAATAGCAGGACAGACTGGGTTCTAAAGCCTTGGATGGCAACTGGTCTACCACAGAAAGAAATGACAACCTACTTCAGGAAAAAAAATCTACCTTGTCAGTCATGTATCAAAAGATACATGATCGCCTAAGCATGTATCACACATGGCACATAACTGACTGACTATATCAGTGTAATGTAAACACCCCAGTACCATTTCTATATTTTCATAAAGGTGTATTGAGAGCGTGATGCCTTCCTAAAGCTAAGCAAAGTATAAAGAAACAGAAAAATGTTGTTAAAAACAAAGACAAGAGTACTGAACCGTTATGCAATATCAATCCTCCTATATCACAATGAATTCTAGACAATCTCCTCATAGATGAAAAAAAGATTTGAGGCAACAGAAATCTGATTCTACAAAAGGATGCTGAGAAATTCATCGACCAAACACATGAGTAACAATGAAGCTTTAGAGGAAATGGAAACAAAAGGAAAAAAAAAAAAAAAAAAAGAGATAGTTGAAATTTCTAAAAGGTACATAATGAGGAAAGAAGGCTTGAAAAATTTGATACTTACAAGACAAATTGAAAACGATGCATAAGCTACCTATCGAGCTGAAGTAAATGAATGGCAGAAAAAGGTTTGAGAGAGATAATAAAAAGGCAAAATTTATGAAGATCTATAAAAGACAGGAAATTGTGAAGAGCCATGATTTCCAAAAGGAACATGCTACATACAAGAAGAATTGTTCTGATGAGCTTTCCTCTTTGGTACCTAGACTTTAAGAATTTAAATGTAGTACAAGATGACAGCAAAGTCTCATCATCCTACAGTTGAAATGGTGAGATGTAAATAAGTTCTATGCTAACAGTTTCATCTTTTGTGCTTCTCAAACTTATATATTTCTATCATGCATTGAACTTTAAATATTTTATCAATAATTATCTTCTGTTTTACTTCTTGTTCTTTTATCGTTCTGTCTCTCCTTAATGTTTACTTTTTCTCATTCTCTAACACTCAGTAACCCCTTGTCTTTTGGTGACTTTTTTTTGCCTTACTTGGGGTGAAATTATTAAAAAAAGAGGAAAAAAAAATAACAAAACAAAAAAACATCATCTTTATAACTTAATCTAGATGGAAACTACTTGATTATGCACAAATAACCATAAAAAAAAAGAAAAATGGCCATCAGTTTGCCAGACTTTTTTTTTCCTATTGATGTCTATGTGTAATATACCATTAGTAATCTCATAATTAGATTAGATTTTTACTTTGTCCTCATTTGCAATGAGGATTGGCTCATTTGAACAATCAATACAAGCCAAAAATATTGCTACTTTATTCTAAAAGACTGAAAACAGGATATAATTATGGATATTGGGCAGTTGTAAATAAAATGACATCAGTTTCGTTGAAACAGTATTTCTCAATTTGAAAATCTGCAATAAAACCATCACCTTAAAATAAAATTTCTATCATGTTAAAAACACTTTGAAGATGCTGGAGATTCTGAAATGAAATACTTTCATTATTCCAACCATCTGTTCTAATTAATATCTTCTTGCCACAATGAGATTCAAATCAGAGTCATTTGAATTGATTTCCTAGTTCGAAATTCTTTATCTTGAAAGCCCAAAATGGGAATAAAAGCCACAACATAAAAAATATTTATAAAAAAAATAATTTAAGATGTTTTTCAAAGACAAGCTGAAATTAATTTAGAGAAAAAAAAATTCTCCCATTATTCCACAAATAAATTTGAAACTAAGAGAAGTCAAATTCCTTAAAGACCAGACAAAGAAAGATTCAATTCAAGTCAAATATTTGGGTAAAGGCATCAAAATTTCTTTAAGATTTATTTATTTACTTTAGATCTGCCTCAACCAAATATCAATGCTCATAAAAAATATCCTTACCATTAATAATGTTAACCAATTCAATAAAAAGTGTATCATTTTTAATGTTTAATAATATTTATGAAGTTTTTCTCATTATTATAATCCAAATAAACATATCTAGCATAGGAAGAAAAATAGAAAAAAAAAGAAAAAAAAAAAGGAATAATAAAATGTAAAGCCAAAGAGAGTTTTATCAAGGAACAACAATGAAAGAAAACAATAAATTCTATCTGAATAAAAAAAATAATAAATTCTATCTGAATAAAAAAATAAAAAAAAAAAAATAATAAATTATCTGAATAAAAAAAATAATAAATTCTATCTGAATAAAAAAAAATAATAAATTCTATCTGAATAAAAAAAAAATAATAAATTCTATCTGAATAAAAAAAATAATAAATTCTATCTGAATAAAAAAAATAATAAATTCTATCTGAATAAAAAAAATAATAAATTCTATCTGAATAAAAAAAATAATAAATTCTATCTGAATAAAAAAAATAATAAATTCTATCTGAATAAAAAAAATAATAAATTCTATCTGAATAAAAAAAATAATTATTACTCCTATTTTCTTTCTTTTTTTTTGTATCAGGGATGTCAATGAGGATTGGTCTAAAAAGTTTGTGCAAGCCCCGATGTCCACCAATGAAAATAATTTTTTAAGACCAAAGCTTAAAATAGAACTATATATATATATATATATATATATATATATATATATATATATATATATATAAAAAACAAAAAAGAAAACTTTACTTAGCCAAAGTGTTTTGTCCTCTGATGGACTTTATCAAGGCAAATGTAACGATTTTATTTTGCAACAAGTATTTATAAACAGAAGTTAAGAATATTAGTTTTTGGGGGTTTTTTTTTCTTCAATTTTTAAACACTCATACATCAGGCTAACTGAAAAGTCTAGGTAAATTATGCAAAAAGCTAAGTGACATAATTTAATGGTTTACATTAGCTTTGATAATATCTCACCACTGTAATATAGCTTTCCTGTAACTTTTCTAGAAATATTTTCATGGTAATTTTTCTGATGAGCTATCCTCTATGGTACCTAGACTTTACAAATTTAAGCACAGTACAAGATTGGGGGCAAAATCTCATTCTACAGTTGAAATGGCGAGATGTAATTAAGTTCTATGCTAACAGCTGCTTCTGTTGCACTTCTCATTCTGGAACTCTTCTGGCTTTTCAGTCACTGATCTTCAAAAATTTAAATGCAATGTTAATCGTTATCTTCTGTCTGAATTCCTGTTCTTTTATTGTTCTTTCTCCTTAATGTTTTCATTTTCTCATATTCTCTCACATTCAGTAACCCCTTGTGTCTTAGTGGCTTTATTGCCTTACTTTGAAATGATAAAAACACAACAAAAAAAAAAAACGAAAAAATAAACAAACAAGAAAATACAGCTTCTTCCATGTAAGTAGATTTAAGCAAATATAAATTCAGATTCATATACATGGGTCTGAATACACTGATATATAGATCCCTCTTTTATACAAGTTTCATTAAAGTTTCTGACAAGGTACTGCAATTAAGCTTTTTATTTAATTTTTCTTGTGTTCATACAAATCTCTTCTTTTCTAGACACAGTAAAATAAAAATCATCCTTGATAACAGCTAAAAGAATAGTCAAAAGTGCATGGATATGCAGAACTTTTGGACAGTTTTAACACATTGTGTCCAGAAAAGAAAACCCTTGTATGAATATAGGAAAAATTAAATAAAAAGCTTAATTGCAGTATCTTGTCAGTCATATTTAACAAAACTGATATATAAATGCAGACAAAATTAAAATTCAAACATACAAAAACCCATAGGTAGATTTCTGTCTATAAAACTCAAGATTTTGGTTCTAAAGAGAAATTACAATTGTCCCAGGTTCATTCCATTTTCATGGTTTATAATATTTACTAAGCAAAGCTTAGACTGGCACATCACCACAAAAAACCAAGTGAGAGCAGAATTTTCAACACAATTCTTTTCCAAAACAAGTTTGCTAATCACACCACTATGACAAGCACCTTGATTGCAGGTTTATACATCTCTACAGACAACTTTATTTATTGTTAGGGGTCTGGATTAAAAATTAAGATTTCATGAGAAACACTGAAGAAATAATGAAATAAGTAAATTTAAAAAGAAAAAAAATAGACATCCGTAAGTGATAAGATCTGAGAAAGTCTTTCTTTTTTTTTTCTTTAACTGATGGTGGAGATCAATAAATCTTTTTAGTGGTACAACTCAAACATGAGTGGCATTAAAGTCATACTAATCAGAAAGGAAAAGGAAAAGGAAAAAAGGAAAAAAAAAAAAAAAAAAAAAAAAAAGAAAATGGAAGTCCAACATCAAAGATTATGGTAAATGGCAAAGCAATGTTTATAAATGCAGAGATTTAAAGTTTCATTTTTTTTTTCTTTTTCTTTCTGCCTCTCTTTTCTGACGATCACGTTGAATCATTTGGATCAATAAAACATTCCACTGAAAGAAATCATATCAGAGGTAATTACAAAATCATTATGTAACAGTGATAATCACAAAAACATAGGTTCAGCTCAATGGTAAGGTGAAAGAATTAGAGAATCTCAAGTTCCATTTGAAATAGAAAATAATTAGGTTAAGAAGACCTGTTTAGTTAATTTTCTGGCAAATAATGAGGAAATCTAAAACAATCAGGATGCCCTAGAGCAGTATTGATTTGAAGATAATATTTCAGGCATAGATTGGTTGGTTTTAAGGACCACAAAATCTAAATTAAGAAATAAAATAAAAAGAAAAGAAAAAGAATTTGAAAAAATTTAAAAGTCATTGAAGAAATTTTCTGAAGGTTACCTCAGACAACAAAAACCTGAAGAAGGATGGATGGTACAATAGTTGAAATGCTGTGATAACATCAGCAAACATGAGGACAATAGCCAGAATATAAATAATGATAACTCCTAATCCTATAAATTCAGAAATCACTGGAGAAAATTGAAAACCTATTTTTTTAAAATTGTAATTGGTTTTAAAAACTTTTGAAGTGGTTAGAACACTGACATTGTGTACATGACACCCAAGTTTGAATCTCACCATAGTCGATTAAACAAGAATTCCAGCATGCATCAACATTGGAAAGTGCTTCCAAACCATACCTCATGTTGATACAAGCCTTGCAAGCAAAATTATGTAGAAAAAAACTGTTTGAAATCTGTCAGTGCTTGTATGTTTATGGTGGGTCTAGATGACACTTCTACTGTGACAAATTCATACTGTTAAGAAACATGATCATATATTGTTAATAGTGTGCAAATCAAGAAATATGTTTTATAAACATTCCAAGACACAAGTATCAAGAAGAAGTAGTATAGTCAATGTAAGTATTTTGCCCAAACTGATGCCCATTGTCAGTGTTTGATCCCAGGTGAATACCAGGACTTTAAATGCTGTTTGCTCAATGCAAACAGATAGGCATTTCCCCACTTAGAATATCATCCTCAGTCATATGGCCTTGTGCTAGACAAAGTATAGTAGATATCTGTGTCAAAAATAGATTAAAAAGGTTTTATAATGCTCTGAATATAAAATCCAACAAAAAACAAATGAAAACAATCCAATGAAGAATCTAAAACCCATGCTATAAAATATGCCACAACCAATGTGTTATCAGCAACAACAATGAGCTTCTAAAACTAAGGCCACTTATACTTAGGATCAGAATGAGAAAATTGAAATTTCTTGGACACATGAGAAAAGAGAACTTGGAGAATTTAACACTTACAGATCATAGTGAAGAGAGACAGAGAAAAGCAACAAATAACCTACCTAAAGAGATTGTGTAAATGGTTGGCAGAACAGGGATTAGGAGAGATAGCAAAAGGCAAATCTTACTATGAGCTACAAAAGACAGAAAGTTGCGGAGAGCCATGATCGCCCACATAGGCACATAGCATATAAAAGAAGAATGAGGTTTTAAGGTATAAAGGACTGAAAAATGTCCTTAGAAACAAAGAAAAAACTGCCACAGAATTTGTAATTTTCTCTCTGGCTGCAAGTGATGGATAGTTTTATCACAAACTAGCAAGCTTCGCAAAGTAAAATATATTCACTACTTGAAATCTTTGAAACAAAAATTTTAAATTAACATTTCATTCCTAAATTGGCATGTTATAGTTAAGGAAAGTTTTATAAACTTATTGAAAGCCAAGTAAAATGCAAATTTCAAACACTTTTCTGCACTATATAAAACGATATTCCTAACCAGAACTATTTTTGATATGAAAATCAAAACAATCCATGAATAAAAGAACAGTAATGAAGGTCAGTTAATTAATGAAATAAACTTTTTTAATATCAATATGCAAATTAATTAAACCTGAAGAGTGATATTGCCTAGAAGTAAATAATATATAATACAGATATTGAGCATATACCACGTAAATCCCTCCTTGGAGAGGTGTACCCGCTCGGATACTTACCTGGCACTTGTGCTTCAGCCCTGTTGCTGGTAGCATCATGGCCATGACTAGCTTGGACCGGCTCGGGTCTGGACAAGCTATGTCAAGCCAAGGCCAGCTGGGGAACAGCTGCCCGAGGCCACACCCTCCCACTGCACCAGAGTGTGGGATCGGTGTTCATACTGAGGCTAGTGTAACCGACAGTTGTGGGGGCTGAGGGGAATTTTTGTTCCTGCCCCAGGCGTACTTTAAAAAAGACCTTGTGTCACATCTCATCTCAATTGGGAGACCGAGTAAATACCATAAGTAAATTACTATAAAGTAGAGCTGGGGCTTTTTAATCTCAGAATTTGTTGGAGAATTGAGCTCCAATTTCGCATTTATTCATATAGATTCTATAATATAGGTTTTACTTAATTAGCTATTATGTTTCTCTAACTCTTCAAATGTTGAATGTATAACTAATTTTAATTTCTATTTTTCCCATCTTTACACTATATTAATTTTATCTTATGAATCGTCCCTTGTTCTGTCACCCATGAAATAATTGTTTGCACAGAAAATAAGGATCTATGTACATCAAACCGCCTTTAAATTAAGTGTCAGCAGAAGAATTATCATTGAACATTTAAAAGGTAAGCTTAAACATTAATTCAATACTTAAATGCAGCAATCAATTTTGAGTTCTTCTGTAGTTTATTGATGCCTATTGCATGTACTCCTTCATAGCTATTGTGATGATGGCCAGACCAAGATTCCTCCACAGGAACTAGCTTAAATGCAGCCTGAAAGGATGGCTTTTAAGCTAGCTTAAAATTTTAAGCGAGCTGCAATTTTGGATACAAAAAAAGAAAATCAGAGTTACTTTACTCCCTTTGAACCATGAAAGTAATGATAATAGCTAGCATAATATATTAATATATATTTTTTATTAACCTCACATAATCTGGCAACCCTGAATCTGAGCTCAACAAACAACATACCCTGAACCTAATGTTTCTGGGGCTTTTGAATGAGCTTGAATCATTGAAATTGGACCAGTGAGAGCGGAAGAGTTGCTTGGATACACACACACACACACACACAGAGAGTACTTTATATATAAGATGAAGAAAAAAGTTGGGGTGACCAAAATGCTGAGAATATGATACACAAGTTATGCGAGAAAAAAGAAAAGAAAACAAAAAAAAATACAAAGAAATTGCTGCTAACAAGACAGCTGAGATTTTGGGGGGGGGGCATAATTAGGAAAAAAGGCTTGGAGAATTTAACACACATTTCATCAAAAGCAGTAGAAGCCAGGAAAACAGCAAGAAACCTACTTAATGAGTAAGTTAATGAGGGAACAAATACTCAAATGATAAAAGAGATGGTCACTAATGAAGTATTAATGAAAGCAACAAATGACTGGAAACGTGTACATAATACATAGAGAGAGAATAGCATTGTTCAATGATTGTCAGTACATTTCCCAAGATTATCTCAAAATTGCATCAGTACAGTAGAATCCTCTGCCAACTTCATGAACAGCTACAGCAAACATTTGCAAAGATTTTGAGTTCATGCCTTAAAATGTCAGTCAGTAATAAACTCTTCATGTCATGGAGTAGATTTTACTAACATCATCTTCAGCCATTCTATGCTCACTGCTGAAAAAAGGTAATTCCAATCATCTTTCATGACTCTGCTAATATCGTAACACTGTTGAACAATACTGGTGTTAGACGCCTTCAAATAACACTCACTAATAGTACTTGCTCAATAATACTCACTCAAATAGAAACTACCAAATAGTGATCTGTAAAGTAATCCATGTAGTGATCACTTAGATGCCACGCTAATTCCCATATACGCACTCTCTTTACCATCACATGATCTACTTATTCAAAATGGGATCACCTGTGTTTGCTCTTTAGTGATCTGTGTTCAAACTCCAGTGTCATCAGCAACACTTTATTCCTATATAACAGCTAATCGTCACTAGCCAACCCTTCTATTTCATTTCCAGATCTTCTTTCTAGTTTTCTGTTCTATTTGCTACCAATTGGGAACTATTCCATCAACCTTTTGCTCCATCTGTGATCCTTCTTATATGTATTCCAACCACTTCCAGTAAAAATGATGTTCCAAATACTATTAAAAATTATACATACTGACATTTTTCCAAGCTGTTGGAAATCTTCTATAGTTCCTGTCTTTCAGGACTCTGATGAACCTTTTGATCACTTGAATTATCATCCAATTAGACTTACCTTACTAGAGGCTCTAATCAACTCTGAATTGGTTAATCATCTCACTTTACATGGACTTCTTTTTGTATGTTGTGTTTTGTCTCCACTATGTTTTCAAATTACTGTACAGGCAGTAAGAATGATTATGGGCCTGAATGTGGTTATTTGTAGTTAACTTTTGTTAACTTTTTAGCTATTTGTTTGTTTACTTTTATTCTATTTGTAGCCATGTAGTTATTTGTTTGTTAAATTTTTACTCACTATTTATTACTTAATTATTTGTTGTTATTTACATTGTTCGGACTGTTGTCCTCATCTTTGTTGCCATATTCACAGGGATTCTTCAGGTGATTGGAATTTTAAACTGAACCCTTCATTTCGTCCACCAGAGTAGATTTCCGTATCAATTATCTCCCCTTAACACAACAAGTTTTGTTCACCTCAACAAGTTTTGTAGTCAGGTATTGAACTCACGACTCTTTGGGTTAAGTAACCAATACTTACCTACTGGTCCATGTGTCCTTGATGACATCAGTATATGAATTTTGGGGACTTATAAAACTAACGTCTCAGTAACCATTTTTAACCAGAACTCATTATGTTGTTATTGTTTCTTTTTTTTCTAGCACTCCATATTATTGGTTCCCATATTCTATTCAGGTCTATGATTGGCTGGCTTAGATTTTTGTGGCTGAGCATATGTGTTGATTCTTTAAGCTTTCACACTTTCCAGTGATGTTCGTCCAATGAATGAAATAACGGGGAAATAAAGGGTTTGGTTTGAAATTCCAAGTCACCTGAAGAAAGCCGGAGTGTACAATAGCCAGAACATCATTAATATGGCAACAAACATGAGAACAACAGTCTGAACAATGTAAATAGTATAAATAATTACATCTCAGAAATATAGACAGTTATTTGTTATTGTTTATTATTATTACATTTACTTATGTTTATGTGTGAATTCATAGTTAATTTTTTTTTTTTTTTTGAAGCTTTCTTATATTTCTTTAGTTTAAAGTATTGTTTTTGTCTAAAGTATTTTACATTATCTGCATTGTATATATAATGCATATATTTGTATTTTTCATGGTGGCATTCCTTTTAAGTTTTCAATTTTTAAGTAACAGAGTAAAAATTTGTTTTTGTGTCTGCATTTTGATATAAATTGTTTATTTAGTAATTTGTATTGATCTAGAAAGGTGATTATAGCTATTTCCTCTTGCAGAGTTTACAGTATATATGGTGGACTCTCTCATCGTATGAGGGTCAGCAGCTCAGTTCCTAGGAACTGACAGCCTAGACACCAGCATATATGATTTGATTATAGTGGTTATGGCTTTGTGCAGAACTAACCACACTTTTTGAAGAGCCGAATACAGAGACCTGGTGCACTATGTGCCACAATGCCCCCAAACAACCCTCAGCAGGTTTTGAATTCAGAGTTGTCCTCCTCCTAGACCAGTTACCATCCAATGCTATAGAACCCAGTCTGTCCTGCTATTTAACCATATCTGGAATGAGAAGAAGAGGATTAATACCTCTCCCAAGGGTATTAGCATGTAAGTGAATGTAATGAATTCAACTGGAATTCAGACTTGGCTCTCCAATTCCTTAATCAGAGCCACTATTCACTATTCCACCGTGCATCCTTATACAGTATGTGTGTGTGTGTGTGTATATATATTACACACACACCCCCACACACTCAGTCAGATGAATAGAAAAGCAAGCAAAAATGTCTACTACATTAATCATTTGTCAAAAACCATCAATACGATGGCATTTTTTTCATGGATGATATACAATTAACTTGTAATAAAAAATATGCTTTATTAAATTTGATGCTTTCTATTGAATGGAGAAAAAGAGTCAGCCATTTTAGAAGGAAAAAAGAACAAGATCAAAGGGAGAGAAATAGTTTAAGTGTTTAGAAGCTGCACAAAATCCCCTTAATAAAATCACTTCCATTAACAGCATCAATGAATATGACCATTTCTTTTGGAAGTATATATTACATATATGCAGAATTAATTATTTTAAAATTATGATAATTCTGCACTGTCTAAAACTATGTATTTCCTTAAAATCATATTGAATTTCAATTTTATTATTAGATAAATTCATATCAACCATTGTTTAGTTTTATTAGTACTGTATCCATCTTAACTTCAGTTGCTTTTCATTGCAACTACTGATACATTTTCATGAGTGTTCAAGGAAAATAAAGAATAAATCTATGTAGTTATCTTTGATATTCTACAACTGCTGACTCACAGATCAAGTGGGTGGTAGGATAGCTATTGCAGTAAGGGATTTCCCAAGAAAAAAAGAGATGCAAGTTCAAGTTTCACTGAGAGACTATTCTTTATTTCTGATCTGTGATATTTTGTAGCAACACTAAAATTAAGATGGAAGAAATACTTGTCAGAAATTAATAATAATTGACAATATTTAGTCAGTGATAAAATTCAATATTATTTGTAATACTATAATGCAAATAAATCAACTAGAATTAAGATAACAAAAATTAATAATGGTTAAAGTGAATGATTGTTCTGCTAAAAACAAAGTTATTGTATATTGGTAGGTTTTATTGCTGGTTAAAATAATATAATACTGCTGACATACTAGATATGAATTAACTTTACCTATTTGTGTGAATGTTTATTATAAAGGCTTCAATAGCCATCAGAAAAAGAGTTAAAGAAAAACAGTCTTCAGTGGTGATTTTGCTGCCAAAATTGTTTGTGGTTTGAAAGTGCTCTCTGGATCTTCATCATTGAGCAAAAGTGAATTATCATTCTTTGCTCAACTATTTGAAAGTGACAAATGAAACGTATTTGTAAGTAAGAAATTACTTAGTAAATTATATGAAGATTAATAACACTTAAAATTGTTCCATATTTAAGATTAAAAAAATATTTCCAATCATCAAAGCCTTAAAAAGGAATATAAAGGCCTGAGAGGAATTTGAATGCTTACAATATGGTCATTCAGTGCAAGATCAACCATTTTAATCTAAAGAGGATAAAAACAATTTTTCTTTTTTTTTTTTCCATATGAAGAATTTGAAATTAAATTTCATTTTTACCACAAGAAAAATTCCAACTTGGCTGAAATATATATTGGAAAATTTGATTGCTTTTTTTTTTGCATCTTTTCTTTTTAAGCAATTTATTTTGATATTTGTTTTCCATACATTCAATTAATAATAGTCAATAACTTCTTTCTCAAGAAAAACTTACCAATACTAAGTGATTAAATCTGTGTTTATTAGCAAATTCTTCAATGCAGGAAAAATATCTCCTGCTTTGTTTTCAGGATAATCCATATTTATAACCAGCAAATTGCATTTCCAATGACTATGACCAAAATATTATTCCACTATAATTAAAGTATTTTAGTTACTTTGTTTTTCTGTATTCAGTCAGTTATGTCCTATGTATGATGCATCTTTCAAAACATGATTGATGAGGCAGATTTTTTCCCGCAGTAGGTTGCCATTTCTTTCTTTGGTAAACCAGTTGCCATCCAAGGCAAAAGAACCCGGTCTGTCCTGCTATTTACCCATAGCTGGGGGAAAAGAAGAGGATTCATACCTTTCCCAAGGGTATTAGTATGCAAGTGAATGTAATGGATTCGATTGGAATTCAAACTCAGCTCTCCGATTCCCTAATCGAAGCCACTATCCATTACACCAGCATGCCTCCTCACCAACTTTCTTTCAAACTGTACAGTATGTAAACCTAACCCAAATGATTAAAAAATTGAATAATCAAGCAACATTAAAACTGATTGTTTATTTGCTTTTCATAAATGTTGAATGGTAAAAGCCTGGCACTGATGAGTTGATATTTTTTATACTGAGTAGTAGAGTAATTATATAATTTACAGAAAAATCAAACAATACCACTTGACAGGTGCAAATCCATTAATAAATTGCTTTCTTTTTGCTGGTTTTCAAAAAATGAAATCAGCTTTTAAATCTGTTCATCTTCTATATCTAAAAATATTTATTTTGTAAAATTATTTTAACATGTGAAAGTAAATTTCTACTTTTTGAGGTTAGCAATCTCCTATGGTTTAAACATGACTCTGGGGCTCAGGTATTAGAATATAATGTTTGTGTGTACATATATATTTTTTTTTTTTTTTTTATTATGAGCATCAAGTAATTTTAAATTAGCCTGATCATGCTTACCAAATTCTCAAGTTTAAGACATTTCATATTTAAAATATAACCCTAATAAGAGTTAGAAATTTCAGTTACTTTCCCTAAGTTGAGATGGTTGGATAACTTTAGTTGCATTAAAAGGAAAAAAAACTTAAATCATACTTCATGCTTAAGATATGCTTAATTTTTGGACTAATCTGTGGATTGTCATGTTTAAAAGGTTCACGCTTGAAAAGAAAAAAAAAATTTTTTAAAATTAAAAAAAATGTAAAAATGATTTCAACTAACAATATCCGGAATTATTTTCCCACCTGAAAATAGATAGAACATGAAAAACTCAACCAATTGTACTTGATATGATTGGTTCAGAGTTAAAAAGATCAGAATATGTCAGGTTTAAATCTTGGTAGCAAATAAGTGAAGTCAATGATCTAAAAATCAATGAAGATATATTTATTTCAGTTTCAAAATTTTTAATTAAAAAAAAAAAAAAAAAATCCTGTTTTTTTTTTTAAATCCTAAAATATCTAAATGGAATGATAAGTCAAGATACCACAGATCTTCAAATTTTAATTGTATTCTATCTTTCAGCTTCTCAAACCTAATTCTCAAATTAATAAAAACCTTACTCCTGATTGTCTTAAACACTTGACTTTATTTAAGTTGAGGTTTTCAGCCTAAGTTTTGCATCACAGAAAATAAAATATGATTTTTTGAAAATACAAATTCATTGACTTGCTTTTGTCCTGGTGTGTGTGTGTGTGTGTGTATATATATATATATATATATATATATATATATATATATATATATATATATATATATATAATGAAATGGAAAAAGTCCAACAATTTTGAAGACATTTTTTTATGTTTATCTATAAAAGAATGTATAAACATAAAAAATGTCTTAAATTATATATATATATATATATATTTCCTATGTTTGTTAGCAACTTGTTTCATTGGTTACCCAAGATATAGCTTATTTTGGGTGTTTTTTTTTCCTATTAATTCATACCTGCAACCCATTTCATGCACTTGAACCCTAGTATTGCTTTTGTACTATTTTTGTACCATTTTAATTTTGAACTATGATTCAGCGTCTCTCCCATGAACATCTGTATGTTTTTTAAGCAAAAAATAAGCTATATCTTGTGCCCGACAAGTTAGGTAACCAATAAAACTTAAGTTGCATACCAAATGTAGATATATATGTATTTATTAACATATATTTATTAGTTCTGTCTAATATGTTATGTAGACATAACAGTGTTCTGTCGTTATGTCTACACCTCTTAGCAAAATTTGCTAAATATTTATTTGCTTACCTGTGTATGCATACCTGCATGCGCATATACAGTTGCTAATATCTAGTTTTCATTTTCCTAACCATATATATATATGTGTGTGTGTGTGTGTGTCTTTTTGTCAGATGTATAATAGTATCCAAAATAAAACTGAAAATTATGAGACAAAGTGGAAAATTTATTAACGACATTTCACCAGAGCATTTTCAGTTTTTGGCTTCCTCAGGTCAGAATGAAAGAAATACAAGACCATATGACAAAATGATTTGTGATCTCAGAGGATAAATTGTAATCATAAATCAAATTAGATACCTTACCACCACCAATGTCCAGAACTGGATATTGTAGGTGATATGGTATTTAATTAATTTGATTTAGGATCACCTTGATGTGACTTCATATGTGCATGGAGGAGAAGAAACTCTGAAAATTAATTTTTTTTTTTTTAAATATATGTTTTAGGTATGTAGTCTATCCAATTTCATTTAGTTTTTTCTTTTTCCACTTTGTTATAGATTTCCCTAAAATTGTTCTTGGTATATAAAAATGTATATATCATTTTCCCATGATCTTCAATGCAATCAAGAATCACAGTAAAAATAATTTTCTAAGAGTTTCTGAAAGCCTAAATGTTTAATTTTGATTTCCAACACAATTTGAATATATATTGCAATGAAGTACAATCACATGTTAGTAACTTTGTAAATAAAAAAAAAAAAAAATTTTAAGAAACTGTTGGAAGCACTGAATATTCTCATTACATCAGGTATTAAAGATATTTTGTGGTTTGCTGTGAGAAAATTAATCCAGACAACTGTACCCAAATAACCACAACTATCAAGTTTATCCAGTGCAATAAAATTGTTCTAAAAAGTTAAGTGATATTTCAAAGTATGTTTTAAAAAGAAAGAGAAAAAAAAAGGAGGAGAGAGAGAAGGAGGAGGAGGAGGAGAGAGAAGAAGGAGGAGAGAGAAGAAGGAGGAGAGAGAGAAGGAGGAGGAGGAGAGAGAGAAGAAGGAGGAGGAGAGAGAGAAGGAGGAGGGAGAGAGGGAGGGAGGGAGAGGGGAGGGAGGGAGAGAGAAGGGGAGGAGAGGGAGGAGGGAGGGAGAGGGAGGAGGAGGGAGAGAGGAGGGAGGGGAGAGAGGAGGAGGGGAGAGAGGGGAGGGGGAGAGAGGAGGAGGGGGGAGAGAGGAGGAGGAGGGGAGAGAGAGGGAGGAGGAGAGAGAGGAGGAGGAGGAGGAGGAGGAGAGAGAGAGGAGGAGGAGAGAGAGAGGAGGGAGGAGAGAGAGAGAGGAGGAGAGAGAGAGAGGAGGAGAGAGAGAGGAGGAGGAGAGAGAGAGGAGGAGGAGAGAGAGGGAGGAGAGAGAGAGAGGAGGAGAGAGAGAGGAGGAGGAGAGAGAGAGGAGGAGGAGAGAGAGAGGAGGAGGAGGAGAAGAGAGAAAAAAAAGGAGAGAAAATTAATTTAGACACTTTGACTGAGGTGATCCCAGTTTATTAATGATTAATATGAAGATGTATAGCACTTCCAAATATGATACATTACAATTCAAGGTTCTTGAATCTTCTTTTGGTACTGCATAAGTGGTATGTGGTTTTGGAAATTCTCCAGTGCAAGGTTTGGATACTGCCCAAGGACATATCTGAACTCATATAGTTGATGCAGGCTTTAGTGAATTCTTAATTAAATCTGCCCTTAGTTGATACAAATAGGAAATAAAGTGAGATGCAAGATGAACAGAATTTTAAAGCCCACAGTAAGAAATTTTTCTCCCAACCAAGCCTGAATGAATGCAAAAACACATGAGTAATGTCAAGTAATATAATATGAATCAAATAGACAATACAGAAGTGGACAGACATCACTAAGACAGAAACTAATAATACAGTCTTGAAAATTGCTTGTTTGAGATAGTTGGAGATTTTCCAACTGTACCAGAGGTCAGTATTTAAACCCTTGCCTTAAAAAGAAAGAATAAAAGCATAAATGAGGGTATTTAAGACAGATTTGGAAGAACAGTGAAAACATCATCTCCCTCTAATTTTACATCAAATCCAGAATCATATGTTATGTATGGCATCCAATTTGTTCAGAAATTTCTAAGCCATTAGCTATATGCAACCATCTTCTTAAATCAATGATTAAAAATGAATTCAAGCAAATGAACCCTGTGGGTTTTGAAGAGGGCTATCCTTCAACTGATTTCATATACTAGTGCTACCAAATCACAAACAACTTTACCAAATAATAGGAAAATCACTTGAAAACTTCCAACAGCAGCAACAACTTAAAATGGATAGTACATGTAAGTAGGCGAGAAAATAATGATAATCAATATGTTCACTTTCAACACTACCTTAAACAAAAAGTTAGGGAGGAAACTGATCAATATGAGAAAAATCAAAAACACTGGGCATGTGAAGCCTATCTACTTAAAAAAAAAAAAAAAAAAAAAAAAAAAAAGATTTTATAAATTACAACCGAAAGTAACACTGTTTGGTCAATGAATTCCGAGTGTTTCATGATTACTATTTTAACCTTGGAATGAACTAAACAAAGCAAATATCAATGAAATGCAAACTTGCAAGTATTACAGAATTCAGTTTTGTATTAAATCAAGCACAAGGTAAATTTATCCAATGAGTACAATAGTCCAAACACTTCATTGATGAATGAAAATATTTCATCTTTGAACTCCAAAAAATCAGATTCAATATTCTAGTTATTGTACTTGATGGCATAGAAGAAAAAAAAAAAAAATTTTTTTTGGTAGCAAGTAGCGTATAAGAAGCGTCTTCCCTATCCCCCCCCACACAAAAATTAAGACACTTGGTAGGATAATGTTTACATAGATGCAAGATTACCAATATTCTAAATTTAAAAAAAAATTTTTAAAAATGAATATAAAAAAAAAAATCAAAGCTTTTCATCATATTGTCACATTTTATTTTTGATAATATTCTTAACAATAAAGTATGGTACATTGTTAATAATTTTTTTTTTGTTTTTCATATTATTATATCTTTTTTTATCATGATACTTGGGTTGTTTTTACATTTACTGACATGAATCAGAAATTAAAAATATGCTCTCAATGTGATTTGAACTCACATTCCTCATCTTTGGACACATGTTTGACCAGAATCATGCCTTACTAATTTGACAAAAGTTAAGCACCAGACAGCATTTAAATTTCATCAGATCGCTACACACTTTTTATTTTTTAAATTCCAGACAATACTGTGTGTTTACACCCAGTAATAGTCTAAGTTGCCCAAATTTCATTGATGAAACATTGTCATTATTATTAATTTTGTTTAGTAGTTTTTTTCCATCTTTTATTGCCTTTCATTACAATGCCCAGGTCATTATTACATTCTATATGCAATAATTTCTTACTATGCTGCTTACTTAAATCACAGAATATAAAAATAACGTGGGCATTGTGATTAAAAAAAAAAAAAAAAAAAAAAAAAAAATGAAAGAAAAACTAACCAAAACTTAATAATAATGGCAGAATCAAATTGCTATCTAATTTCATTATTCTTAGATTATATTCACTTACATTTGAATTTAAATTCAATTTAAATGTTTTGCAAAAACACATACCAATAAAAAATGTCTAGACAAGAATCTTCTTTGCAAACAAAATGACTCAAACATTGTCCAATCCTGATCGTTTCATGTCCAGACATTTCCTCTTCCCTATTTCTTGTCACGTCTCATCAAGTTCAACATTGTTCTTCTAAAAATATCAATTCTTTATGTTTTTCAGAAATTTATAGCTATGCACATTACTTTTCTAATAAAGAAACCACAATAAAGTGTGTGTGTGTGTGTGTGTGTGTGTGTGTGTGTGTGTGTGTGTATAATTTGCTATGAAGAAATGGTAATTGTTGGCCACATGATTATTCATGTAATCATCTGCTCAACAAGTTGGGTTATCCTCAATGGATGCCCCAACTTGCTAAGTTCACCTATGATCTGGTTCACACCCTCTCCAGTCTTTTGAATAGTTGTAGAGGTTTATTCTTAGTCTCCAGTTTAGGATTGGATTTCCAGTTCCTTCTAAAGTCTATTTCAACTCTGTAATTTTTTTTTTTTTTTTTTTTTTTTTTTTTTTTACATGTCTGCCTAACTTCTGAAATTTTATTTACTATTTATTTACTCCCCTACTTCTCAATAGAAGTAGATAGGTTTGCCTATATCCAGTTCACACTCCTCTGTATTCTAAAAAGGAGTAAAGGTTTATCCCTTATTTCCTGTTTAGGATTGGGTTTCCAGTTCCTTCTAGAATATTTTCCTTACCTTTTACTTCCAGTCGCCCCTTGTGTCTTTGTGGCATTATTTCCTTGCTTGGAGAGAACTGATTTTAAAGAAAAAACGAGTGGGGGTTTTGTGCCAAACTAAGCTAGGCTTAATAAATATAGATATATGTAATAGGTATCACAGTTATGCATTTCTCTCTGGTGTGAAAGGTCAGAGTTGAAACCCAGATAAAAAGCCAGGATTTTAAACACCGATTTATAACACAACTAAGCCCTTCCTACATGGAAGATTGGTATGACATAATCTTTATCACCAGTCTGTCTTGCTCCCATGCTAGACAAAGCTAAGCTTAGTGTGTATGCACACTTTTTTTTCAGTTTATTTTCTGAACAAAAATCTTTCTTATACTTACTGTACACATTTAACTAAATATCTACACATATAAACACATGAGCATGGTGGTCGAAATAGTTGCATATTTCCTATTCAATACCACTGTTCATGGTTCAAGCTCCAGCAAAAGCAAAAATTTTGAAAATTAATTTTCAATGCAGGTAAGCCTTACCCACAAGGAAGAATGGTGCAACATGATCTGTATAATTCAATTTCTCTTCATGCTGAACTTCTTTTATGTACTATGTCCCTTCAGGATGTGGTTAGTTATGGCTTTCCATAATTTCCCTTGTCTTTTGCTTCTTTAAATAACTTGACTATTTACCATTCCTCTTTGTCCTTGTTTTGCCAATCCATTTGCACAAACCCATTAAAACCATAGGTTACTCACTATTTTGCTCCATTTCTATTGCCTTCAGTATATGTCTGTCTAAAAAGTAACAGGACTGGTGTCACAAACAATTCATTTCAATTCCAAGCAACAAAATACATGGTTTTTCCTTCAAAGTAGTAGTCCTCGAATCTAATGCACTTTTCCATCCTTCCCTGGATTCTTCTCAGACGGCCATCAGCTCCATTGTTACATCATTCTTGATGTCCTGTACACCTTCAAAATGAGTCCCCTTGATGATCCAAATAAAATCAGGTGAATAGGAAGGTTGCACCAGTACAGTGATGTCGTTCTTGGCCAAGAACTGCCCGATGCTCGGAGCATTGGAGAAGGTGTATTGTCATGGTAAAGCAGCCAAGATTTGTTCTGCAACAACTCATGTCTCTTCTCATGCACTGAGCAAAGCAAAGCAAATGCTGCAGGATCTCTTTTTAGACTTGCCGATTAATCGTCTGGCCATGTAGCAACAACTCAGTGTGGATGATGCCTCTCACATTGAAAAACAGATAAGTCCTGTCATTTTTCAGACAGATCTTGTATGCTGTGAGAGTTATACTCTTTACGCCTTGTTTCTTCATTATGTGTCCCAGAAATTTCAACTTTCTATCCAGTAGAAGCAGTTTCCTTGTTGTTTGATCATTCATCCATAGCTCAAATATTGCTGCCAGATATGGTCTGGTGCTCCTGCTAGCTATTTAGAGATTCTTGATAAAATCCAAAGAAGAATCTGCAATGTTATTGGTCCTGACATCTCAGTTTCAGTCACTTTTTCACTGCAGTAAAATTTCTTCCCTTGTGCCTTTTTTATAAATACTTTCATGGTAATTGTTTGGATGAGCTCTTCACTATGGTACCTAGACTTTGTGAATGTAAGTGCAGTAATAGACTGGCAACAAAGCCCCATCGATTTAGAGTAGATTTAGCTATAGATGTAACCATAAGCTCTATGCTAACAGTTTCTTTTCTCACTTCTGGAACTCTCTTCCATCTCCATGCTTTCCAGTTAACTTTTACCTACAAAAATTAAAATGTAATATCAATCATTATTTACTGTCTTCATGATTACTCTTCTATTGATCTCACTCCTTAATAATGTTCCTGCTTTCTAATTCTTTCATATTCAATAACCACATGTGTTTTACTGGCTTTACTACCTTGGATGGAATAAATCTAAAAAAAAAAAAAAAAAAAAAAATCCTATTTTGTATAAAACTTCCTCATTGTTCACATACTCTATTAATGATATTCTCAGCATTCATTATTAGAACCACATCTTTGTTGCTTCAAATATATTTATGAAGAGATTATCCAGCATTCATTGCCATGTTAGATGATAGATATTACATAGCAGTTCAGTATGTTTTACTTCTAACACAATTTTCCCATGTCTTAATACTTTGGTTTTTGAAAGGTATTTTTGATTTGCATTTCTGTGTTATATTTTCTATCATCTGTTACTACACTAACAAGATAGTTACATTTCTGAATTAGCTTGATTTTGACATCTCCAATACTTGGCTATCTTTTGCTGTCAACTGTGTATTCTGTCTTCTTACAATTAATCCTTTTTGCATTCCTTTACTTCCTTATTTAAAGAGTTCTTTCAGCTTCCCTTCTGAGTTTGCTATCAATACAGTATCATTTGCATATTTTATGTTGTTGATATCCACTGATAATAAATCCTGGTAGATCTTCTCTTAAAATCATATCACTGTACAAGTTAAATAAATCCAATGAGAAAACATCCTTGTTTCTATTTTTGTATAATCACTGAACTATTGACATTTAGCTTGTTCCTAGTAAAAGTGATGGATTCCTTGAATATCTTTCCCATGTAAATCAAGTTTTTCTTTCTTATATTCCAAGTAAAACTTTAATACCTTACTGAACACCTTTTGGCAGTCAATGAAACAAAGGTATACATTTTTCTGGATTTTTATCACCCACTCTGAAAGCATTCTCATCATAAAATTAGCATTTCTTGTTCCAGTGTCAGGAACAAAGCCACATTGTTTTTACCCCATTTCTAACTGGCTTCTTTGTCATCACTATGAATGTAGATCTACTGAGGTCTTCTGGTATTTTTTTCATTTATTATTTCAATAACCTTATCAATCCCAAAATTGTCTAAGGCTGACAGAATCTACATTACAATCTCATCTGGTCTTGCCACTTTGTTTCCATCTCTCTTGGCCAATGTAAATCAGATCTCAAATTTTAATGATACAGATAATTCCATATTTTTATGTATTGTATGTTTCACTCTTGTCATAGAGTTTCCTAATGTATTTATTACATTTTTGTAGCAGCTTTTCTTGTTTCTATTAGGAGTCTCCCTTCTTTAGATTTTATACATCCTGCTTAAGAGTATGCTTTCTGACGTGTTGAACTAACCTGAAGAAATACCTAAATTTTTTCTTAGCATTGTGGGCTTTCCTTTCCTAGTTTGTTGTACTTGTCAAACAGAATAGCAACTATTTTAGCCATGTCCTATTTTAGAGACTATAAGCTATTTAAACACACAATATATTTCAGATACAGCATATATGTAAAAGATTAAAAGGAATAAAAAGACAAGAGGTAAAACTATTCTTAGCTGACCTGTTTTGTCCTCTGAGGGACTTTATCAAGTTAAAATAAATCCTACATTGCCTTCACAACATGAAAATCATGTGAGAACAAAGTTTAATTTAGTGCAAGATCATGATTTTATTGATATTAATCTTGAACCCAGTTCATTTGTAGGCATCACTCATGGTTCCCATGTGTTGTTGAAGGATGGGAGGCAAATAGCTGATTAAAGTGATATCATCAGTATACTGAAGCTCAAAAACATGTTCACTATAGATCTTAGACAATACTTGAAATGGTAGCAGTTGAATAGATCACCATCATTGCAATATCACAGAGAGATACTGTCTTCCAAGTAGATAGGGACAGCATGAGAATAGTAACTATCCAGGATTGTAATGGTATATTGGCATGAGGAGTGGGGCAGCCTTTTCAAATGATCTGTCATTTCCTACCGTCTGTTGTCTTAATAACACACACACACTTGAAGAGGGTCAGGTAGCAATAAGCAGCTTGAAATCAAACAAAGCATATATGTCATTGATAGTATCCCAGTTGAGTTCCTCAAGTATGTTGGTCACCAACTGCACCTAGCTTTGTGCACATTCACCTGTAAAATTTGGCATACTGAATACATAACAGTGGAACATGCAAACATCATTCTTATCTCCAAACACAATGATGACCAAGCAAGTTTTTTTCAGTTCTTTTTAACAAACAGAAAATTAAAATGAAACCAAATAGGAGTGAAATTTGAAAAAAATAACCAAATAGTAAACTAATCTAAAATTATTAATTACAATATTTCTCAAAGAAATTCAGGCAATTATGACATCATTTGTCAATATCTGTCTATATTTCTGAGATGAGATATTGTAATTATTTACACTATTTACATTGTTCTGACTGTTGTCTTCATTTATGTTGCCACATTCATGCTGTTCCAGCCATTGTACACTTTGATTTTCTTCAGGTAATTGGCATTTCAAACTGAACCCTTTACTTCATCCACGGAACACATGTCCAGTGGATAAAAATCATTGGTTGGATCCAAGAGAACAATCTACCCTGGTGGATGAAATAAAGGGTTCAATTTGAAATTCCATTCACCTGAAGAAAGCCAGTGTGTACAACAACCAAAACATTGTGGATGGGGGCAACAAAGATGAGGACAACAGTCTGAACAATTTAAATAATCACTTGAGAACTTGAATTAGTTTATCAGTTCCCAATTGTAACTTCATTTTAACATACTGAAACAGATGTCTCCCTTCCTGCTACACCAGATAATTTTATTCAGACTGAAGGGGAATAATTTTTTTAAATTTTCAATTACATTTTACAATACGTTATTTTGCTTTTCAACAGGCATCTACAAATATGAAGATTTTGCACAATCACCAATAAGAACTAAGTAAAAAAAAAAAAAAAAAAAAAAAATACAAATTATATATGATAAAATATAGTTTTTAAGTGAGAAAAGTGCAAATATTAGGGGCAGAGTATATGTGAATTTAAATAGTGGGAATATAGGTATTAACATTGGATGGTGACAGTGTTTCATGCTTAAACACAATCATCAAGCCTTCTGATGGCTTGACAATTAACGTTAAGCATAAAACAGATTGGTGCCATCTAGTTTTGATACACATGTCCACTATATATATATATATATATATAATTAATACAAGTAAAAGGCTTGTCACTTAACTGATTGATGTTACCTTCAATGTGTGTGTGTGTGTGTGTGTGTGTGTGTGTATATATATATATATATATATTTATTACATAACAGAAAAATTCAAAATTACCTCATGTGTATAGTCTATTTCAACTGGTGCTGATTACATAAGTCTTATTCAACCCAGACAGATGGACTGTGTTAGTGTTGAAACTAGAGATTTAAAATTTAACAAAGACAGCAGTTGAAAAATTGATTGCTGATACCTCCAGCCCCCGGCATGATCCTTGGTGGTCCACAAAATTCTGGAATCAGTATGCTGAAGGTAACATCAATTTATTAAGCAATAAACCTTGTGTGTGTATATGTATATATATATATATATATATATATATATATATATATATATACACACACACACACACACGCACACACACAGAACATCAACACTCGATTGCAACAATCTGTTTTATGCTTAACATCAGTCATCAAGCTATCAGAAGACTTTATATTTACATATCCTTACTCTGATACTGAGCACTTTTACCCATAAATATATCATACTTAAAATAATATTTTTATCATATATATGATCCAGGATTAAATCCTAAGAATCCTGATAATATAACTTCAGATTTGTACCCTTTTTAGATGCTATAAATAAATTCAAGGTCTTTCTGTCGCAAATTTGTTATGCCTAAATGTAATAAATGCAAAATGTTCTTTTTATGTTCAGCTAACATTAAAGAATGCTTTTTATTTAATTCCTTGATTACATAACACTTTTCAAGATTATACAAGACAAATATCAAAAACAGTGTAGATTAATTTCCATAAAAACAGAAAAACTTTAAAAAAATAAAACCAATATTCTGAAAGAATTTTATAACAAACTAGTCACATGACCTAATATCCATATCATTTTGAAGCAAGGATTTTCTGATGAAAAAGATTCTCAGAAACTGCCCAAGGCATATTTGTTCTCTTTTTATTAAAATCAGAATTGTTCTCAATTTTTCTATGACCTTCAAAAAGTATCAATGCATTCAAACATTTTTCAGAAGCCAATTTAAAAATATGAAACAATCAAATACACACTATTTAATATCTCCATAAAAATAAACCTTGTTTATCAAACAATTTCAAAACAAAGGATGAAGGTAACTCCAAAATACATATTTTATAGATATAATCAATATTCAGTTTGCAAGATGAGCCTGCAAGTTCATTTCTCATGAGGTGCTATACTGCATTGGTCTTGTGCTAGACTAAGACAAGGTTAATAAATAATTTATCTTGTAGCTGAAGTAGTTGCATATTTTCCACTGTTGTTAGAAGTTTATATATGAGCCCAAAAATAACAAAAAACTAGCATTTTAAAATTGTCATTTTCAAAACAGAACCTCCACATTCAAAAGTTTGGCTCAAAAATAATATCCAATCTGATTTCATGCCAAACTTAGCTATGCTGAGAGTAAATATTAATATTCAATCCATAATTAAATATGAAAACACTCTGCTTTGTCTACACTATAATTCTATTGGCTACATCCTTTCAACCTTTGTTCTTTTTGGTTCTATTTGTTTACTTTCTAATTGTGTATATATCTGCTCTTATGACTCATCAAAGGAAATCACTTGTTCTCAAGATGATGTGAATAAACAAAAATTTTTGAAAAACCATTTAAATATTAATTATTGACAGGCTTTTTGTTTTTTTAGAGTTCTGTTTAACCTTTATATAAAAGGCATTTTCAAATTCTATGCATTCATGGAATCATTTTATAAAAAAAAAAAAAAAAAAAAAGAATTAAAATGATATAATGATAATATAAGTTATTGTAAAACAGTAATCTATTATGTGTCATCAGATGACTAATTTCCTCATCCCTGAAGACCAAATTTGGTCTTTTTTTTTTTTTTTTTTTACAATGATGTTCATTATGTTCAAAGCCTGAAAGCCACTCAATGTAGAGGGTTACAGAGCAAGAGGCACAATTTATACAGATGTGTAGGCAAGATAACAGTTAACCCTAGACTTAAACAGATTAAGATTATAGTGATCGGGGAAGACTCTTCTTGGGAGTCGATTCCACAAAATGTCAGTTTGCGAGATGACTCTGCTTGAGTAGAACTTACTTCTTACTGATGGAATACAAAGGGAATGAGGGTGGTTTTCTACAATGTGTGCACCATGGTGGGTCTTAACCATAAAGGCTACAACTGGTGGAACTAAAAGAATGTAGTTTGTCTCGATTCTAGATTCCCCAAAGTTATATCTGATCAGTTTTGTATCCAAAGTGATTTTCTAAAGAAGTAATGGACTTTATATTTATTAATACAATTTTTTTATCACTTTAAACATTATTTTTAGTGGACACCCATATTTGAATACATGCTCCATTTATTTAATAAACAGTATATTTATTTATTTTCTTCTACCAGACTGAATATTCAAGAAATCCTATTAAAGAAAAATGTGTGCTAAGATATCTTGAATATTCAGGCTGGTAGAAGAAAATAAATCTACTGTTTATTAAATAAATGGAGCATCTATTCAAATATGAGTATCCACTAAAAATAAATGTTTAAAGTAATAAAAATCTGTTGGAAAAAAAATCCATTACTTCTTTAGAAAATTACTTCGTTTAGTTAACTTAGCAGATATAATTTCAAGGAATCTATGTCAAGAAAGATTTTGTTTAAAGGATCTATTTAGATCTTGCTTGGTCAACATATTGTAAGATGTAGATAAGGTTAATCATGGCTGATATTCAGTCTTATGAATTTCAATTCCATGAACATGGCATTTGTTTATGTATAAAATCATCAGTTTTATGATTGCTCTTTGTTTAAGAACTGCACTGATTCCACAGGTTGGAAAAATTATCTTGTGTTGATTCATTCAGGCTCTTATAAAACTGAAAGGATATTGAATTTCATTCCTTGCAGTAGCCAGTCCAACACTGAAACATCGAGGTAGCTTGTTGGAAGCTTTTCAATAATGCCTTTAAATGTTACAAAACAGAAAAGAAACAACCATGTGGGTGAACATATTTTCATATTCAAAATCTATTTTATTGTTTGCAGCGAAACATATCTACAGACCAGAAATTCCCCCCAAATCTATTTCCATTGTAAATAAATTTAGACTTTCTATATGGATCTTTGCACATTTCTGTTGTTTGCCTGGAGATATTTGACTGCCTTTATTCACTGGTTACTTCTTTTCCTTCTTACAAGCAACAGTAAGATTTCTCAATAGATGCAACATTATATGAAAAATGTGCACATCACGCATGCACACACCTTTATACACTCCCATTATTAGATATCCAAATGTCCATGTCTATCTTTCCCCTCCCATCTCAGACACCAATGTATGCAGACATGAAGCTTCGCTGCAAGAAGCTCAACATGACAACTATAATCTGTGCATACAACTTGTGTGTCCAATCAGAGCAAGACCCACACATGCACAGACGTAGATAAGTATAAACATACAGTCACATGAAACTGCACAAACAAGCAGACACATACTAATGGATAGGGTTATGGATGCAGATAAAGATACACAGATACTTGAGATAAACTTCAATATATAATTCTGTATCTTTCTACAAGTGAAAATGTTTACTTGTCTATTTTTGATAAAGCAGGCACAAACACATAATTACCTGTGTACAGCATAAGTAGAAGTAATAGGGTAGTGAAAGGTAGTCAATAACAGCATATTAAGAAATAAGCATGTTTTATATATATATATATATATATATATATATATATATATATATATATATATGTGTGTGTGTGTGTGCAGGATTTTTCTTTGGAATGCTCTTCTTAATCATCTAGTTGAAAAATGTGTCACTGAAGTCCTTTACTGGATGAAAGCCAACATCAAATCTTCTGTATCAGCACAAGTGAAAACACAATCTTCTGTGTTCTCTCCTGCTATAGCCCACAGGAATCCTTTCTTCTGGCTATACCAGTACAACAAGTCCAATTATAACAGACGTCTCTGTCATTGTTCATAATGAATGCAAGCATGTCCTCAAAGAAGCAAAGTCACTATTTGCCAAGATAATGAGACACTGTATAGCCTATCACAAGTTTGGTTCAAGAGATTACTGGCAGCTCTGTAAGAGTGTCCTGAACAAGAGCAAATCCTCATTCTACCCTCTCTTTAATCAATTTGAAGTGTTGACATCTACTGCATATAAAGTAAAGTGCTTTGCTTAGAAATTCTTTTCCAACTCCACTCTTAACTTGGCTGTTGTATTTCTCCAAGACTTCCCCCCCTAGATTAGAGGCTCTACTGAGTGATGTGTATAACTATCCTTGAATTTTGCTATCATTTCTAAACTACATCCTCACAAGTCATGCAGAGTTAATGGTATCTCTATAATCATCCTAAAAAAATGTTTTTCTGAACTGGCTCCTGTTCTCTCCAAACTTTACAACAAATACCTGTTTCTTGTTTTCCAGCTTGTTGGCAGTCCTCTGTAATTCCTGTTTTTAAGAATTTGTGGAAACCATCTGACCCTTCAAATTATCACCCTATTATTCTCATACCTCTTTTTAACAAAGTAAGAGAGGCTCTAATCAGTGCCAAATTGGTTAAACATCTTACTTCACACAGCCTTCTTTCAGACAAACTGGCTTGTTTTGCCTGATCTACCACTGATGCATTAACAGCTATTACTCAATTTGTCTATCAAGCTTTAGACTGCTTGGGCTATATCTCTAGATATATCAAAGCCATTCAACAGGGTTTGGCATGCTGGTCTTCTCCACAGGATCAAGGACTATGGTGTCACAGGATAAATATTTGGCTTAATCCAATTGTTCCTATCAAATCATGTATGGCACACTTCTAGATAATTTCATACTAATGCAAGGGTCTGATCTTCATCAATGACCTTCCCCGATGTCATCAGTTTCCAACTAGGTATCTCTGAAGATGACAACCATTTACTCCTGTCATAGTAACAAGTCCAACTGATCTGACAAAGTAAACCTAACAACTGTTCTCAAAAAGGATCCCCCCTCAATCAGTAGTTAACTGGGACAAGAAATGGCTTGTAAATTTTAATGTCTCCAAAACAAAACTGCTTTCATCTAATCATCACAGACAACATTTTCTGTCTGCTATCAATCAATATGGCTGATGCTAAACTCCAGGGGAACAACACTACACTTTTTGGGGCTCATGTTTTCCATTTATAAATCTAGCATTCATCCATGCATTGAATATTATTGCCATATCTGGTCCAGTGCTCTGCTGTATCAAATTCAAAGAAGTGTCTCTAATTGATCCTGGCATATCAACTTCAGTCACTTTCTCACTGATATGATGTGGCTTCCCTCTGTCATATCTACAAATATTTTCATAGCAACTGTTCTGATGAGCTTATTTCCTTAATGCCTTGACTTAAGATTGGCAATTAGGCCTCACCATTTTACTGTTGAACTCACTAGATACAACTGTCTTTTCTATTGTAATAGTTACTTTTCTCACACTTATCGACTATGGAAATCCCTCCTGTTTTCTCCCATCCCTGCCAACTACAATCTTCAAATATTTAAATGCAACATTCAATCTTCCTGTTATTTTATTGTCCTTTACTTCTCACTAAAGTCCTTTCTCCCCTGTAACACCATGTTTTGGTAGCATTATTACCTTGCTTGTGGTGAAATGATAAAAAAAAAAAAAAAAAAAAAATATATATATATATATATATATATATATATATATATATATATATATATATATATATATATATATATATATATATATATATATATATATATATATATATAAATGCACTGTTACAGTAGAACATGTACATACCCAGTGTAGTGGGTATGTGCATGTTCTAATGTAACAGTGCATAATATTTATTGCTCTACTTTTGTATTGAGCCCTGTTTTAAATTAATATTTTCAATGCTGAAATCTTACTCTTCATTCTCTTACATTCATGTGTGTGTGTGTGTGTGTATATATATATATATAAATAAATAAAAATAAATAAAATACTTTTTTTTATATTAAAGTTCACCCAATACAAAGTTTTAGAGTCACTCAAGGCAGATGGCTACTGTTTAAATATATATATATATATATATATATATATATTTCAATAAATTAAGAAATTCACATTTTGACTTACCTGGTTAGTTGGCTTGAAGTGCTGATCAGGGTCATATGATCGATAATTTATTAAAGATACAGATCTAGTATGTCTTTCAATGTAAAACTATTGAGTTGGCCAACCAGATAAGTCACATGAACTTTTAATTTATTGGATAATATAGCTCTTGTTATCTATTGAGCTCTTTTTTTATCAGAATTTCTTCTAACCTAAAAAAAAAAAAAAAAAAAAAAAAAAAAAAAAAAAAAAGGGAAAGTAAAATTATCCTTTATATAATAAATGTGAATGTTAGTGCGTCAGACTTTTTCAACTTTACTTATAGCGGCTGTAGCCCAACATATCATACCATTTTGGAATTAGGCTGACTCCATGAGCAAATTAGGAAATTTCTGGGCCAGATCGGGACCCACAATTCTGAAATTTTGGATTCCCAAGTTTACATTACTGCAATTGTTTTTGGTGAATTTTGTACATAATAAATTTCAGCTAATTTTTGCTTACAATAATTTTTATAACTCAGAAATAAATTTGGAAATAATTGAAATGCAGCAAAAGTCACCCAAGAAATAAAAAATAATTGTTTGCACAGAAAGTGTGGACTTAAATATATCAAGTTGTCTTTAAATTAAGTGGTGACAGAAATATTATCATTGAACTTTTAAAAGGTAAGCTTAAATATTAATGCAATACTTAAATGCAGTAATCAATTTCGAGTTCAGTTGTTTATTATTGCCTATCATATATGGCAGCACTATGCCTCACAAAAATAGATATATATATATATATATATATATATATATATATATATATATATATATATATATATATATATATATATATATTATTAAAAAGACATTTTTATGTTCAACGTTTTTGTTTTTTTTATAGATACAAGTATTTAAGTAAATGCTCTGTTTATAATAAACAGTATTAAATAACATTTACCGCCTGAATGTCGATTTTCATAGAAAATATTCGTCCTTTGACAGGATTCGAACCTGCATCCTATACAGAACCGTCATTTACGCTGATGTGCCTTACCGTCGGCCACAAAAGGAGCGTTCGGTAGGCAAGGTCCAATTTACTGTTTATAAACTTCAACCTTGCCTACCAACGCTCCTTTGTGGCCGATTGGTAAGGCACGTCAATGTAAATGAGAGTTCCGTACAGGATGCAAGTTCGAATCCTGTCAAAGGACGAATATTTTCTATGAAAATTTCTCGGACATTCAGGCCGGTAAATGTTATTTAATACTGTTTATTATAAACAGAGCATTTACTAAAATACTTGTATCTATAAAAAAAAAAAAAGAACGTTAAACATAAAAATGTCTTTAATAAATAAATTGTCGGACTTTGTCCATTTCTTAATATACACACACATATATATATATATATATATATATATATATATATTGATATCTATATAGAGAGCATGGGATCTTTAGACTCTGCGGAGTCTTCTGACCTTGTCAGTCTATTTATACTATACAACTTAACTGTGCACCGTGAATTAAACATTAAGGACATTAGGCTATACAGAGATGATGAGCTCATGGTAGTGAGGAATTCCACAAATTTTAAAATAGATAAAATTAGAAAGATAATACATAGTGAATTCAGAAAACTAAATTTAAAAACTACAGTTAACACAAAATTGAAAAGAGTAAACTTCCTTGACATAACTTTAGACTTAATGAATAACATATACCCCCTTATATGTACAACCCAGGTCAAACCATCCCCCATCCACAATTAAGCATACACCCTCATCAATAGAGAAAAGAATCAGCATGAACTCTGCAAATGAACAAATATTCCAGAAACACAGTAATTTTTATAACATAGCTCTAAAACAAAAAAAATAAATAAAGTGTATACAAAAACGCTTACATCAATTATATAAAAAGCAGTTGTACAAACCAGAAGACAGAAAAGAAAAATCATTTGGTATACAACCCCCCCCCCCCGTTCAACTAAATGGTTAGGGCAAAAATTCCTAGCTTTAATTGAGAAACACTGTCGTACTGATAGCAAAGTTAGCAAGATCTTTAATAAAAAAAAAAACCTTAAAATTGAGTTACAGCTGCACTGAAAATCTAGAAAGAATCATAAAACAAAACAAAAAAAATAAAATCCTGAAAAAACACGACTACCAAAAATCAAGTAAATAACAACCCTAAATTAAAATTAGACAAAAATAATGATTATGTGATTGTAGAAACCCTGAAGATTGCCCGTTGGATAATAAATGCCGCATATAATTTGTGGTATACCAATGCACAATCTCATCCATTGAAAATTCAAAAACTGAAAGGATATATATAGGATCGACAAAGAACGAATTTAAAATAAGGTCGAGACAACACAAGAGGTCCTTCAATAATATTAGAAATAGAAATCAGACATCCCTATCTAAATATATTTGGCATTTAAAAGAAACAAATAAAACACCAAAAGTAAAATGGAAAATAAATAGAACAAGAACTTGTAAAACCTGGAATGACCCATGCCCTTTATGCCTACATGAAAAAACATTAAGTTTCTAAAAAATGAAATTTTATTAAATCAAAGTCACAAGTTTTTTGCTGACACCAACAGACATTCGCCTTAAATAATTAGCTTAAAATTTTTTCTAAATTTCTAAGTCTATAAACAAGTTCATTTAAAGCAATAGTTTTAAAAACTTAACCCAATCATAAGTTAAAAAAAGAAAAAAAAAAGACCTTTAAGAAGTTGTCAACAAAAAAAAAACAAAAAACAAATTGTAGTTCAATACAACATATTCATATACAAACAACCCTTTTAGAGAAAAAAAATCCTTATGTATACAAATATGCATTTAACGGTGGAACAAAAGTTGCCAAAAACTTTGTTGAAATAGACCAGACAATATGTGTTGAACAGATGCTATCATTCGTTTGAAAAAGGGCACCTCAACCCTACCTTGACTTAACCTCTTTTTTTAAAGTAACAAATATGTTGATACAATAGTTGTCAATGAAAATGAATACCCTACATCGCCTTATTAAAATGATGTTTTCTCCATATCCATAGAAATTAATATTATGAATGTATATGCTTATAAAGCTCTGTAAATCCAAAATTAGTTATTCCGAAATTTGCTTGAGGATGAAACAGAACTACGTACTTTAATTTCTAAAATTGAATTGAAGTTTTTAGCTTTTGTTTTTGAAACATGAGAAATCTTATGTAGCGATGGAATGAGAGAGATAGATAGATAGAGAGAGAGAGATATAGATAGAGAGATAGATAGAGATATAGATAGAGAGATAGATAGAGATATAGATAGAGAGATAGATAGAGATAGAGATAGAGAGATAGATAGAGATAGAGAGAGAGAGAGATAGATAGAGACAGAGAGAGAGAGAGATAGATAGAGAGAGAGAGAGAGAGAGAGAGAGAGAGAGAGATAGAGAGAGAGATAGATAGAGACAGAGATAGATAGAGACAGATAGAGACAGAGATAGATAGAGACAGATAGAGACAGAGATAGATAGAGACAGATAGAGACAGAGATAGATAGAGACAGATAGAGACAGAGATAGATAGAGACAGAGATAGATAGAGACAGAGATAGATAGAGACAGAGATAGATAGAGACAGAGATAGATAGAGACAGAGATAGATAGAGACAGAGATAGATAGAGACAGAGATACGGATGAATAGAGATACGGATGAATAGAGATACGGATGAATAGAGATACGGATGAATAGAGATACGGATGAATAGAGATACGGATGAATAGAGATACAGATGAATAGAGATACAGATGAATAGAGATACAGATGAATAGAGATACAGATGAATAGAGATACAGATACAGATAGATAGATAAGCACATGTATACAGACATTCACATACATGCCTGTCATATTGCCACACCATCCTTTTTATATGACAAAAACAGAGATCATTTCTTGACTTTTCCAATGTTCAACCAAATGGAACTGGCTTCCGATTTTGCACTGATGCAAAAATTTTCTTAAAACATAGCCATTGCAAATATGCCCAGGCTACACCCAGTCTCAGGTTGAAGACTGGATTTAGCCATTGAAGTGAGATAATTATTACAAACACCTTTTCTCACACTTTCTCCATCTCTTTTGCCCCTCCCCACCTTGGCTTACTGCAATGAGTTTTATTTCTCACTTTCTGTCTACATTTAACTTTGCTGAAAGAATTCAAGTACATGTTAAAAACTCATATATAGATTACCTTTTAACTGCATTGTCTGGATTAAAAGAAGAAAAGTTAAGATACAAGACTTTCTTCTAAATTTTTCTTTTGTGCATGTGCACACTGGAAGACATTGTCATCATTTTTTTTTTTTTTTTACCAGCCGATAATTTCTGTCTGAATTTCTTCACTTGAGGTATTATGATTATTTACAGTCAGATTAATGTCTTCCTCTTTGATATTATCACATTTCAACTGCTGTGCCTTCTTCAGGTGACTGTTGATCCTGTAATCTTAAACAAACACGACAAACATATCCTTAGACAGTCTGCCCTTGTACATTAAATTCAAGTTCAGTTTGAAATTCCCTAAAGATCACCCAGATTGACAATCACCTGAAGAAGATAGGAGGGCACAACGGCTGAAACGTTGTAATAACAATAATAAAGACATTACACCAAATGTAAATAATGATAACTCCTCATCCCAGAAGTTCAGAAAAGAAATTATTGAATTGGTATGGACCTGATGTGATACATCAATAGAGATGTTCAGAAAAAGTCCATCAAAGATTGACACAGATGCCAAACCACTTGACATTCTTATAAGATATGGAAACCTAAAGAGAGTTCCACCAGGCTTATTAAGACATAAGTCAGTTCCAGAAAAGCACACAGTGTGATGGAAAAATCAGAACATGCCTGCATGAGGGAAAGTATTCTTCATAACTATTGAAAAAATTAAAAAAAAAAAAACTTCAACATGAACTCCCTGAACAAAGACATTTCTTAATATTTAACATGGATAAAAACAGAATACAAAATCCAGACAAATCATACAAGGAGGAATTTGAAAAGGTCAAGTTAAAAAATTAGAACAAATGAAAAAAAACTGGTTAGAAGTAGCAACAAGACCTACAGATGTCAATATCAATAACAATTGCCAGTTAAGTGTCCCTGATTAATGCTAAACAAGAGTCTCCAGATAATCACAACCATCAAGCATGGCCAATACTTATATGTGGCAGCTCAGGTTAACTCTAGACTTAAAGAAGTTAAGATTGTAATTATTGGGTTGGTTGGTTGTTTAGCAGTGTATCAACCCCTATTGGTTATTTAATGCCAAAAAATAATTTTGTACACAATTTTATGCCTTCAACTACTTATATTTTATACTTTCAGGATAAATGAATGCTTTTTTGATACTGGATGTAACAGCAAAATTAACCAATTGTTAGATTAAGTTTAAATTATTGTATCTTAGGAATGACTAAAGATATCTTATAGGAATTCTCTGAGGTTTTTATACCACTATTGGACTCTACTTTGAACAATAAGAATGTATTTAGCTCTAAGTTGAAATGATGATCTTCCTCTTGCTGTTGTGACCTCCTGATCCAGTTTTCCTCACCATTGTTACCTCTGTTTAAAACTTATTCACTGTTCTTTTGATGGTACTTGAATGGACTTTGAAGATGGAAGCCAGAGTATGAATGTTGGTAGCATTACTGAAGGTCAGAATGATCTTTTTCCTCTCACCATTGCTCAGTTGAGAAGACGGGCTGACATAAAGCGATTTTAACCTGTTCTCTTTCTAGCTGAATAACTCAAAGGGTTTTTCAGTGATTCTTAGGACAACAGTTAAAAACCTGGAAAAAAGAAACTCAGTGTTTTTTTTTTTAAATATTAAACATTCTGTGCAAAGGATAATTATCACAATGCTATCATATGATTTGGACGATTTTGCTGTTACACCTGGTATATAGTTTGTAGACAATCTATTGCTGGTGTTATATGTTTTGGTATAAACCTATTTTTTTTAAGATGTTGACAGTTTCAGTATTTTCAAATAGTTTTCTCATGTTGGTTTCCTTGTAGTATTTATGTCTTACAGAGGTTAAGTGAATACATTCAATTAAAATGCGTTTCACCTTGATATAATGATTGGGAAAACATCCTGTCAGGTGTGTTCCACAAAGCAGCAGTTCTTGGAAAGAAGGTGCCCAACTGGAACTTCTTACTAATGAAATATGAACTGAACAGGGATCATTCACCCCCTGTGTGCATGGCATGGCAGGTCCCAGTTGCAAAGGCCAGGGGTGATAGAACCAAGGAATGTAGTTCATGAGAACACATGCCATACAAATAGCAATAGAGTAGCGAAAGGCTCACAATGTTTAGTTTGTGAGAAAGGGATTGTAGAGTGGAAAATTTATCACCTACAAGGCCATATCAATGCTTCTGAACTCTTGATAAAGACAGACAAGTGAGGACTAGGCAGTTCCAGCTCAGATATGTTAGAAATGCTCCATTTTCGGTCTGATCTGGCACTTGTAAAGATTAGAGGGGGAGTCAAATACTTATTGGAGCGGTACCAAGAACTGACCATTTTCCAAGCATCTTTAGCAATAGATCATGTATACAAGTTCCACTTGAACCTGGAGAGAGTTTGAGTCCTAATAGACATTCAAGGCAAGAAAACCCTTTGAGAGAAGACCCATACATCATGATAGGTGGAAGTTTAAGGTTTTCTTGGTGATGGTAGAATGTTACTATTTTGGTTTAGGCTGTATCAAATTTTACAAGCCAGCCCTACCCACATGGAACCACCGGAGATAGGTTAGAAGAAAGATGAGCTGCTTGGTTCCAGATTTTTGGAGATGCACTTACAAACTGTTCTATCATCTGCATAGATATTCATGAAGAATCAAAGTATGTTCTTAGGCAGATCATTAATATACAGTAGAAAGAGGGTAAGACCAAGGAGAGAAGAACCCTGAGGAACGCCGGCATTGATCTTAGGAGCTTCTGATGACTGGAATTAAACAACATAAAACAAAAGTTAATCAACAATAATTTCCCCAACCATGTTATCAAGAAACAAATAAAAATAGCCTTAAAGAATTTTAGAAAAAATAAACCCGATATAAACAAAATAAAATCATAAATTTATTTCCCCCAAACAGATATAGCCTAACATTAAAAAAAGAAAAAAAAAAATTACAATATAATTTTTTGTTAAATCTTACTTAATGTTTGCAATAAACCCCTTAGATTTATCATTTACTGTAAACATTTAAAACATCTAATCCTAATCGATAACTAACAGCCTCAAAAATCTCCCCCTCAGTAAAAACAATGTTGTTTATGAATTCATGTGCCCTTTGGAAAATTACATCTTAATTACCAATAATCATATTAAATTCTTACATTGGTCACACAAATACTTACAGGTTGACTTAACAATCCTATATATGAATACACATACACACTTATTTATTACACACATGCATCCGTAGATACATGTGTATATGTAAGAGAGTGGAAGGCTGGATATGCATAATGGAGTATTTGTTTTACAACATTTTACTTTTATATATGCAGCTTAGCAAAATAACTGAGAACTGCCTGAGAGAAAATTATATTTTATTTGACTCAACATGTCTTTATCCAAAAATTATGAAAATTATTGGATAGCATGGTTAACAAAATTACTAAGATTAAATTTAGCACAAAAATAAATGAAATAAATTAAAACAGATCCCAAACTTAAAGCTATATATTGTAGTCAATTTTCAATGTCTTCTAAGTATAACAGGCAAGGTGATCCAATGTTGTTCAGGAGAAACTGCTTTTATTTTGTGCATCATGAAGAATAAATGAGTTACTCATGAATATTTTTAAGGAATCCGAAAGTAGAATATAGGCAAGGTAATCTAATGTTATATGGGAGAAAATGAATTTTTACCATCTCTTAAACCAAAATATTATCCTAAAATTTTTTTTATTAGAAGATTTGCACAAAATAATACCTGCACCAGCCCAAAACACAATAAAGAAGTCATAACAGATTATGTTAAGCTAAGTAGGGGATTAATAAATAGCAGACAAAAAATATTGATGGGTAAAATTATTTTAGCAAGTGTTTCTAAAATCAAATGACAACACAAAATGTTTTGAAAAGGAGGAGGATAAAAATAAGCCAGCTTATATTTCTGAGAATTTAGCAAAACTTGATTTTTTTTATTTAGATAAATATTTACCTAATGATAAACTTTCTCTGCTTTTAGAAAAGTTGTTAATTTAGAAATAATAACTAAATTGAAATAGGTAACATTAAAGTAAATTACTCTGACATTTCTGTCTGTCTTTAAAGAGTTTCATATACTTACATTTTGAGTACTTAATTTTTCTTAAAGAAATTCTTTTGTATGCTAACTTTTATCAACAGGTCCAAGCTCCAAAGAGGGCTTGTCATTTGAACTCACTCTGTTACACAATCAAAAGTTAACCTCTAACCTGTTTAGCACATTATATCGAGCAAAATATTAAAATGTCATTTCTCAAAAATATGGAGGTTGTTTTCATCTCTAAATATAGTCCATCATCAACACATCACTCAACACACTTTCAACTGATGAAGTATTCCCATCTTTATTTTGTTTTTATTTTAGTCACAGTCTCATTACTTCTACTTGATCTTACCTCTTATTGTAAACCAATGGATTCTTCTACTAAATGCTTTTATGCTCACATGGGAGCTGCTATTTTATTTCTTTACAATCACTTCTCGCTTTCACACACAAATTGTATTAGAATCCACCTCTACTAATTTGCAGTGACACTCAAGTCAGTTTGCACTTAAACTAAGAGTCTATAAATATTGCAAGAACTTGAAAGCTGTATTTATTATTATTAAAGTGACAAGAATATGGCACAAACATTGAGTGAACTTGGAAGCACTCAGAAAATTTTGATACTGCATCAATGTGCCAGCAAGGAGTTAAGATAAAATATGTTTTTGCAAACTTGCACATTACTGAACCTCCTAGACCTTCAAAAATATTTTACAATGTCAAGAAAATTTAAAACATGAACATAGGTATTTGTTTTTGAGCTTTCAAGAATTCATACACATAAATCATAAAATAATTGTATTTCAAATTGAATATTTATTCACTAAATATATTTCCAAGGATAGAGGGGTTTAAAAGGACAGATTAAAAGATTACCAACCACACGTCCCATGGCAAAAAAAAAAAAAAAAAAAAAAATAATCACAGCACTAGTAAGATTAATATTTTCATTTTGGCATGAGAGTTTAGTTAAACTTTAATGCTAATAGGTTCCATAAGACTAACAGAAGAATATTTAGTGACAGTGTAAACAGGCAATATTGACCCTCACCCAAGATTTCTACTGATCAATTAATGATCAGTATATGTTCGCATCTTGTTGGCTTTTGCCAAAAAAATGTGGAAGAGCGTTTTGCATGCTTACAAGGTAACATGATGAAAGAAAAGACACAGAAGTAAGAACATGAACCCTGTTTTCCATATTACATGTAGTTTTATTCAGGGCTTTGTTCATTTGTTCAATAGCATATCAAATCCTCATGAGTCATTTAATGCTGAAATTTAATTTTCTAGGGAGTTTTGAAGTAATAAAAATATTAAATGTTATTCTGCTTTCACAAATGAATACATGGTAGATGATACTCTGCTTTTGTGCATATACATATTTGTGTGGACATAATTACTAGGAGGCAGTGATATGTGTGTTTTATATTGTAGTTTTGTTGAAGTTATATTTTGGAGTACAGTTTGATTTCTTTAAATTGTATGTCTTCAACTACAGATAAAATGTATTGCTGGTCATGTTGCTAATTTTACTATAAATAGGTATTTTGCTATTTTTAACATAAAAATGTATTACTGGTATTTACACTATAAAAATGTATTTTTATACTTTCATGGTGTTTTGTTTGGGGCTTCACTATTTACCCATAGCTGGGACCCTAACAGGTGCTACCACCCTGGGTCAGGGTGAATCTGGGAACAACAACAATTAAACAATAGTTCCATGCTCCTCAAAACTTCCAATCCCCTGATCAGAGGCCTTGCTGCCGTATGTAGTCAGGGCTTCATTTGCTCGTCTGAGTGGGTAAGTAGGTAGGGGATACGCAAGACAACTTCTAAGTTAGTTCTCCACTACCCCCTACCAATTCTTGCCCATCTACTCATCCTAATGTAGTGGCTGACAATTATGAAATGGAGGCTTCGGAACCATGACACAGACATGTTCATCTCCTGCCAAGGACAGACTAGCCCTCTCCCCGATCACAAGCATAACTGTTAATATAGATCAGTACCCAGAATAACCTGTTTCTGGTTTTGCTGCTACTTGATCTGCAAAAGTCTCTCATTCACCCCATTTACATCTCATTACTTTTTGGTTAAAGGCGGGGACAATACTTAGAAGACTGAACATCAAAAGGAACTATCTGTTGGCCTATCAAACAGAAATATTTGAAATCAAGATAAAACCACCTCTTCCCCTTTTACATAGTTGCTCATAGTACTACAATAGTTGAGCAAAAAACTGAAGTGTAATTATTATTCAGAGTTCAAAGCAATTTGAGTCTTAATTTAGCATCATCCATTTTGTAGTGTTTCAACTGATCCTTTTTTAGTCCTATTCAACTAGGATTTTATCAGTTATATCCCCCCTCCCATAATCAAATAAACTAATGGAAACAAAGAAAAAGAAATGGCAAAATTTTCTCTGGTTTGAAAGTGTTGAAAGTCATTTTGGATTCACCATCAGTGAAGTGTCCCCAAGTTGAACACATTCCAGACAATTGGTGTCAATATCATGGGAACAAAAGAGGAAGAAATAAAATTAAACAGTAAGAGAACAAGTTGTCCAAAGCAACAGTCAAAACTTTCACAGATTCAGTTCAGCCATATCATTATTGGAACCGCTCTCTCTCACAAGCACAGAATTAACTTATTTCTTTCTGGAAATGAAGACTTTTCATTTTATTCTCCTCAAGTTGCAACCGTTAATTAGTATTTTCCTCAGCTGCAATGATGCTAGTTATAAACACAAGCTTACCTACATGAGAACTAATGTAAAATTCTTAAAATTAAAAGTCTCTCCTTAGATAGTCACCTGTAAAAGTTCACCACCAAAGCATAAATCAGATCTCTTTGATATCTGTCTATATTTCTGAGATGAGGTATTGTAATTATTTACATTCTTCAGACTTGTCAAAACATACAATAGCCAAAATGTCATGAATATGGCAATAAAGATGAGGACATCAGTCCAAAAAATGTAAATAATTACAGATCTCTTTGGTTATATTTTAATTCTTTTAGAATCCACCCACCAACCTCAATCTCACAGGTGAGACATGGTGATCCTCTCACTGATTTATCACTACTTGGAAAAGGTACTCTGATGAACTACATTCCTTGGTACCACCATGCCTAACCTTCATGGCTAGAACCTACAATACCACTTACATTATAGTAAACCACCCACATTTCTACCATATTCCATTTGGTGAGAAGTAAGTTCCACTCAAACAGCTTCTTCCTGCAAACCACTGCCCTGTGGAACAGACTCCCATGAGGAGGTTTCCCTGATCACTATGGTTTTGACTTGTTCAAATCTGGATTTGATCATTGGCTTCTCCTCCTATCCATATAAACTGCCCCTTAACATAACCCTCTACTTCAAGTGGCCACTGGGGCTTGTACAGGGTGAACCTTCTGTAAGAAAGAAAAAAAAAAAAAAAAACGACCAAGAAATATGGTAATTGCTCCAAACCTATGAATAACAATCAGCTTGAAAAAGTGAAAAAAGCCAAGTGAAATGAGTTTGCAAATTCATTGTGATACAGGTAAACTTAATGTTAGACATGTTTTCATTTTAGGCAGATGCAAATAATGAGGAATAAGTCATCAATTCATAAATAGGAATGGGGAGTGGTAAGTGAGAAAAAGAAATTTGAAATTAAAAAAAAATAAACAAGTTCAATGACCATACCATACATTCTCCAATTGAGTTAAATAGAATTAAAAGAAAAAGAAATAAAACATTATTCTACCTAACTTGAGCTGGACTGACAAGTCTTTCTCAGAAGCACAACACAATCACACTTTTCACTAAAGTCTCTCTTGAGGCTGACTAATAAAATAAAAATATCTGAAGGTGGTGTTATGAATTTAAACAGAAAAGATGCAGAATATTAAGAACTAAAAACTGAAAGCAACCAAACTGATAATGTTAAGAAAACATAATTTAAAAAAAAAAAAAAAAAAAGCACTTGGAAACTGATTTGTCAATAGAAAGTTTTAATAATGAATGTAGAACTACATTAGCTGAACCTGACTGCTGGGTGAAAGGTTAGGTCCTCATGACTTTTTATGTCTAGATCCAATTAATATAGATATTACCCAAATATCTAATCATATGCTTTCAAATATAGGTTTGGACATTATTAAAATCAATGAAAATCTGTGGATGATGTTTGTCCAATACAATTTCAAAATACTTTTAAACTCAGCATTAACAAATTATATGTTACACTAATCTCACTCGCAAGGTGACATACAAAGAAGATTGTCCACTGAGCATGAATGTATCATTTATTGAACACATCTTATTTCATTTTGCTTATTGCCCTTAATTAAGAGATTCAAGATTTTTAAGCTTTCATTCCTTTTACAGTTAATATTCCTTTACTATTTTTTTTAACAAATATATGCCACAAGATATTTTCATTACTTCAAATGTTATTTTTAGTGTATACTCATATTTGAGTAGTTGCTGTTTTATTTTAAGCAGTATTTATTATATAATTATTTTAAACAGTATTTATTTTATCCTGCATAATTGAGAAAACAAAGAAAAGGTGTCCTCCTTTCTTGACTACGCAGTTTGGTAGACAAAATAATGTTTAAAATAAACTGAGTGTATGCTCAAATATGGGTCTCCACTAAAGAAATAACATTTAAAGTAATAAAAATATTGGATTAAAAAATAAAATCCATTAATTCTTTAGATATATATATTTATATCTTTAGAAATATTTGTATGAGAGAGAGAGAGAGAGAGAGACTTCTCGCATAATGCTAAGACATTAGCTACAGGGTGCAGCAAAAATACCTTCCACATTAGCTAGATGAAAACACGATTGCCACTAGCACCACACAGGTAACAATTTAAAGTGAACTTAGACAAGTGGCAATGGTGTCTTCATTTAGCTAACATCCTATTTAGAATGTGGGAGGTATTTCTACAACTCTACATATATAGTTATGGACAGAATTATTTACCCCCACTGAATATTTGCATATTTTCTAAGGAAATGCGAATATTTGCAAGTACTTACTGAATTTACCATAAATAGTTGGGTCTGTATTTAGTTTTGAATAATTTGTAAAATTTTTAGAAATTTCAATTATATTCAGTTATAGATTTTTCTAAAAATTGGTGCTGTCCAAGATTATTCACCTCCTCCCTTTATGGAAATTATAAAATAATATTGCTTTATGGCAATTGTAATGTTTTTTTTCCATAATGTTATATTTAATAGAAACATCTTTTGAAAATGAAATATTATTGACTTGATTCCATAAAATTCTAAAAGGTAATGAAGATAATATGCGAGTGCCATGTACTGCAATAACTCATTCATTCTACAACCATGGTGAAAACTGTTGAACTTCACAAGAAGCTCTGAATGAAGATAGTTGATGCATACAAACAAGGTGATGGTTATACAACACTTTCTAAGCATTTAAATGTTCTTGGATCTACAATTAGTAACATCATCAAGAAGTAGAACTAAATTCATTGTGTTGAGAATAAATTAGAAACTGGCAGAAAATGGTTAATTTCTGAGAGAATAGAAAGAAAAATTGTTAGAAATATCTTGAAGAATCCTCACTTAATGACAAAGGATATTGTCAATGATGTAAAGACATCAAAGTTGAATGTATCACCAAAGACAATCACTAAATGCTTTCATTGAGCAGAACTGAGCTTGTCACCCAAGGAAAACTCCCTTGCTTAAAGCTAAACACCTAAAATGTAAATTAGCTTATGTTAGAAGTCGTCTAGAACATAGGAGTAAATATTGGAACCATTTTATGGTCATATGAAACCAAACTAAAATTATTTGGTCACATGAACTCCCATTATGTATGGAGGAAAATGAATGAAACTCAAATCTAAAAGTACCCTCCCTACAATTAAGCACGGTGATGGGAGCATTCTGCTCTGGAGATGTTTTGCTGCTTCTGGACCAGGAGAACTAGTGAGAGTATCATGGATAAAGAGCAGTATTTGGTTATTCTTAAAAATAATATAAAACAAAATGCATGAAAGCTGTCTTTGATGTTCCAACATGATAATGACCACAACACAAGTTGTTACAAAATACTTAGATGACAGCAAAATTAAGGTATTGGCGTACCCTGCACAAAGTCCTGACCTAAATCCCAGTGAAAATCTATGGGCATATTTGAAGAAAAAAGTAAGAGAAAGAAGTCCTTTGAATTTGGAAGAACTAGATGCTATTGCAGCAATAATCAATAATAAAGGTTACACAATTGATTACTGAGGCAAAAGGACCAATAATTTTGTCCTATGTTAAATTTTTTTGTGTGTTTTTTGTATTATTGATTAACATTAAAATAAAAATTTTGTTGTGGGCATCATTGCACATTTGTTCAAATCCATTATTTGTGAAAAAAAAATACATATGAATTTTCTATGAAAATTTTAGGTTTTTCCAATTTATAATTATGTAAGTGGGGTGAATAATTCTGTCCACAACTGTATATAAAAAGAAAACATACAAAGGCATACATATCTATTGATATTCAAGTAGAATCCTTTAAAAGATTCTTTCAACAGCTTTCTTTGACTTGTAATGTGAAATGTAACCAAACATGTTTTTGAATTGCAGAAAAGGAAAAAAAAAAAAAAAAAAAAGACTAAATGAAAAAAGGAACAATAGAACGAGTCATTTTGAGATTCTCTGGAATAAATAATTTTACAACTAATGTGTGTGTGTAGCATTTTGATAAAATTTGATTTTTACTTAATTTCATCTTAAACTTATTTTTTTGTTGCTTTTTATAGACACTTTACTCAAGCTGTCAATCTATGATAGTGAGAAGAAAGTGCTGATCAGAAAAATAAAAAATGTCAGTGAAAGATTTTAAAATAAAGGGATAAATTTATGTTTAGATTTGATTATCTACAACCTATTAGGCTCTTGTAGATCAGTCAGAGCAGTTAGTACATTTGACTGGTTTTTCTTTTTTGAGGCAAAAAAGGATGTGACATTATTTCTTATTTTCAATTCTGTTATAGATCAATGGCCTGAGTAAAGTTACAATAAAAATTCAACTGAAAATTATAAAATAAAGATGAACACCAATACTAGACAATATTAATCAAAATGATTGGGTTGAGATTGAATCTTTAAAAAAAATAAATAAAAAAACAAAAAACATGTAATTAAAGTAATACTGCTGCTAATAAGTGTGTGTATGCACACACAAACAAATATATTTTTTACACAGTCTCTTTGTACAGTATCATTGGTTAGGGTTACTGTTCTGTTTTAATCTATTTGTTGCAAGCATTGAGCACTTTCAATTATTGTCTTTTCTTTCTTTGTTTCTTTTTTTATCATTTTATTTGTTTATTGGTTTCTCTTTTTCTTTTATTTTGTTGTTTCAAGTTTTTACATTTGGCAGGCTTTTGTTGGTGGAGCTGCATTTGCAAGGTTGACCAATACTTTTTTTTTTTTTTAATACATATATATGCACAAATCCGAGAGCAGAGTTCAAATTCCAATCAAGTTTGTTACATTCACTTATGTGCATACACCCTTTGGAAATATATATCTCTTCATTTCCCCTAGCTATGGGTTATATAATAGACTAGGCTGTTTTACTTTGGTTGGTAACCAGTCTAGAAGTGGGAAGGGGCAACTGAATTCAAACCTGAGGAGGGCCATTTAGAGACCTTGTGGCACATTCTGCTTTCATTTCTTCTGAAAAGAGAGGTTGATTTTACACAAATCTTTATCACTATGATCAAATCATATGTGCAGTTAGTCTGGCTATTTGTTTCTAAGAACCAAGCTGCTGGGCCCTCATACAAAAACAACAAGAGAGACCATTATATAAAAATGTTATTCTCTTTCTCTATATGACATTAAAATCTATCATAAAATTTCACAAAAGAATTTATTTTCACTTATTAAAATTGTTCAATAAATCACATTATTTCAGCCAGATATTTATGATCATTTGATTTGATAAATAATAGGTCAGATGATATGTGCTTGTATAGAAAATAGTTATATAGGCAAATCAAAATATTTTATATACAAATTAATGGCTAGATAGTGTCAGATGTTTTTATACAAGCCAGGGAGAAATGAAAAAAGAAAAATAAAGCCAGAAATTTAAAATCAGTATAAGTATTTTTCCAATATTTCATGGCTGTAAAAAAAAAAAGAATGAAGAGCAAAGAATTAACAGTTGCTGTTGTTTGTTCCTCTAAATATAGAGAAGACAATTGTACACCAGTCTGAAAACCTATGAAGAATTTTTTTTTTAAAGCAGAAGTCAAAGTAGATTGCATGAAGATTCAAAGGAATCAAAGTGCAGTTAAAAAAAAAAAAAAAAAATTAAAAATATCACTTTTTAATTACAAATTACTTTCCAGGTCAGTAGTTAGGATGTATAAAAGTGAGGATGCTTTTTAAAATGCAGAACATTTAGATTATAAAAAAAAATTAAAATTCCTCCAATGTAAAACTACCAAAGTTAACAATCTTCTTCATAGGAAGCAACCTGGGACATCTAGGAATGGAAAAATGCTGTCCTGAGCACCTGGGACAGAAAATACTGTCTTGTTCTCATCCAGAAATGAAAATGTAGTGTTTACATATATGGTTTCTTAGAGAATGACATAATTCAAATATGTCTCTTCACTGCTTCAGATAATCACATGACCTGGGAGATTACAGAGTTGATATGCTAGATTTTTCTTAGGATATTTTAGAGCTATAGGGATTACTTGGCAACATCCATTTCATCTCAAAATTACACAAGAAGTAATACAGGGCTAAGTGATGAGAATAGCACAAAAAAAAAAAAAAAAAAAAAAAAAAAAAATCAATATAAAATCCTTTTTCAGGATTTACTATTTAAAATATAGTGTCATATTTTCTCTAAATGCAATACAAATAAAAGGCCTTTTAATTTGCTTTTACAGAGAGCTATATACACATGGCAAGATTTTGTCAGTAATTTGAAGTTTGCAAATAAGCAAAACTTCACTTCATCTTATTAAAAGACTGAGAAATAACAGATTGTAAATTTCCTTCAAAATTTGAATCATGATTGGTTGGTTATTTTGTTTAGTAGCATATCAACCTCTATAGGTTAATTAATGTTGAAATCTAAATATTTTATGCACAATTTTATTCTATTTTTGGACATAATGTATTTTTAGTGATACAAATCTTACTAATTACTCCACAGCTTGGGGAAGAAAAGGTGGATATGTACTTTTGCCCAAAGATATTTGCACATAAGTGAATTTAACAAACCCAACTGGAATTGGAACTTGGCTCTCTGATCAACAATTCCAAGACATATACCACCCACACATCTATGCTTACAGCAGCTGGTATTCCCAGAGACAAATGTCAGATTTTAAACCCTAAAGACTTATTCACAAATGAATTAAATTATTTTTTAGATATATTTTTTTTTTAAATCTAATTACATTTTATGAAATTGAGAAATTCTTTTTTGCAGCTCTTAATGTTCATATTAGTTATAAGAGCAAGTCATAAGAGAATTTAAATCAATTTTTTGGTCAAACAGGACTTCAGTTACAGAAAATCTGCCCTGAATCATAAAATTAAAAAAAAAATCCAATAACACTAAGATATTATTTAATTAAAAATGCTTATATGAATAAAAATTACATTTTATTATTATACTATTGTCTTAAGAAATTTTTTTTAATGAATATGAATTTTTACAAGAATTGTTTACATTTTTAAAAATTTTAAATAGAATAATTTATAAACTTTCCAATCTTTTAAAATTCTGTATTAATTTGTAGCAGTTAGGTGATATTGTTATTAAGTAAAAACTATATATACTAATCATAAATCAGTGATACACCCCAAGTATTCTAAGAAGAATTTCTTTTTTTTGTGCATGTAAACAGCAATTTTTGTAAATATGGACGTCCATACAAAACATTATCAGAAAATAGGAGCAGTAACTACAGTAAATTTAAAATTTATTGATAATTTTCTAACATTTCCTCAACAAGTGTCTTTGTAAATAAGACTATAAAGCTGAAGTATCTAAAATTCAATAATATATTAAAATGCTTAAAATATCTTAAATTTTAAAGATTACTGAATAGTTAAACAATGTTACTTTGGGTAATTACTTCTTCCTTACATAAATCTTGTATATACATCAAGTTATCAATAGACGCGACAATACTTCATGAAAACACCCACCTAAGTGCTATAAAGAAAAAAAAAAACAAAGAAACTCTTTTGCAATATTTTAAACTAAAAGCAAGTAATATTTGTTTTAATTCAGATTAATTAAACTTTAAATCTGGTAATAATCTTCCTCAAAGTTTCAGAAAGTATATTTTATTTTTGAAAGATTTTTTAATAAGGAAAATTATGGTGCATTGACAAATTTGTCAATATGGACGATTTTACTGATAAAATAAATTGTAAAAAATAATTCCAATCAATTTACAATTACATTCAGTTTTGGAATACAGCAAAAAAAAAAAGAAGTATTTTTTTGCTTATTAAAAATATTAAATTTAATGAATCTATTAGCTTGGAATTAAAACTAAAAGCTTCAAGAAAGATTTTTAATTTTTAAACCTTCCTCAGGCATTGTTTTTGTTTTGTTTTTTCTCTCTCCTTGATTACCTACTTTTATTGCAATATTGGGACTCAAAATTCAATTACAAACGATAACTTCCGATTAGCATTATTTCGAATATATATATATATATATATATATATATATAAAAAATTCAATTATAAAATTATATTTGTATGAACGGACCTGCGAAAAAATAATTATAAAAAATTAAAAATTTATATTAAAACAATAACTTTCAAAACGAATGAGTAAAGCATTGCTAAAAATATTTAAGAACAAGGGAAATAACTTTGTAAATGTGGAAAGCAAGAGTATTCTACCTGCAGAGATTTTCTCCTTGATTTTTCTGTATAATCCAAATATAAAATTAAAAATTGCCTCCTATTTAGAAGTAAGAAACTATTTCAAATGAAACTTTTTTTTTTTTTTTTTTACCACCCGTAAAATAAATTTCCACTGATGTTTGCCAAGGTGAGTTTAATTTAATAATCTTTGCATATAAAAATATAAAGTCAGAGGCCTTCCCATATTCATTTATATTATAGCTCATGCAAGCTGAAGACATTAAAATTTATAAAATACTAAAAAATAATTCTTAAAATGTTTTAAGACTAATTTTTTTAAAATGTCAATATATTAAATCATATTAGTTTACGTTATAAACAGAAAAATGATTTAAGTTTTCTTGCTTCAAATTTCTGATTTTTTGTTATATTTTGTTTAATTTTGGAAAAAAACAAAATTAAAACCTTTTCCTTTTTTTTAAATTTCACCCCAAGCAAGACAGTAAAGCCACTAAGACACAAAGAGGTCAATAAGTGTGGTATAATCTGAGAAAAGAAACTATTAAGGAGAGCGAACAATAAAAGAACAAGAATTAAGACAGAAGATAACAGTTGACATTACATTTAAATTTTTGAACATCAAAGTTGAAAACAAGAAGCCAGAAGATAGTTCTACAAGTGAGAAGGGGAAAAGAAAAAAAGAAAAAGAAAAAAAAATCAACTCCCTATAGAATATCTAGCAATTTTAACAGTAAATTGATGAGACCTTGCTGCCAATATAGTACTGTACTTAAATTCATAGTCTAGGTAACAAAGAGGAAAGCTCATCAGAACAATTACAATGAAAATATAGAAAAAAGCTACAGAGAAGCTATGTTATGGCAATGAGAAAATGACTGAAACCAAGATGCCAAGATTTACTTTCATAAATGATACTGCATTGTCATTAGTTTAATTAACACAAATGTTTTTTAAAAGTCAAGAAGCCCATTCTTAGACTCCATTTTGAAGGATATCGTTATCCAAAATATAAGGTAACTGGGAAATGTTAGAATTAAAACCTCAACATATTTCAAATGTAAAAAGTAGGTTCTGCATTTATGAAAATAGAAATTATCGAAACAAACTTCTGAAATATTTGTAAATATTTTTTCATTTAATATCACAATTTTTTTGTTTTTAAATATTCTAAATAGCAATCAGCCTAAAAAATTCTTGTCTTTATAAATAAAATACACAAGTTGATACCAAATCAGGACACATGATGAATAGCAAATAACACTGTTTTAAAATAAAAGATAAAGTATTTTGAAAATTGGTTTTGTGGGGAGCGGGGATGACTTTGTAATTATAAACAATATTTTTTCAGTATTATGCTCCTTCTCACTATGTAAGATGATCATGTTTCTTCACATCTTCCTGTATTTTGTTACTCCCTGCTTTCCTTTACTTATCTTGATGCAACTTGAATTATACTTTACACATTTTAATCTATCAAATTGCTTTTAAAATTTTCCTTAGAAAATAAAACCAAAATGTCAAAGAAAAACTATCTTTTCCCAAATTGTAAAACTTAAAAACATTGACCATTTTAGGTTTTTGGAATTCTGCAAATTTTTACAGTTATAATATCAGGAGATATATTTCAGGGTTTGGTAACTTATATTTTATCAAGGAGACAAAATCTACTCTTACAAAACTTTAAAAAAAAAAAAAAATCTGGAATTTAATTTTTATTAATTATTAATTTAGCCACATCTCCCAAGAAAAACTTTTAGTTCCTGTGGAGCAAAAAATCTGTTTTCTCCAATATACAAAAAGTAAAATATCAGGTTACATAAATTGTCCTTAAGTGAATAAATCTGATAAAACCAGTAAAAAATGTGACCAACAAAGTTGACAGTAGATTTGATGCAATCAATGATTTATTTAACAAATATTACATGTAACAGTTGAAGACGTTTTAAGTCAGTAAACATTTCCACTATCAAATTTCACCACAAATATTTAGAACCACTTGTTAAGAAAAAAATGCACATCACATAGGTTTCAGTAGAAAAGAAAAAAAAATTTAATTCAAAATTCAATTTTTGTAAGGGCTATATTTTTCTTTATTTAATCCAAATATTCCTTATTTTATAAAGAAAAAAATTTGCAAAAGTATTATAATTGTTTAAATCAATCAAATCTACAAAATTAATTATTCCATGATTAATATTTCATGTAATCTCATGTTTATCAGATAAAAAAAAAAAGTATGATGGATAAAAGCTCATTAAAACAAATCCAGTTCCAGGGCCTTCTCACTCCATGAAGGAACCCCTCCCTGATTGGCCATGTCTTCAGGTGTAGCATTACTCACCCTGCTTGGCTAATTACTGGGTGGTGAGGCCATTTAACCCAAAATTGGAGGTTTTGAATTCAAATTGGGGTCCTTTTTCCTTGACAGATTGTCACTCAAGGCTATAGAACCCAGTCTGTCCTGCTATATAACCACAGTTGAATAAAATACCAGATAAGAACCCCCCACCATATATATATATATATATATATATATATATATATGTGTGTGTGTAAGAAAAAGGCCTTGAGAAATTGGAACTTTTAAAGGAAAATGCTGCACAGATGTAGAAAATTTGAATTAGCTAACTAACAAAGATATGTCACAAATCATTCCCATGAATAAAGAAAGAAATGTTGGTTACTGTTTCTCTTCTTTCTCGAATTTTTTTTTAGTGTACATGTTCTTGATTTCAAATGAAAACTTGGAAATTTCCCAACATATGGTAGCATGGATAAATTGTGTAATTTAACACAAAAATGAAAATATCTTGAAATACTAAAGAGTAAATTTAAAAAAAAAAAAAAAAAAAAAAAAAAAACACTGCCTCCAGACGACTTTGGAATCTCCTGCAACTCTTCTAGGCAGTCTCCTTGTTTTAGTTGGTGAATGCTGCCATAATCCTTGCTTTGTTGGTCTCTCACTCAACTGCAACCCACGCATGATGATCAAGGGGGTTGCAGTCTGGGGAGTTAAGTGACCAGATCTAAGGGATGATGTAGTTGCAGTGGGTTCTCTTACTTATGTGGCATGGTGCAAAGACATTTGCAAGACATAGGGTTTTCCAGCAGCCACCCTCTTGACCCAGGGCCTCACTACTTCCTCAATGCACTTGATATTGGCTTTCGTATTGAGTCTGAGGCCCTGTGGTAAGACGAATAGAAGCATAACATCACCATCACTAGTGATCACAGCAAACACCTTTGTAATCACCAATTAATTTAATTCTTTCCAAATCCACTGCACTGTCCTCAGATTTACACCCAAAGCACACTGAAATGCTCGTATTGGAGCTTCTGAGTGAATATCAAGCAGTACAGCATGCCCTTTCCAATTTTTTTTTCTATAGATTTACAAAAAATAAAAAAAGGCAAGGCAGTTTCAATGCTAAAGGATTTTTTTTTTTTATTTTTTCATTTAATTGCAAATAAATTACGAAAACGTCACAATGCAAAACTATCATTTTTATTTTAAAAAAAAAGAAAAAAAATACTTTTAGTTTTCGTAAAGATAGTTTTTTTTTTTCATTTTTCATTAAGAAAAATTAGAGAGTCAGAAGAAAATTAAGCCCATTATGGCATTAGGTTTCCGATATTTTCTCACATTCACTTAAGTTTCAAAGTGAATGTGAGAAAATATCGGAAACCTAATGGGCTTAATTAATTACTTAAGTGACTTAAGTAATTATTTATCTTCTTACGATTTCATAAAGAAAGACAGTAAATTTGTTCGTTATATAATTTATAATTTGAAGTTAATAATAAAACTTCGTTTATTTTTTTATTCATGCCACAAATTTACAAATAAACCAACTTTGTTTTAAATACGACAAACAAAAAGGCGCGGGAAGTAGGATTTTTTTTAGTACTAATTATTTTTAAAATTTAAATAGATTTTTAACGCCTCAAAAAATTTAGATTTTAAATTAAACATTTTATTTTAGCATTTCAAACAATTTTTACATTAAACATTTTTTTTATCTCAATTTACGGTATATTTTTTATAAGTTATTTTTCAAAATTTGAAATTTGTTGATCACACAAATGATTTTTTTTTTTTTTTTTTTACTCAAGACAAAACAATTGAAATAAATTTATAATGTATTTCAAACACTGTTTGTTTTATTTGAATTGACATTTAGTTTCCAAAAGAAGAGTGTTAGTGTTCACAGACGAATCGCGTTCACGGAGTTTCTGTTTACGTTTGATGTTAGTGTTTGTAGTGTAAAAAATCAGAAATATGCATGTAAAAGAAAAAAACATGAAGTTACTACTATTATTTAGTGTTCTTGAACCTTACGTTCACAAGGCTTAAAACTGGATAACAGTTGTTTATTTTTATATTCCTCTGTGAAATCCAAATAAACCCAGATGAAAGAAAGAGAAACGATAAACCGCAATGCAAGGGGAATAACTCTCACCTGACACCGTTCTAAATAAAGCTTTGACTGTCACCACGAACAACATTTTTGCCCTTTCTCGTCAAACCTTTAAGAATTTTATAATAGATTTTATTTGGGAAACTATAGGCAGAAGTTAGAAACCGTAAATCCTGTTGCAATATCGGTAATTAACAAATTTTCTACTTTTTCAAGTTGCTTACAATGAATTTTTTTTAGTTTTAAATTCGTAAGCTGAACGATACGATACTTTTAAAATTGCATTTTTCCTTGAATTAAAAAAAAATACAATTTCAAGATAAAATTATATTTTAACAATTGGTTATAGTTTTATTCTGCGTAAGTTGGCATTTCTAGCAATTTAAAGGCAGTATTTTTTTCATATTGTAAGTTTTTAATTTTCTTAATATTTTAATTTTTTTATTCGATTTCTTTAAAAAAAAAAAAAGGTATTATTCTTATAGAAACAAGTTAAATAAATGAAGAAAAGCACAAATGCAAAACAAAACAGTAACTCCGAACGGAACAAATATCGTGTAGTAAAGAATAAAATTAAAAAATACTTACGGAACCGATGAAGAAGTGCCAAAATAAATCAGTTATCAAACGTGGCAGGGTAAAATTTTCCTTTCAAAGTACTTTAGTTGCAAACGTGATAAAACAACGTGAATGTAGGAAAAACCGGGAAAAAAGACTGTTAGTCTTTTGTGGCAGTAGTTGATATTTGAGCAGCGCACATGGTCTTCTGCTATGAATGACCCATTCTTCCTTTAACACCGGAGAGTTCCAAACACTGGGCCAATGCCTGAAAAGCTGGCTTCAGAAAATAAAAACGATTAAGATATAAATCGATGTGACTGAGAACAAAAATGATTTCTGTGTTAATAACTATGAGTGAACGTTTAATACAATACATACAACTTTTTTCGAAACGATATAATTTTCTCAATTAAATGAATCCAGAAACTTCCACCCGGATCAGACCATACAGAATTCTGTATTTTTTTTTGTTTTTTTTTTTTAATTAGCGCAATTCCTGTTTAGTACCATTAATTAATATAAAATAAACAATTACTTTTTTAATTTTTACTTTTAAGTCAAATGCCATAAGCGTACACTTATACTACAGTCTAACTAAAAATAAATGTATAATTTATTTACATTCCTTTGCTTCATTTTTTAAAAATTTTAATGCTGCAACGAAAATTTTAAATTAAAATTTTTGTTGTGGCATCATAAATATAGAATTCCAAGTAAAAATACTAAAGAAAGAACTATGTCAGTTTTTTTACGTTGAAATAATTGTTATACAATTTTTGTTCATCAATTTTGTGTTTAGTAATTAGTTTGTCACACTAAAATAGATTTTTTGTAAAATAAAAAAATCTTTCTAGAGAACTTCCCTAGATCGCGACATTTGTCAAATAGAAAAATATCGATTTGTTATCATTTTAGAAGGGGTTCCTAAAATCGATCACTGACTTTTACAAAGTTATCGGAATTTAACTAAAACAGTTTGTTTTCAAATGTCAAGTTTGGAACTGTGCTATGTTATCTAAGTTCGAAAAACAAACTTTTTTTTCTTAATATTTCTTTTTTTAAAGAACAGACCGACGTTTATTTTGTGTGCTTTTTAAAGAAAATAAGCAATTGTTTGGCGATATAGATTTGTCATTAAAGAACAATTGATATATTTGTATACAATATTTTTAAAGTAGAACCATATTTTTAAATTAAAGAAAAACATTACATAAATTAACAAAATTAAAACAAAAATATGCGGGTATCAATGACGTTAAGTAAGCTGTAAAGCACATTTTCAACGATATTATTTTGTAAATAAAAAAATAGGTGCCGATAACTCTGTAAAAACCAGGGATCGATTTAAGACTCGATATTATGAACACCCCCTCCACTCCTTCAAAATCGATTTAAAAAATCAGTATCATTCGCTTCTGACAAATGTCGTGGCTTGAGGGAGATAAAGAATGCTAATCTGCAAAAAAATGTTATTCCCCGGAAATTTTTTCTCTGTTTTTACTTTTTGTTCGTGTAACTATAGGCTAGTCAAAATATTTGTTTGATTATTAGAAATTATACAGCATCAATTAAAAACTATAAGCAGATGCCATTTTTATTTATCTCCTTGTTTTCTTTAATTTATTCACAGAAAGTTACCCAAACCATCAGAAAATTTAACAAAATCAGTAACTAAACAACAGCATAAACAAAGAAATTAAAGTAAACAGTGCCTGAGTTGTCGGGACCGGAGAAGAAGTCTCTTATATCCGTGTTTCTCTTATATCCGGGTTTGGTCTATTTTGTTTAGGTAAGTATGGGAACACTTTGGGACCAGAGAAAATCTCTCTTATATCCGGGTTACACTGTATAACAATTACATTTGGGATCACTTAGCGCAATATGCATCCGCAAATGGCGTCAATGACTTAACGGTTACAGACGGTGAGAAGAGTACAGCGGAGTGTTTGGGAAAAGGATAAAAAGGACAGGGATCAATGTCAGAGCATTAGAAAATGTCGATTAACACTTTGAGTATTTGAAGCAGGGAAGCAAGTGATAAGAAGGGAGTTCCACTGACGAGAGGTACGAAATAAGAAGCTGATGGGGTGATGGCTACATAGTCGTTTCAACAGTGAAAGGGTGGGACCGTGAGCTAATTTTAATAACTCAAAAAATGTTAATTGCTTGTTTTCTATTTAAGTACAGTTACAAGCCGGATGAATGCTGTTTGTGTTCGTTATTTTCTTTTCGATTCTTCTTTGGATTTCCAGTTCTTGTAGTGTCATCGTCGAGATTATTCTAAAAAAAAAAAAAAGAATTATAAAATTTTCCTTTCGCTTTCGGTTTCAATTCCGAGTTCTGTAAAAAGCCGGAAGAGACTTCCACAAGAAGCGAGCAGTGCAATAGAAGAAATTGTTAGCATAGAACTTACGGTTACAATGTAGCATTAAGTTCTATACAACCCGCTAGCCATTTCAGCTGTAAAATGATGAGATTGCCACCAATCTAGTACTGCGCTTAAACTCATAAAATCTAGATGCCATAGAGGGAAGTTCATCGAAACAGTTACCATGAAAATATTTATAGAAAAGGAAAAGGGAAGCTATGTTGACGGCGGTGGGATGTGACTGAAGCTGAGATGCCAGGTCAGGACCAATGACATTACAGATTCTTCTTTGGATTTTATCAAGGATCTCTAAATTAAATATATAGCAGGAGCACAAGACTGTAATTGTCTAGCCCGACACGATGAACCAACTTTTCTTGCAGCAAACTTAACAATTGATTCAATGTAGTCTTTCCACTTCATGTCATGTGCCTGAGAAGGTACAATGAGTCATTGTCTTGGAAAACAGAAAAGGTTCCCTCTGGCGATTAATAGAGAACAATTTCGTTTTGGAGGCGTTAAAATTAAAAAGCCAGTCATTGCCCAGTTAACAACAGAATGTAGGTCATTTTTTTCATCACCTGCCAATATTTTTTGCCTTCCTGTGATAATTTGCTACATTCAACTTATAATTATTACAATCCACGTGTGACATGTAATTATTCTCTTGTCTTGTCTACCTTCTTAACTTTAGTTTGTTCTTATACACTTTATGCAAGTTTATTATTAATAGTGTCCCCTTTTTATCTTTTCGGGTATAGCCTGCGCAATTCTTACCGTGCCATTTTCGCCTTAGTGGATTTTGCTTAATGTTCTATTATAATTATTTTCTCTTTGCTCTCCCGTATACAGACCGCATATCCTTTAATAGCCACATTGACTTAATTTTCACTGCTGACAAGTCTTCTTGAACCCTGCGGCAGCACCTTCCTCATTGCACAAAAGAGGTTGTGCCAGTGTAAATACCGATGCCAGCGTGACAGTAGTCGCGGAGTCTAGACAAAAACCAACTTTTGTCCTTGGCTCATAAGTATGCGTAGGGCGCTCCCCCACGTTAAAAAGACCTTGTGTCATATACCTGTCAAGTCTTCTTGTTCTTTTCACATAGTCTATCTGAGTTTTTGGGGATGTAAGGTTTTGTCATTTTTTTTTCGTACTATTGTTAAAAAAAATTATTTTCTTGTTCCGTGTAGGAAGGAACAGAATATCTTACTGTGGCTATTTCTCATGTACTTCTGTATTTTATTTTTAATTTATGATTTGTTGAATTTTCTTGTCTCGAAAATTACCCCTTATTCTGCTGAAGTATTTTTCTGGCAAATAATTTCAGGTCATTGATACATAAGTGTAGGCACCTCCACTGAATTTTCGATACCTAAAGTTTAAAATGAATTTTTAAAAAATGAAAAAGCATTCTTGAAGATTTCATTTTAGCTCTAACTGAAAGCGAAATGATTAAATTTAAGGTGGTTGAATCTTTTTGACGAATTTCTTACAAATTTGTATCTCTTAACATTTCCTAAGATGAAACTGAAATATTTTTATCGCAATTACGAGAAATGGGAAGACAGATTCTCTTAAGAATGGTCATTTTTATGCCGATCTCAGTAAAGATTGTTTCACTTCTTGTCCTAAATCAAACCACATGATCTACAATTTTGAGCACATTTTAACATTTTAAGTTTAAGAGAGCGTATCATAGGATTTTTTTTTATTACTACTACAAAAAAATCTTTTAATTAATCTTCCGTTAGTTTTCGTATTTCTTCGGCCAAAATATACACCTCTGCTGAAAAGTTCAAATTTCATTTGCTACTAGCTGCCATTTTATACTTACAATGCTGTACATAATGTACAGTAGCGAAAGATTATTTATTCATTACGCATTTTATTTCCCGACATCTCATAAGTGGACATTTTAATAAAATGAATTGGCGCAATGTAATGACTCTTTGTGTTAGACTTCGTTCGTCAAAAATAAAATAATCTTCTTTCTTATTTTATCTGCGTAACTAATTTTCCAGTATTTGTCCTTCTTATTACGGAAATCTTAAAATGCAGTTTATGCAGGCTGCACACAGAGAAAGCAAATGAAACTTTACTCAAGTTATTTTCGATAAATAAATCTTACCTGAAATATTATCGTATTTGCCTGGAGTAGGTGGTGGAAGTAGAGGGTAACTAAGTCACTAACAAAAACTGATTCATTCGTGGTACTTTCCGTTATGCATTTTCAATTTCGGAGACTGCATTATTACTTTGAAAATATTTTACTTAGAAGAGCGATTTAGATCCCCTGCACCACCGTTCCCACAAAAAGAAAAGATAGTTCGTTTTTTACTCCTATTTTTTGCATATATTTATCGCAACTCCCAGAACGTTAGTAAGCAATACAATTCGGAAACATAAAAAAATAAATCTAAGTTTAGTTCAAACGTGTGCTTCAACTGAAATACCAATACTAATAATATCTGATGTTCTGCCATCATCTTGAGGAAAGATGGTGTCCTGAGTAGATCAGCTACTGAAATGTCGATATCTCCCCTCCACTACACACCTCTTAGTGTTGCTAATAGTCCAAAAAGGTACCGTAAACCAGTAGCTTGGTACCGGTGCAAGTGTTGACCGAAAGTGGCGTCATACGCAATCCAACTGTCTTAGGGGTTACACCCCAAATTTGTGTAGTTTACTTTTTGACTTTATTTTATCCAGAAGGCAGTAAAAGTTTGAATTCAGTTTTCCTTCTCCAAGACAAACCACCGCTCAGTGCAAGAAAGCTCAGTTTGCCCTACTATTTAACCCATAGTAGGGGAAGTAGGATTCATGCCTTTCCAAAGAGCATTGGCGTAAAGTGAATGAAACTGGCTTGTTCAAAACTTGAACTGGGGACGCTGATTCCCGTGTCGATGGTAGCACATACCAATAATTAGTAGTACTTCAGTAATAAATCAAATATTTTATAATGTTCCATTTACTTTGAAAGAAAACGTTTATTCTCAAACCGACGAATGACTTAATAATAATTAATGTCGTTTGTAGACTAAATTTTAGCAGATTCATCCTGAAAGAGCAGACAATTTGACAATATTACTCTTCCCACTGACAGGTGTTAAATTATTTTCGTTTTCTAGTTTAAAGTGAAAAATTAGATTTCTTTCGAAATAGTTAAGATACAGCATGTGTTTGTGTATTATTTCTAATTTGCTATTCACATTTTATTTCGTGTTCGTCCATTTGTGGTTCTTGGCAAAATAATTGGCCATTCACCTTTGGCATGACTACCTTTCAGCCTTACACTTTATATTTCAGTCATTACTAAGTTCCCAACTATTCTAAAGATTTTTCTTCGTACTGTGCAGATAACAATTCCTTGACATTTGGAAGAATTAATTTGCTTTTGTAAAACGAATATTTTTCAAGGTCATTGGTTACCTACTATAATGTAAAGGTTAGTTGAGGTGGCTGTTTCTCAGTAGCAGGTTTTGAGTGAATAAAATACAATATTTTGTGTTGATTTCACACATTTGGAATATATACATAAACATTTTTTTTTTTTTTTTTTTTAAATCCACAGAATTTAAATATTTTTTTTTTTTTGTTTTTTTTACAGATAACAGAGCACATTCTTTTCCTTTAAAAGGAACCTTTTTAGTCAAACACTTCTTCAGAAAGATTCGTTTGGAGAGAGAGAAAAAAAAAACATACAAGAAATAATCATAAATGGAAAAACTGCTTGGTGTAAATTTAAATTAGTAAATAACAGAGCTGCTGAGGTTTCTTCTAAAGAAAAAGATTGCACTCGATTTTTAAGACTATATATACGCACACACTCATTTGTTTGAAATATTTTCAGATTTTAAATTAACACTACTGAGAACATTTATCAATGAAGATTCCTTATAACCTCTGTCTAAAAGTATGCCTGCACTTTTAGTTAGGAATTTTTAAATGTCTCTAGAGGAACTAAATTTCAACAGTGCGGAAAGCATAAAGCAGTTCTGACTTTTTGAACATGAGTATTTACATTTCTCATTTAACCTCCACATAATTATTTTTTTTAAATAAATGAATTTATAAAAATGAAGCGAAACATTTTATTTTCTCTTCAGCTGTTATTTTCTACATTTATTGACATGTTGAGAAATAATGAATAAATAATATAATGAATAGAATAAAAGGCTATAATAGCAATAAAGCTGCTGTTTCAATAAGCACTGGTGAGTATATGCATTGTGGAAGTTAAGTTATACATGATCAATGATTGAGGGACCATTTCTTCATTAGTAAATTTGAATAACTTTCAGAGAAATTAAATAAAACATCCCACTCAGAATTAAGTGATAAATTCACAAAAATTTCTTATATTAATGTTGACATTCAATGAAGGGAAATAATTTATCAATTTTTTTTTTTTTTTAATTATTATTCTTCAAAATCTTTTAGAGGAAGTAGCATATTCATTATACCAAATATTCACATCTGAAGGCCAAGAATGTGCTTGATGAAAATGTCAGCTGGATATAAATAATTTTAAATTATTTTTAATTGAATTGTTTGTTCCTCCAGTAACAGAATTGTGAAATAAAAAATGAAGAGAACAAATGCACAGAATCAATATTAAATAATTAATGAGAAAGTGTAATTCAAAACAAGTTTGTTATAAAACAAATATTAAAAACCTATTTCCAAGCTTATTTGCCCTTCTTGCAAACAATATATTCAACTTGAAATACTTGCTTAACCTACAGCCACAATATAAACGGGGTAACTTTTAAATGACAGTGAAAAAAGATAAAAGTATTTTTTAACATAACCTAGCCAAACTGCCTTTTACATAGGTACCTCCCCCTTTTCACAGGAAAACAGCATAGCATAATGAAAAAAGGACACAAACTTAATAAAAATAAAGTTTTATCGTCAAAATGTTTGATTAAGATGAAAGTCCAAACTATTTTCTAATTATTTTTTGAAATTTTTTTTTAATCCTTTCTAAAATATTTGAAATTTTAGTTAAAATCTTTTGTTTACATCATCAGTGGCATAATAACATTGACTTTTTTTCTGTTGAAAACACATTGATTTGGAAATTCCTGTAAAAATCAATTGTCTGATTTTAATGAATTTTTTTTTTTTTTTATGTTAAACACCCCTATCCTTAATTTCATAAAATTTCAAAAAACTTTTCTATTTCCCGAATTTTTTATTTATTTGTTAAAAGTAGGACTCCTCAAAATCTAAATCGCCTAATTTTTTTTTTTTTTTTCAAACTTGCACTATTCTAACTGAAATAATGAATGCAATAAAACTGACAGTAATTAAGAGGAAACGAAATTTATGAATCCAAAATTGAAAAGATAAATATATGTAGTTACACTATTCTATTTAAAATTTTTTTTTTTTTTTACTTAATTTGTTCCCCATTTTCATCTATGAAAGTCTAAACATAATATTATGAAACAGTCATGTGATCTAAGAGTTTCATCTCTTTACAGAAAAACTGATTTGAGAAAATTTTGTATTTTTAATTTTTGCATAAAGCATCTTTAAAAGGTAAATATAAGTCAATAAATTATTAGATAATTGCAGAAAATATGTTCATTTGTAAAAATTACTAGGTAGTTAAAAAAAAATATTTGCTTCGATTTAAATTTTGTATCAATTGCTAGCCATAGTAGCTGTCATCATGTCATCACTCATCAGCCATCCATTATTGCCTCAACAGGACCAATCATTAAATGAATGGTTGTATATTACTTTTTTATGCTATAAGTAATATTTATTTCAAATCAGATTAATTTAACTTTCTAAATTTTCTAATTTTACTCAAATAACATGTCAGAAACTTTTTTAAATTTTAAGAAATCAAAATTAAATTTGTCGTTCCAATTTATAGAATTTCTATCTGAAATATACCAGAATATTTTACTGGGAATAATAAATTTAATCATTTAGCTTTCAATTAAAGCTAAAATGAAATCTTCAAGGTTTTTTTCATTTTTAAAAATTCATGCTGAAATAGTGGAGGTACCTACTTTAATACATTTTCTCTTGAACACTTCTACTGCTGTGGACATTTAAATATCTTTACAAAATCAACAATGTCTGATATCTCTCTCTTATTTTTATATATATATATATATATATATATATATATATATATATATATATATGTATGTGTGTGTGTGTGTGTGTGTGTGTGTTTTTCAAGATACTATGAAATGTCAGCCATTAGCATTCACTATTTCCAAACCAGTGTACAATACAACCAGTGTTGTGATTTATTTTGTTATTGTGTTGCTTAGCTTAGTCTGGACTCATCTTCAAGATCTTTATAATCATTGATTTCCAGTAAATGAAAATTTTCTATTTTTCCAAAAAATGGCCTAGCACAGCCAGGCAACAATACTATAACAATGCAGCAGTTAGTGTTTTCAACACCATTTTAAGTAAATAACATTAGGCAAAAATCTTAAAATAAAAAAATTATGTCTGCATATTTTCTCCAGACCTAAATCACATCTGTAGCTGTACCTAAAAATGTGATGGCTAATTTACTAATATACACAAAAAGGAAGGAAAATTTTTCTTGCCTTAAACTAATTAAAAGGAAATAAAAAAAAAAATATTGATATTTGCTATTACATAATTTTAAATTATATTATTTTACCATAAAGAATAATTCAATACACCAACCAGTTTGACAAATTTAATTGAACATAGAAAATCCATTAAGAAATATGGTCCAAAATATCAATCTTTTTGAATGAAAATAGTAAAATTGCTTTGTAGTTTTAAAAAGCATGACAATACAAGTGGCTTTCACTTCATGTAATGTAGCACACTGATTGAAGATTGTATTTAAGCTAAAGACGTGTAAAAGAATTTCTACAGGAGAAAACATTTTAATAACAAAAACAATAATCATCAATCAATTTGATTTTCAATAAATAAAACTTCAAAAGCTATTCATTGGATATAAATTTACATCCAAGTCAAACATTCAACAGTCAGTTTTCCTGTGGTCAGAAGCTTATTTTTTCTGCTAATTAAAATAGCAGACAATTTTAAAAAGTTAGAAAAAATAAAGTTCTTGTAAAATATTTAGAGTATTTATTGATATCAACCAGTTAAAAATTAATTAACAAAATGTAAGCACAGCAGCAAAGATTTCAATAATTTTTTTTCCTAGAAGCAATGACCAAAAAAAAAAAAAAAAAAAAAAATTAAAAAATAAATTAAAAAAAAAAATATGGTTAACATTGAAAATTATTCTTGTCTATTTCTAAACCTTTAATGATATAACATACATTAATAATTTAACCTAACAATAAAAAAAAGGAGAAACTAAATCTGAAGAGAAATGATTGACTCATATTTATTTCACTAAATAAGGTGTACATTGTACAACTGTACAGTCCCTTCCCTATCCCAGAAAACTGGAGGCAATAATTGACTGCCACAAACAATTAACACTGACGAGGATCAGTGAAAATGTGAAAATTTAAATAGTTCTCATGAACATGAAAACTCAAAAACAATAGCATCAATGATAGCCTAACATGATCAGTTATATATTCTAGTATTGTGGTAGTCAGAAATGCCTAAGAAGGAAATGGAATCCTGTTCAATGGTGTCTAAGGGAGAAACTGATCCACACTGCTGTGCAAAAAGAATAAAGTTACGGCTATTCTCATGCTGCTATACCCATTTTCTTTTTCAAACTTTCAGGCATTTCTGGTGGAGGAGGTCGGGGAAGTTTGAAGACAACTTTCACCGTATCATAGATAAACCACTGTAGAGCAGTCAAGGTACCAATCATTATAATCCTGGGACCAAGTCCTTTCCAAAGTCCTAGAAGAATAGAATAAAAAGAGTAATTAGAACAGGATTTGGAAAACAAAAAACAAAAAAAAACTAACACAATTGTACATATAAAATCTCAAATATTATCAAAAAGGCCTTGGTAAAAATTATTAAAAAAAATGTTAGAACTTATAACAAAGAATTATCATTATTATAACATATCTCTTGCTTGTCTTTCCATTTGGACTACTATACTTTTCTTGGTTGCTATACTTGCAATGTTTGACTCATTTCAGATGATGCTAGGGCGAACTTTGCACTTAGTGGCCTTCAAGGAAGCTAGATGCATTGGCAGGTTGGTCTGACAGTTGATTTCCTAGCCACTAAGTGCAAATCCACACCTCACCAGTGGATATATTGTCAACCCAATTGCACCTCTTAAAAAAGAGAGACACATTCAAAGACTCCAAAACCACACACCCACTGGTCAATATTGATTGAAGTTGAAGAAGCATAAAGTTGAAATAAACTGTAATGTGTTACAAATGAGAGATTTAGGTGTTGTGTTTTCATCTTTAATGTACAATGAAAATGTTACATAACGTCAAAATTTGTGAGTGAGTACAACAGACACCTGAAGAAGGCACTGTGCATATAACAACCAAGATGATCATACAAATCTGAATGGGAAGGCATATAATAATTCAAGAAGCATTTTGATAACTGATGGAAAATTCTAACATTGGTTCCAATGTAAATCCAGTAAAACTTGAAAGGCATTTATATTAATTAAAAAATCAATACCAAAATACTGTGTCTTTCATCTGAACAACAGACTATGTAATAGTATTAGAATATTAATGTAGCATAGTATTAGAATCATTGTTTAGTTACATCTATTCAGGCATGTTGAGTTGTATTTGTTGGATATGACTTCAAAGAATGTACTAAAGACTGTAACATATCCCAGATATGTTCAACAGAGTTGAAATCTGATAATCTTGGGGACCAATGGAACCCCTGTAAGTCAACCAAGTGTTCCTGGAGCCAGTTTTGTGTCACCTGCATACAAAGGGTAGCTGCGTTATTTTGCTGAATTAAACCATCAAAACTTGACAAGCATAAAAGGAGACAGTCTGCAATAAGGTCTGTGTATATCATACCTTTTTGATTGATTCCAGTTTCAGAAGTTGCCTTTGCTAAAACTTTAAAAGAACACATCATTGCATTGTTGAAAGGCCGAACTAATTACTCTATACAGTCTCTGTCACACACAGACTCTACTGTCCCAGAAAGTTGGAAACAAGATTTGTCTAACCAGACTCCCATAGTTAAATGGCAAAGTTCTCTACCCAGATGAGACACCATAACTAGTGTATAGTATTACTCTAGAAAACTCTACAAAACCCCACAGAAGGCAGTGTATACTGTACAGTATACTGGATGATTGGCTGGGTAGCTCAGCATTAGTATATATTTCTCATCATTGAGTGGTTATCATCCTTTGTCTTCACTAGTGATCCTGTCTTTGCACCAACTGTGGGTACGACTGTTCAGTCCATTTCTAAAAGTTGTAAGAGGCAAAAACCTTCCAAGTGTACTGCCCTAAGTTTTCAGCACTTCAGTTTAAAAAAAAAACATTTCTTCTGATAAAAATCAAGTTATTTCCATTTCACTAGTTCTTTCACAAAACAGAAAATTCCAACTTCTAATTAAAAAAAAAATCAAACTTATTAATTTGGATACAACTACAATAGAAGCCAAAATACTGCGTTAACTTTGATAGGAAATAATACCAAGTGATTTACCTGATAATTGAAATTTAGGACTTTTTTAAAAAAATATACTTGTAAAAAATTAAAATAACTTCCAAATTTATGTACTGTTGTGTATTTCAAATGAAAAAAAATTGTTTCTTTAACATTTAAGAAAATGCTTTAGCCTAAAAAGAGCATCAATTTCATACAATAAAAACAAATACTAACCCATGAAACCAAGTTCTTTCACAATATCTCCCATTGATCTGCCTTTAGCTTGATTAAGTTTAGATACAAGAGTGTCAGCTGGATGAGACACAATAGCACAGAAAACACCAGCTGAAAGAAAAGAAAAATTTTCATACATTTAAAAATATTGATCTTTGGAAAATGAAAAGTAAGATTTGTAAGAAATGCAGTTACAAATTAGCTTTTGATTAAATTATTGAATGTAAATATGCACTCTTTTAACAGACTTTATTTGAATAGTGGGTAAAATTTGTCTTATTTAGTTTGTAATGCAAGTAACTTTACATTTAGCCAAATAACTTTACATTTCTAATATTGACACACCTGATAGTTTTAAAATACAGATAAAGGTTACAGGGTGATCATTTTGAGAAATAAATGCATAAAATCAGAGTCAATGTAAAAATAGAACTTTTGAATATTCTACCTACATTATGAGTGTTTTGCTTTATGGGACAAACACTGTGTATTCTTTTATTTACATAAGAAAATTTTTAAATTGTAAAACTTACCAATGTAACCAGCAGCAAATGTGACAACTAATTGTTCTGGTTTGGAACACTCGGATCTGGGCTTGGGAACGATATGCTTATACAAGAGTTCTACAGTTCGCTCAAAACAAGCAAACTTCATCATTGTATAGGGAATCTGACGACCCCATAGGGGAACAATGCCTTTATAAAATCTGCAAGAAAAAAGAATTTTACATTTAAGAGGAGAGAAAAAAACAAAAAAGAAAGCTGTCAGAGTCTTTAGAATGTGCATATTTAACATACTTTATAGACAGAAATGGTATAAAAATTTCCATTGTTGACCATCTTTTGAGGGTAATCTTTTTTCTTTATTTTAACTTCAACTTCTGCCGAGAGAGAGAGGGAGGAAAAAAAAAAAAAAGAAAAGAAAAAGATGCCTGCTGTGTAAGTTATCAATCTAGCTTTGTAATCCCTTCTGGCAAGTTCAATCCTTATTGGGGAGTCCACTATTTTTTTTTTTTAGACTTCTTAAAGCATAATAAATATCTTTATTAAAAAGTAAAATATAGTTTAGCACTGTTGGTATATGAATCTTTTGAAATCATCTGGTTATACAAATCCAGCCATATTTTGGAATTGGCTTATATCTTGTCAAAAAATATATTACTGGTTACTAAAGGACAGTTTGCACCTATCAAAATCTAGTTCAACAATTCACTTTTTATACAAATTCATACAATGACTGATGTAACAATAAGAATAGTGCCTGCAACAAAACCCTCATTAGATGAGGATCCCAAGTTCAGAGCCACAGTCTACCCCAGCAATAATTAACAATACCACAAGGCTTTGTTGGTTCTGTCATATTGCAAGAGTTTCCAGTGCAAACAAATGCAGCTCTGTTCCAATCTTCAACCCTGCCTCTTGATACCAACCAAAGATATATCAAGGCTGAAATGGAAATGACACCCTGGCATCTAACAGGATAAATATGCTGTAAAGAAAATATTTCTATACCTCTGTAAGAGTCAACTGTACTCAGGATCATCAATATGAACAATCCTTTCTTTAGTATGTGCTTTGCCCAGTCTGCCCTGCTATTTACCCATAGCTCGTGAAAGAAGAGGTGGCTTCATACCATTCCCAAGAGTATTAGCATGTAAGTGAATGTAATTTGAGCTCAACTCTCAGATTCTTTAACCTGAGCTGCAATCCATTACTCCACTGTGGCTCCCAGAGCTGATACATTCATAAATAATTATGCAGCTCAGACAAACCAATGACCAGATGAACAAGTAAATAAAAACAAAATTAATATTAATGAAAAAGTCTGATCAGAAAGCAGTAATGATGACCGAACTTAGCTTCCTATGTTCCTGAGAAAAAAAAAATGCAATTTTTTTTATTGACTTATCTGCAGTCACCACTGGACAAAAGTTTTGTGCAAAAAAAAAAAAAAAAAAAAAATAAATTGTTCACAATTCTTTAACAACTATGAAAGACAAATGCACTACTAAAAATCTAAATAAAAAATTGGATTTTTTATCTTACGGCGTCAAGGAAATTAGACAACAAAGATGCCAGGTTAACTTAGGGGTATAGTTAATTACTGCACCACTGTATTGGCAAATTTTAAGTAGGTGTGTAGGTATCCCACATTATATGGAAATCAATAAAATGATAATTATAAAAGTAATGTTCTAAAAGTCATCAAATCTTATGAAACATAAGCCTGAAGTTTATGCACATTGCCATAAAAGAAAAAAACACACCATGATGAAAAAAGGCCTCAAACTTAATAAAAACAAAGTTTTATCATCAAAATATTTGTGTTATTAAGAGGAAAGACTAAAGTATTTTTATAATATTTTTTTAATCCTTTCTAGCACATTCTAAATTTTGGTCAAAAATCTTTCTTGCGTCAATGGGTGGACCAAATATTGGTATGGAAAATTTAACTTCTTTACATTGTTTTGGAAATTTTTGCAAAAATCAAGTGTCAGATTTTAATGAAATTTTCAGGACTTATTTACAAATAAATGAAAATGTTTTTAAAGAAAATGTTTGTAAAATATTTTTTTTGTTTCATCTATTGCAGCCACTTAATTTTATGAAATTTTGAGAAATTAAAATTCCACCCTCTTTATCTTTATTAGTTAAAAGTAAGACTTCTTGGAGAATTTAAATAAATTTGTTTTCATCAAACAGAAACACCATTTATCAAAAATCTGCTCTGAATCGTAAAATAAAAAAAAATGCAATAAAACTATGACATTATTTAATTAGAAAAGCTTTTAATTGCTTTTTTTAAGATATATCAAGGACAATATTGTCTTAATTTTTTTTTTCAATGAATAATGAATTTTTACAATTGTTTTTTTTCCAATTAGAATAATTTATTAAGTATTAAATCTTAAAATTTTGTATTAATTACACCCTCTTAGATGATATTATTTATTAAGTAAAAAATTATATTTACTAATCATAAATAGAAAAGCTTAGTACAAATCATTAAACACCAATATTTTATAAAGAATATTTTCTTAAATTTTTAAGATTACTGATTACTAAAAAATTATAGATAAAAGGCACTCATGTTATATTCAATTTTTTTTTTTTTTACAGCAAAAGCCTCCATAAAACAGATAAATATCAATTTGTCAATAGCTTAAATAAACAGCTACTGCTATGTTAAAAAAAAGGATTTCTGCAATATTTTAAGCTAAAAGCAAATAATATTTAGTTCAAGTCAGATTAATTATACTTTAAATCAGGTAATATTCCTCAAATAAAGTTTCAGAAAAGTATATTTTATTTTTGCAAGACTTTTTAATAAAGAATTACACTGTAATGAAAGACAACTAAAAAGGGAGCTAATCAGCTATTTTAACAAGAAAAAAAACAACAACAAAAAACTTCCAGTTTTTTTTATTTGTTACTAATATCTGGAAATTGTCAGGAGAAACCTGTACATGTTAAGTCAATCGGAAATTGTCAGGAGAAACCTGTACATGTTAAGTCAATCGGAAATTGTCAGGAGAAACCTGTACATGTTAAGTCAATCGGAAATTGTCAGGAGAAACCTGTACATGTTAAGTCAATCGGAAATTGTCAGGAGAAACCTGTACATGTTAAGTCAATCGGAAATTGTCAGGAGAAACCTGTACATGTTAAGTCAATCGGAAATTGTCAGGAGAAACCTGTACATGTTAAGTCAATCGGAAGTATGCAAGTTGTTTTAAGACATTTGAGTGCATGCCAGTGTTGCTAACCTTTTATTCAAATTTTAAAAAATCAATTCAAATAATGGCTATTTAACAAAAGATGACTGGCATATCATATTGAAAAGTATTAAAAAATAAATTACAAGAAGACTTACGCATAAACACCTTCTTCCTTCATCATTTTAGGAACACATTCTCTCAAAGTATTAGCATAACCTGCTGTTGTCTGGATTTTGACTTTAGCTGCCTCCATAGGGCACAAAAGAATGTCAGCAAAGAATTCAGCGGATGCACTGGCTGCGAGATAAAGGGAAGTCCGCCACAAGTAAGTATTTTCCTACAAAAACAATTAAAAAAAACATTGCAAATTTTGCAATAAAATTTATTTATTTTTTGTTTTTTTACTAAACATTAAAAAAAAAAAATAAATAAAAAAGATAGAGAGAGAGAGAAAACCGTGGTGAATCTCTGAAAACAGTAGATAAGTTTATTTACTTGTAATCCACCCTAACATAGATCCTATCTATAGATGAGGAATTGACAAGCAGAATAGGAAAAGCCACAGCTGCATTCAAAAAACTTATGAAAAGAGCATGGGAAAGTGTAAAATTTAAGATAAAAACCAAGACTTTAATTTACCAAATGTGTGTCCTCTCAACACATTTTTTTTTTTTCGAGAGTAAGACATAGACCTTGTGTGCTGGTCAGGAGAGGAGGTTAAATAGTTTTCACATGAGATGTCTAAGAAATATTTTAAAAATTAAATGGCAAAATAGGGTTTCGGATACAGAAGTGCTCAAAAGAGCACTACATACCATCCTGCAGTGTCAGGTAGCTTGGGCACATTGCATGTATGGATAACTCCAGAATTCCCAAACAGATACTGTATGGGATCTGTTTTATGACACATGTAACGTTGGACAACACAAGTTTTGCTTTAACGACCAGTGTAAAACCTCCATGATGGAATTTTCTATCAATGTTGTGGACTGAAGAGAATAGAGTCCAGTGTGTTGTAGAGGCTAATCAAATACGCAAATGCCCATTACTGTGGTCGTCAAAAACCGTGTTGATCAGGCATTCGTTGTTTCAGTCATGAGTGGCACTGTGTTTTAAGATAACTTATTTTCTGCTGCCAACTGTTGCCATTGATGAAAAAGGCCTCATTTAAACGTTTATTTCCTTTGTGTGTGTATGAAGAGGTAAACAATTTTAAAGTGGTGCCAGTTTTTCTACGAAAATTGCTACATTTGAAAAAAAAAAAAAAATTTCATAAACTCATGGCCAAGTTTATTGAGGTATACTTTTAATACATTTGTTTTCATAATGACATTGAAAAATATCACAATACAAATTAGTTTTCAGAATCAAAATTGTGAATAGCAATGAACAATTTTCTATTTGCTCTTGCATTAAATGTTCCTCGAGAGAAAACTCATCTTCATAAAATATCCATTAAATAGAGAGCATACTTTGCATGAGATTAATGTTAACAGATTTTAAATGGAAAAAAAAAATCAAATGTACAAAATCCTAGTGAATATTACTATGTAAAATGTCTCATGAGAAAAGTTGAAATACCAAGAGTTACTGAAGCTAGTCACCAATGAATTTTATTGGCATTCAGTCCCCCTGCCAAGAAAATATAGGTACTTCAGTAACCAGATGCCAAAAAAGCAAAGAATACATGTATTGGTTTTCAAAAATGCACTAAGGAAGTCCCAGAATATGAAATGTTTGATAAACTATCAAGAGAAATACTAATAGAAATAATGGCAATGTCTCAGTAAAAACACACAGCATTACAATAGGTTTTCACTATGAAACTTATAACTTACATCCTTTCAAAAAGATGTACTGGCTTTATTTGAATTCTTTGAATGAAAATTATATTTTTTAACAGTAAAATAAGATTGACTTTTAAAACAATGTTTAGCTAATCTGTTGCATACTGAAGTATCTGGAAAAGTTGAAGTAGGAGAGATCGAACTGCAACACTGTTTTATTTTATTGATACAACACCCAGTTACTCTTTAAAAAAAAAAAAAATAGAGAGAGAAATAGGTGTTCTTTCAATTCATTTGTTATAGGCTGACAGCATCAAGTTCTTTTTTTTTTGTCCCTATTTACATGTTAAGAATATTTTGAAGAGAATCCAAGTTAATTTTGATTTCATGTTGAGCCATATATTTAGACAGAAGATAGATTTCTAATGTTCAATAGTTGGCTGATTGTTTTAAATTGCATTGCTATCAGGGCACCTTCAGTATTGTATTTACAATAATGATTGAAGAGAATATTTAAAACTGAAGTACATTGAAGATGTTTACTTAACGAAAACAAATACAAAAGTAGAAAATTTGCCTGGAATTCAAAAATATGTAAACAAAAGATTACTTACTTCACCAAGCATGTTACTGTAAGTTACTTTAAAAACTTCATAAAAACCAAATTTTCCCAGTCCTTGCATGGAATAACCAATAAACGTAGGAGCCCATCCTTTAGCCAAACCTCGGACACCATCTTCAGCCATGGTAACTTTGAAACCATTAACAATATTTCCATATTTGGCAGGGTCAACTTGAATTCGACATTTTACCAGATCAAGAGGAACCACTGCTGTATGTGTTATGCCACAACTCAATATGCCACCAAAACCACACAAAGCATAATATTTGGAAGATCCAAATTCACAGCTGTATTGGTCTGAAAATAGAAAGATTATGATGAAAACTAATTTTCATTTTGAGAAAGAGAGTGAAAAAAAAAAAAAATGTTTAGCAATTTTACATTCTGAGAATTCTAAAACTGTAAAGCAATTAAAAAACCTAACACTGAAAAATCTGACATTACAACAGGTTTTCTACATACAAAAAAGTTGATCTAATTTTTATTAGAAATCATTCAAATTAAACATGTAAAATAATTAGTGTCACTTAACAAAAAGAAAAAAAATACAGTATTTATAGGTAAAGCAAAAACATCTATCAAACGCTATACTTTTTTTAAAAAAAAAGTTACATGCTGATAAAAAAGTTAATTTTATCAATCTTTGAGCCATTCAAAAAAAGAATAGGAGAAAATTACATCAATGTTTACCTGTAGAAATATCACACTGCAACATTTTAGATGAACATGTTGATTTTTACAAGAATATAAAAGATCAGCTTCAGCACTTAAAGAAATTGTGAAAATTAAATTTAAATTCAATTACACTAGTCATTTAATTTTATGAAATCACAATAAAACATTTGCAAACAAAAAATATTTCCCCAGTTTCTAAATGTAGTAAATTTATTGTACCAAACAAATTTTGATCTGACCACTAATAATTGGCATAAGATATTATCTTATTAATTAGAGGTTCTATTTGACACAATGAGAGTGCCATAACTCAATGACTGTACCAAATAACAATGCTTTCTTTTTCAGTCTTCATTTCACACCAGTTTATTTTATTTTTTTTTAATACCATGTTACTTCAGGACCATGAAATATCAAGGCTCTCTACAACTTTCTTTAATATCTAAGAATTGCTATGCCTTCTCAGGAAGATAGTGGAGTGGTTTCCCCAATTACCTTCTCCATGTTCAGGAATTTAGAGAAATCCTTCTCATAGACAGGCTGTCATACAAGTATAGAGAACACAGTCTACCCTGCTATTAAAATTGCACATCAGCCATGGACACTTAGATGTTTTGCACAAGAAAATACTTTTTTGAGGGAGGCAGTTACCAAAAAAAAAAAAAAAAAAAAAAAAAAAATTTAAATAATGAAATTAGTATGTATGGGAAATGTTAGTGTCTTTTTATGTTAAAAAATAAATTTGGAAATTCTTACAAAAATCAAATAATTGTCAGATTTTAATGAAACTTTCACAACTTATTCACAAATGAATGAAATTATTTTAGACAATCTTGGTAAAAATATTTATTTTTTTCTTTGACACAGTATCAATATTATAAAAAGGATTCCCCTTCAAAATTGATAACAAATCAATTTTTTATTGACAAGTATCACCACCAAAGAATGGTTGAAAATACTAATCTACAAAAATTATTACCACCCAAAACTTTCCTTATTCTTTTTTAGGAGTGAATCAATCTATTTAAATAGTGCCATTTTAATTTCTATAAAAATAGGTGCCTTCAAAGTTTACTAAAAAAGGAGGATACAAGATGAAAAATGCACCCAAAACATAATAAAAATAAAACTTCTATCATCAAAATCTTTCTATCATCAAGAGGAAAGAACAAACTCAACTTTTTTAATCTTTTTAGCACCCTGGAAATTTGGAGTACAGAATCTTGTTTCTTTGGTATCCAAGCAGCACTTTTAAGTTATAGGAGAAATTTGAGCCTTTTTTTTTTTGCAGTGAAAAACAGTGATTTGGAATATTCAAAAATTAGATAATTTTCAAATTCTAATGAAACTTTCAACACTTACTATGAATTATTTTTCAAACTTTTTCCTAGAAAATCTGTAATTTTTTTTTTTCCTTAACTATTACTTCCCATTACTTTTTTTTTTTTTAAATTTCAATAAATTCTTTTTGCATCACATAATATTTGTGTGTGTTATATGGACAAGTTATCAGATAATTTTTTGTCAAATAGGACCCAGTGGCAGTAAATATGCCCTGAATCTTAAATAAAAAATAAATTAGTATGTATGGGAAATGTTAGTTGTCTTTTTATGTTAAAAAATAGATTTGGAAATTCTTACAAAAATCAAATAATAGTCAGATTTTAATGAAACTTTCAGAACTTATTCACAAATGAATGAAATTATTTTAGAAAATCTTAGTAAAAATATTTATTTTTGTTTTTTTTACATCTTTTACACTTATTTAATTTCATGAAATTTTGAGAAATTCATTTTTATAACACTTAATGTTTATATTAATTATAAGCACAAGTCCTTGGAGATTTTAAATCATTTTTTTTTTGTAAAACAGAAACCTCAGTTACAGAAAATCTGCACTGAATTGTAAAATAAAAATTACAATAAGACCAAGACATTTAATTAGGAAAGCTTTTAATTGTTTTTATGAATAAGATCTATTAGGAATACTTTTGACGAATGAATTTTTACAAGAATTGTTTTCATTTTTTCAAAATTTTAATTATAATAATTTATATTAGTTTAAATCTTTTAAAATAATGTATTAATTTGTAGCAGTTAGGTGATATTGTTATTAAGTAAAACTTGTATTTATTAATCGTAAATGGCAAAGCTTAGCACAAGTCAGTGAACCCCAGTATTTTTAAAAAGTATTTTGCTTATTGGAAATATTCAATTTAATCCCCTAGCTTGAAATTAAAACTAAAATAAAAGTGTCAAGAAAGAATTTTAATTTTTAAACCATAGGTATTGTTTTTCTTTGTAAGTTCCTAAATTTATTTCATTAGCTAAAATTAGTTTCACGAAATATTTTTCATTTTTTATATGCATTTTAAACTTTAATTAGGCATCTCTTTTTTTGGAGTGGTGGTGTACCAATATAAAAATCTATTTTGTGCAGATCACATTGAAAACTTACATAAATGATCAGTAACAAAAAAAAAATAAAAATAAAATAAAAAGCATTAAGATTGTACTGACATTTAAAAATATAGTTTCCTTTAAAAAGAAAAATTCATAATGTAAATTTTAAATAATAATTTAAAATTAAATGAGGGTGATTCAAAAGTTAATTTCTATTTCACTTGTTTTTGAGAAAATGATTAATATAAGGTCAGTGAAGTTTGCTATAAATAGATAAAGTACTATGAACATTAAACGTGGTGACATTCATTACAGGTTTAAGCTAGGTACCTCCACTTTTTTTGCAGAAAACAGCATAGCGTAATGAAAAAGACCACAAACTTAATAAAAATAAAGTTGTATCGTCAAAATGTTTACATTATTAAGATGAAAGCCCAAGGTATTTTTTAATTATTTTTTTTAAATTTTTAATCCTTTCTAATATGTTCGAAAATTTTGTTAAAACCTTGTTTTTGTTTATGTCATTAGGGAGGCATCATAATTACATTGACTTTTTCACTCTTTTTTCATTGAAAACACATTGATTTTGAAATTCTTGTAAAAAAAAAAAATCAAATAATTATCGGATTTTAATGAAATTTTCAGGGCTATTTACTAACGAATGAAATTATTTTTGAAATTTTTTTTTTTTTAACATGTTACCCGCCACTTAGTTAATTTCATGAAATTTTGCATAATAACTTTCTATTTCCGGATTTTTTTTTTTATCCATAGGACTCCTTGGAGAATGTAAATCACCTATTTATTTAGTGTTTTTTCTTTCAAACTTTCACTATTCTAACTTAGGTACCTCCACGAGATCGCTAAAAAAAGAGCATAGCATGATGAAAAAAGACGCCAAACTTGACGAAAACAAAATTTTATCGTCTAAATGTTTGTTATTATTAAGAGGAAAGGTCAAAGTATTTGGGGGTATTTTTTTCCATTTTTAATCATTCTAGCACGTCCGGGAAATTTTCGTTAAAAATCTAGTTTTTTTTTGAGTCAGCAAATTGACTATTTTTTTCCATTTTTAAAAAAAACTGGAAATCTGACTTTGAAATTTTTTAAAACTTATTTTAAGAAAATCAGAAATTATAATGTTTATTTAAAATATTTTGAACCAAACTTAGCTTTTTTGTGCCAAAAAAAGATGTAATTTGTAAATAAACAAAGCAGGTCATAAACTTTCGTCTCTTGACATGTGATGAATGATATATTTACAATTCCATGAGGCTAATTTGTTCTACTTGAAGGAGAAAAGTGAAATAATTTACATTTACGTGAACAAATTATTTACCCCTTATTTTTAACGAAAAAACTTTCAGCGTCTAATTTTTTTTTTTTTTGTACTTAGCTTTCACCTTTACGTTTATGATGCTTTATGGGAAATATATTGTAAAAGAAATTAAAATAAAACTGTTAAGAGTGACATTAAATTTCATATTTCTTAAGAAAGGTATCTAATTAATTTATAGGTACCTTTCTTATGAAATTTTATCAGAATTGTACATAAAATACTATAATTTTATGTACATTTATTACATTCTACTGTTATCTGTATTTGCATTCATTTTATTATTAATTTTGATATTTCATTTATGGAAAAATGTCGTAACTGAGATTAATATAAAAAATAAGATCATATAAATTTCATAAGATGATACTGTTACTTGTAGGTACCTTTTCTCAGTTGAAATTGAAAAATCAAATTAACTTCTCCACACGTGTTTCGCAAAAGTAAAGGCCTTAACAGCGGAGAACAATGCTTAACTCAAATAACGAACTTAATTATATTCTGGTTGGTCTTCCGTATTTTATAATTTACAGCTCGATTATAAGCACAAAATTACATTTCTAATTACTGGGGATCTTCTGATTAGTCAAAATGATACAATTTACAACGCGCTAAAAAAAAGATCTATCTCATAAGACACTTATGAAAGCCGATCTGACTTTTTAACTAATTTTATAATATTTTAACAACTTAAATGTAAAATCTATTATAATTAATGAAATAACAAATAATTGTATTAAAAATTCATTTTTCATCAAAAAAATTTTTTTGCTTTCAGAAAATATTGTCCATATTCATAAAAACAACTAAAAGCAAATTTGAAATTAAATAATATCTTTGTTTTATTGAGTTTTGTATGTTACAATTCAGAGCTGATTTTCAGGTACTGCGTATCCAATTAAAAACAAAAAAAAAACATGGTTTGCATTCCTCAAAGCCCTGTGCTTTTAATTATTGTATTCACTAAAACCGATGCGATCGAATTTCTAGCGTTTTCATAAAATTAGTTATGGGGGCGGTAATAAATATTTTTAAAAATATTTCTACCATGACTTTCATAAAAAAAAATTTATAATAATTTCGATCATCTGCGAATAGTTTCTGAAAGTTTCATTAACATCCGATAATTATTTCTATTTTTGCACGATTTTTCAAATTAATGTGTCATACCAAAAAAAACGTGCTAAAATTGTCTATGTTATTTACTAGTTCCGCTGATACAAATAGAATAAAGGTTTTTTTAATCAAAATTTAGAATGTTCTAAAAAGAAGGAAAATTTTTTAAAATAATTAAAAAAAAACTTTGGTTTTACTCTTAATAATAACATAAGCATTTAGACAATAAAATTTTGTTTTCGGCAAGGTTGGCGTCTTTTTCATCAAGCTATGCTCTTTTTTAGCGATTTCGTTGAGGTACCTATAAATTGAAAAAAATAAATGTAATAAAACTGTAACATTATTTAATTAGAAAAGCTTTTAATTGCTTTTGTAAATAATTGTTTGAAGAAATAAAATTTTTCCAATGAATAATGAATTTTTACAAGAATTTTTAATTTTTTTTTTAAATTTTAACTATAATAATTTATAATAGTTTCAAAATAGTGTAAAATTCTGTATTGGGCTATTTCCTGAATATGGTATAGTAATTAAGTGGAAACGAAATTTATGAAATCCAAAACTGAAAAGATTAATAAACAGTTGCACTATACTATTTTTAAAATAATTTTTTATTTCTTTGCTTAATACGTTCCTTTTTTTCGGCTATGGTAAGCTCGAATTGACATTATTATGAAAAGGTCACATGATCTAATAGTTTTGTTCCTTTACAGAGAAATTTGCTTGTTACTTTTTACGTTTCAACAGGTTTTCCTTTCAGGTTTAAAAGTTTAAAATTTAAAGTAAGTTTTACTTTTTCAATTACTATTCCACTAAATATTTTTATTTTACGTATTTACATAAGTGTGGGTCATACTTCAACTGAGTAATAGTTTTTAAACTTTTTTACGGAGAAACAAAAGATTTTTCTTTTTTCATTTATAATTTTTTCAGTTTATTCTTTTTAATGACAGTTATTTTTATAAAGACGTTTAACTTAATTTTACAACTAATATTTAATAAAATTAAATTATTTTAAAACTTTATTTCATTCATATTGAAATTAGTTTTCGGAAATTTATGTCTGTTTGGGTTATATCCATAACTAGCTGTCATCACTTCATCATTCAATTGTACATCAATTATTGGCTCAGTAAACAGTACCAATCATTAACAAATGGTTGTATATTAATTTTTTATGGTATAGGTAATATTTATTTCAAATCAGATTAATTTAAATTTTCTAATTTTACTCAAATAATGTGACAAATATATTTTTTGGAAGAATTTTAAAATCGATAAACTTGTTTTGTTTACAAATTTCTTAAAATGGCCACTTTTAAGAAAATTTTAAAATCAAATTTGATATTATAATTTCTATCTGAAATACACCAGAATATTTTACTTACTGGAAATAATTTAATCATTTAGCTTTCAATTAAATAAATCTAAAATGAAATCTTCAAGAATGCTTTTTCATTTTTAAAAATTCATTTTAAACCTTAGGTATCGAAAATTTATGCCGAAAAATTGGAGGTACCTAGAAGTAGAAACATGTATGATTATAGCTTAACCTTATTGAAAAAAAAACAAAAAAACTTCTATTTAATTTAAACCTTAAACAAAATTCAGTGATGAACACGCCGTCCTTTTGAAGGACATTTTTGGGAATTAGACAAAGATAGTACGTTAGAAATCTTTGCTATTCCTTTTTCCAATGCACAAGTTGATTGAAACTTCTTTCTTTAGTTGTGGCGAGATAAATTAGCAAATTAGAATTACCAAACTTAATTTTCTTTCCCCACCAGCCCAAGTCAAAATAGTAAACAACACAATATCCGGAATTAAAATGGATTGGACTAAATGTGCCAAATAAGTAAAACATCTCAAGTGAAACGGAGAAAATTCTGACCTCGAATATTGGTTGTATGGTCAAGAGGTTAAAAAATGTAACTGGATTTAAAGAGAAAAGATTTTTAGTTAACACTTAAGTTTTAACAATAGACAACTCACAACTGTGACAAGGTCAATTCATTTTTGAGTTTTTGACAATGATCATAAGAAACAATGTCATTAACTACCTAGAAATAAGATTACCCCTAATATGTCCTTGGGAATGAAAAAGAAATGACAAACATTATCTTGTTTGTTTTGAATTTAAAAAAAAAAAATTGCCGGTTTAGAGGGAGGGATTAAAAAATGAGATTTTTTTTTTTTTTTAATCAAATTGATACCTGACAAAAGACTGGTGGATATACGCATTCGATCCATATATTCGTATTTATTAAGCTTTTAATTAAAACATGACATTTTTCAAAATCCGATATTAATTTGACAATAAATAAATAAAACAACCAGTTAAATGTACATAGAACCAAAGAAAGAAACAGTGGCCTTCGTACGACCTCCACGTGAGAGGACAAATACGACAGAGTTAGGAAGAATTGAAGAAAAGAAGTGGGAAGATCAAAGACAAAAATAAATTGTTACCGGATGCGTTGGCAGCGGAGATGGTCCGATTTTCATTGACGGCCAATCCATCACATTTAGCATAAAAAGGGTTGTGGAACATTTTGCCCACCCTTAACTTTTGCATCAAGGACTCGTACATGGTTGAAGTTACTTTGCTGCTGCTGCTTTTCCTAGACACTGAATGAAATTAAAATAAAATAAAAAAACGGTTAGATATAAGACAAATATAATTTAGTGATATTTAATTAAAACGATTACTCGAATGTATAATTATTTCTTCGTTGGATCCTAATTGATAGATATTTAACTCCGAACCGGTAAATGGAGAAGACTTTCACTCACCTCGCTTGTTCGTGTCAAGATGGCGCTCGAAGAGGGAAGGTAGAGAGGTGTTTATAGTCATGTGATAGCAAGAAAGATTTTCATTGGTGCTTCTATATGACATCATCGATATCATCAAATTTACCTTCAGATTTCCTAGGAAAAAAATAATTAAACAATCATTTTTTTTCCTAGGAAATTTTAGAAGACTTATCAGAATTCATGAATGTGTAAGAGTGTGTATTATGAAATTATAAGTGTGTTTGTGAAATTATATGTATGTATGTGCGCGGGATTTTGCATGGGTATAATGCACATGCATGTGCACGCATATACATACAATACTGCACACAAATATACATAGGTCAATCTCAATACATACAAAATGCACTCATTTATTATGCTAAGGTCAGCTTAGTTTGGACACCCAGTCACGGCATAGGGAACCCTGTGTACATCTAATTCACTAGTAATGATCTGCAAGAACAGCTTACAATGAACAAATGCCAGCTTATCGTGCAGCTGTTGCTATGGTATTTTCACTGATAATTTCAGATGTTACTCTCTCATTTGATCTGTTGTGGGGTACTAGTATGTTGTTTGGAGAGAAATATGTCACCATTATGTTGCAGGTATCATCTGTTTATTTGTGATGCGTATAGACATTTTATATTAAATGTTTATGGGCTTGTGGAACATTTATCTCGCAAACAATATTAGCGGATTCATAGGAGTCCTATAAAAAAAATATAGGTTATCTCCCCTTGGTAGATAACTCCTGGTAATTAGTAGGTTGAACCCATTCATTTGATAATAATGGGTATGACACAAAATTAAATGCAAAATAGAATTCAGGCACCAATTTGAGAAGCCGAGGCAACTACAAACGGGACAGGCATGATTTCGGCCTACTCCCAGAACAAGCGATGCTGGACACAGGCATACCTGAATAATACAAGGACAAGCAGCTAATGGAAGCAGAATATGAACAGCTTCAGATAAGTGTTTATCTATTTCAAACAGACACATGTTTTGGGTATCATCTCTGATGTTTTGGCTTTTAACTGCTAAAAGAATACATTTTTAGCAGTCCTCTATTCTCTTTCTCATTATGTAATGTATTTCTTATATAAAGTATGTTTTTACAATGTTCAATTGTCTCATTTTGTTCATCAAGCTACAACACAATTTGGGAAGTTGTTAAATTTCCCACAGTTCAGGTAAAAACAAGTTGTACAAAACATGGAATATAAAACAAATGACAATGTATATTATTAACAAATGGAATAATATGAAAAAGGAAGTACATGAAAAAACATTAAAACTATCTATATTTCTGAGATGAGGTATTATGTACATTATTTACATTATTCGGACTATTGTCCTCATCTTTGTCGCCATATTTATTACAGCGTTTTGGCAGTTGTATGTTCCAGCCTTCTTCAGGTGGTTGGAATGTCGAACTGAACCCTTCATTTCACTCACTGGAGTAGACTGTTCTAGTTCCACATGCCATGTTTAATGGATGTCAGTTAAAAGTTATCTCCTGTTAATTTCCCTCTGAAAGTTCTCCACTGCCTTGACACATGGCACAGTGGATAAAGGTGTTAGTTAGATCCAGTGCCAGGACCCAAATTGTGTGAGTTCAATACCCGGTTAAGGCAGACTGCTGAAAACTATAACAAAAATTTTAACACCACTCCCTGGAACAATCAGTCTTTCACATATTAAAAATTCAGGCAACCTGAGTGAAAAACTAAGGAGCAGAAATAAACTCAGGATTAGTTTATATTATAAAATCCATTTATACCAATATTAGCAAATGCTCAAATTTAAAAAAAAAATAAATTCCCTACCAATAGATAAAATCGTAAAAAGTTCTCAATTAATCACAAACCAATGTTATTTCCCTTTTAACAATAATTTTTATAAACAAAAATTCAGTGTATTCCCTCTTAGTGGAGTTTTAGCTCATCTGTCCTTAGTGCTTTTCAAATCTGGTCCTTTCCAAAGTATTTTATCTAAGCAGTCAACATATTTCTGATATATCAATGATGCTTTATTAATATATCTCCACAAAACAACATTACCTGACCTTGTAGATAAACTAAACAAAGTTGAACATACAAAAATATTTATTAAAAAGAAACACCCAATACATTATCTTCTGCAATATAATATTAAACTATACTGATAATAACCTAGAACTTGCTGTGACTGAGAAATAAATAAACAAAAATAAATAACAAGAAGGCCAAAATAATACCATCTCTAAAAATAGATAGATAATAAAAATCACTAAGCAAAAAAAGCCATAGTTCAACCAACAAATCAGAAAGCTTTCACGACTAGTTATTTTGTCTGCAGCATCAGAGAAAGAACAAAATTAATTTATCAACTCAGATTTTGGTTGAGTTTCCATCTGTTTATATACACATCTACAGAGCTAATGTCTTATATCCTGGTTGTGAAAGCTTTCTGACTGGTTGGTTGAACTCATGATTTTTAGAGATGGCGAAATTTTGGTCTTCTTGGTGTTTATTTTTTTTATTTATTTCTCTATGACCACTGTTAAGGACAATTACCACAGCACAAAGTTTCAAAAGAAAAGATAAAAAACAACTTGCTGTCTAGAAGGTGACATAGTGGGTGGATTCTCCACAAGTTCAAATACACAAATTTGGAACAACAACTAACAGTAAAAAATGACAAGCACCAATATACAAATTAACAAAATTTAATTATAACTACATGAAAACATTTAGGCAAGAGAATGCATGGAAAGATGTGTGTTATACATTTCTGTATAGAAAGATGTATGTTGTATGTATTCTGAGGTTAAAAGTTGAAACAAAAGCTTAACTTCAGTCTCTTTTCTGAAGTAAAATAAGGTTTTCTCCTTTTTCCTTTTCTCTCTCTTTCTCATATATTTCTCTTTGTCCTTTTTACTTTCAAATCAGTTGTTTCGTTCAAATAGTGGTATCTTTTGATCTATTCTTCTTTCTTCAATGCAGTCTTTGTTATTCGGTTATGGAGATTTAATGCTGTATAAGTTGTATATTCAGCAATTCAGAATTCATTATTTGGATCCTTCATCCAATTGAATGTGTCACATATGCCTTTATTAGGTGATTGTCACGTTTTGCAATTCACCTATGCATTTGATGTAAGCAGCATAGTGTGTTAAGTTGAATTGGAATTCGTCTTTTTATCGTGTGATCTTTCTTGCATGACTGTAAAAAGTAAAAAGAGGTATCATTTGTACAAGACTCATTTCCACTTGATTTTATGCTTGGAATTTGTGTGAGTTGGGAACATCTTTCATTCTCTTCAGTTCAGTAATTCTGGTTACACAAGAATTTCATAGCCGATCTGACTTGCTCAAGTTTCATTATCTAACTGGCTTCTGTCGATCTTTTCCTGCTCAATGTTCATAGTCGGTTACATGATTCTGCACATATGTGAGAATCTATTTTTAGCTACTGCTCAGACCTGTTGCTGTGGTTATCAGCCTGTCTGACCTAATTGTTTTTGTAATCAATGACTACTATTACAGATTTAAAGAGAGAGGGAGCGTTCACATATTATATTATTAGAGAGATAGGAAAGCGAGATGGGTTGCTAAGTGTAAATTGTGTGTGGTTGGTTATGGGTTGTGGGCTGCATAAAGACATGATACCACAAACTAAGTGTCTATCATAACCCACTAATAAAAATGAACTCATAGATTTCTATTCTCACCATAACAAAAAAAATAAAATCTGGAATAATTATCAGATTCTGTTTAAGAGAAGTCATAATTCATAGCACATAGTATTTACGTGATTAGGAAAATACATTGAAAAATCTCTTTCATTACCCTAATTATTTTACATTCAATGTGAAACAGAAAACCCATAAAATTAAAAAAAATAAAAGAATAAATGATATAAACTTAATGAAATGAGATCCATTATATATACTACCTACAAATTCTATCAAAACTAAAATTGATAAGAACTTAACAAAAAATGTGTTACAACTACTTCTAAAACAATAAGAGACTTACAAAACAAAATAATAACAACCTAAAACCTGAAGCAGGAATTTACTCTATAGTCATTAATGACTGCCACAAAGAATACACAGGAGAGACCTCAAGGAATTTAAATAAAAGATTATATGACTACAAACGAGGTCTTTTGCAAAACTACACACTCAATGCATTAGTCACTGACCATAATGTGTCTGACCATAATTTTGATTTAAAAAATGCTCTTTAATTAAAAGAGAAAGTAATTTACAATAGCAAAAATGTATAAAAAGTGCACTGATTGCTAAATTATCCACAGTAAATTTGTGTCCAAATTCTCCAGTTGTTGTTACAATGTAGGATACTTAAAAACAAAAGCACAAGGAAACTAAATGAGATCACCTAGACTCTGTATCCAAGATTGTCTGAAAAAAATACATAATTACAAGTACATAATTATAAATGACACTTGCATTTATATCTCCCAATCCATCTACACAGATATAATTCCACCAATAAAAACATTAGTTCAATAAATATCTTTCTAGGAAACAGTACAAAGAATTTTTCCACTTTGTCATTCAGTTTCCTAACATATATCATTTGTGATATTTGTAGGAGGAAAGGGCTCAGTATCAGAGATAGAGTGTTTGTATACATAGACAGTGCAGAGATAGGAATGAACACTGCATGGTGACTGTCAATTTGACACAGGTATTAGCTGAATTTCTCAAATTTTAACTATATAATGATCAACTTGTGTGATTACTGGAGAAGAGTTAGGTTAAGTGCATTGACAAAACAAGCAAATGTAGAAATATTTGTAAGAATATTTGTTCTTTAAAATAAATGTTTTTTTCATCCCTACAGGCTTTTTTTAATTGGTATCACCTCATGCAAGGCAGTAAAGCCACTAAGACACAAGGGCTTACAGGATGTGGAAAAATTAGGAACAAAAACATAATGATCAGGAAGAGGAAAGAGTAATCAGGAGGACAGTAGATAGTGATTGACATTGCATTTAAATTTTTGCATATTAAAGTTGGCTGGAAATCATGGGACCAGAAGAGAGTTCCACAAGTGAGAAGTGCGAGAAAAGAAACTGTTAGCACAGAATTTACGGTTACATCTAGCCAGCTCAACTGTAAATTGAGGAGATCTCCTACTGCACTTAAATTCAAAAAGGCTAGGTACCATAGTGAAGAGTTCATACAAACAATTACCATGAAAGCATTTATAGAAAAGACACAGAGACGCAATATTACGGTGGTGGCAAGTGACTTGAGGCTTATTGATTTACCTACATATATATGTGCATATGTGTGGATTTAAACTCAGATCTCATGATAAGAACATTCTAATTACTCAGCCAAATAAAGCAATGTGCAATGAGATAATCAACAGTTAAAGTTGAAGGCAGAAGGAAACACAGGATGAAATCAATCTGATATTGGAGTGTTTGAAATCTTATAGGTTATTTGAATTTTGAGATAAACTGAATTTTACACTATTTAACTTGTTGATGAGACGAAAAAATTGAAAATTATAACTGACAATAGGATTTAAAATTTCACTTGTTTATAAATCAATATGGCAATATTTAATCTTCATACCTGCCAAAAAAAAATAGTGTGTCAGAAAGACAGTTGTTCCTTTGATGCCACTATTACTGCATACACTTTTGACTCCCTTGCCAATGTTTATTTACAAAACTATAAAAGATATCTGAAACAAGTACAATGTGATATTTAATATATAACTTTGATAAAGATTTATTATTTACTATTTTATAAAAAATCAAATTTGAAAAGAAGCTTTTTATTCAAAAATTTATAAAGAATTACAAAATATGTAAATCAACTCCAATGCAATATTTATTATTTACCATTTCATAAATAACTATGAAAACAATTTTTTATTCAATATAATAAATAAATAGTGTTTTAATATCTTTGTTGGCAATTCTCAAGAATACAGAAAATGTATAAATCCAGTTTTATATGTTTGGGTTTTATTAAAATTCTGATCATCATTTTTTAAAACAATAAACATTGTCAAGGGAGTCAAAAGTGTATACAGTAATAGGAGTTTTTTAGGCACAAAGTTAAACATTGCCATCAATATTATATTAGTAGTAATGTTTTATAGTGCTGTACATGGTAGGTTTTTTTTTAACAGTCACTCTTCTACAACTTTTCAAATCTATGTGTGTGTCTCCTGAGGCTCTACCCATGATCTACTTTGTTTCTCATCATCCTGATGTCATGAGTACCTGACTTGGTATCTATGGTAATGATAGCGCTATTTACTCCTGTCTTTATACCAAGTTCAATAGGCTTGATAAAGTTAAATTGGCAGCTGACCAAAAAATGACCTTTAAAATGTTGTTAACTGGGACAATAAATGGCTTGTGAACTTTAGTATCTCCAAAACAAAATGAAACTGCTGCCTTTTTGGGCATCTTAGGGAACTATTTTTGCCCTTCATCATCATGGCTAATATCAGCCTCCAGATAACCAATTCATTGAGCCTCAGGCTCACATTTTTCACTGACATGAAGTGGAATGATTATATTGTATCAATTGCAAGGTCTGCTGCTAGGAAAGTTGATTCGCTGTGTCATGCTAGATGATTTCTCTTTCCAGAATCCATCTTGCACATTTATAAGTCTATGATCTGTCTATTCATTGAATATTGCTGCCACATCTGGTCTGATGCTCCTGTTATAGATCTCAAGATTCTTGATAAAATCCAAAGATGAATCTGCAATGTAATTGGCCCTACCTTGTATCCCAGCTTCAGTCACTTTCCAATTGCCATAACATAGATTCCCAGTGCTGCCTATGAGATAAATAAAGAACCGCTTATATCTATTGAGATATTGCTTCAAAAGTAAGATCTACTCATATAACACTTATATATTGCCTGTTGTTTTTAAAGGAATTGAAGCAATTAAGTGTGTCAGTTTGTTGAGGTCCATCTACCCAGGTTTTTGTTGCTGAGTGTTGGAATTCCAAACATTTAATAACAAAAGCACAGATTTTTTAAATGAAACAAAAAATAGGTTATTTTCTGAAGAAAAAGTAGAAGCAGAATGTCAGTTGAAATAACATTTATATATTCTTTTCAGAAATATACAATAACAATAAAGTGTTCAATTTTCATTGCCGTGAAGTTTGTTTCATAAAGTAATTAAGTGTTCTTATTGCATTGTGAAACATGTGGACAGACTAACTTCATCACAGTCAGCCTAATATATTTATGAGTCTGTAAACAAAAGTTTAGTCAGCAGCTGCTGGTTAATCTCTGCTATTGTGTGCATGTACAAGACCTTAGTCAAAGGCTGCTGTCTGTCATCTCTTCCATTGTGTGCATGTGTGTGGGTGTATGTGTGCATGCATGTGTAGATCAAACTGGCCTCCAAAATTGTTTTGAACCCTGGAGAAGATCCATAAATTAGATCCAAAATCTAATTTCACATAGAGGTGTGAACTTTTTGAATACAAGGTTTTCATTAGTTAAAAAATAATTTCATACTGGCTTGTGAAAATCTTTTTTCTCAAATTTGTGGGAATGGTGAATGTAGTTATTAGTGTTATTTTCTAAAAGGTTTAAAAAATAACATCTACGTCTGCAAATATTTTGACACTATTTGTTGTTTATCAAACAAACCTTCTGATGGGATTTTATTGGTTGAAAAATATATATAGGGTTTAATTGCTATAAGTTAGACCTTAACTTTATGCAATAAAATTGAAACCTTTTAAAAAGAAAAACTTTTTAAAATCATGAGGTTCATAATTAGCCATAAATTGTCAGATTATATCAACATTAAAGACCTTCTTGAGATAACTAAACTAGCACATATTATGTCCATCATCAAAAGCAAGGTGTTAAAAGTATACAGTCAGGTAAACTGTGCTAAATTAGGTTTCTACAAATTCTGCTTCAAAATGGCAGTGCAACAATGTGCATGAACAATCCTGTCTTGATCTAACAGCATTAAATACAGCTGCTCAAAGCCAAGCTCTTTGGAGATAATTATCTTATGATAGTGTACAGTCTGTCAAATGGGGAGATAGGGATTAAAAAAGAAAGTGTAATTGCTGGGAATAAGAATAATTATGTAACAAAGTATAATACATATTAAGTTTAGGGATTGTCCTTGAAACTAGAATGATTAAAGTCATGAGAGGGTGTGTCATTAGCTGATTATAAAATCACTACCAGTTTGTTAATGTCTTCATTTGAAATGTGATCTTCATTAGGAACCAATCATACCATGTTTTCATGTTCATAGCAAATGATCGATTGACTCATTCATTTTCTATGGCTTATCAAATATTTGCAGGGTATTTAAAGCTATAAAATATTTTCAGATTGTAAGTTTTGTTGGGGAGATAATAATGATTTAGTGATACAAGTATTACTTATTACTAATTAACCCATAACTAGGGGGAGAAGAGGTAAATTCTGTGAGAAGATTATCCAGCATTCATTGCCATATAAGAAGACTGATATTACATAACAGTTCAGTACTCTCTTCTTTGTTTTGCACAAAATTTTCACATTTCTTAATGCAGTGTGATGCAGATAAATTTGGAAAAATTAATGGATAATATAAATAGTATCTTTCATATAACAAATTGATATATTTCTGTTGAAACTTAACTAATGCATGGAATAATAATGCAACACAAAATGTACTTAGAACAAAATGTATTGAAACAAGAAAGTGTACACAATATTTACATATAGTCTTTTGTATATTCCTGGTAAGACCATTCCTGGAGAATGTGTTGACTGAGTCGCAGTCGGGCAGAGTCTCTGGTTGAATCTCTTGATTCCCCCCTCACTTCCTGGTACCAACCATATTTATATGGTCGGTACTCCACTATGCAAATTAGGTGGATCCTACCACAACAATTTCAATGAAACTTTGTATGCCATTAGTCAAATATATAAGGTACAGAAATCACTTGATGTGCCCACTATTATTGATCACCACTTTCTCCAGGCAGTACCAGAAGCTTCAGCAGTTTTGGTGATGGCATCCCTGTCCATGTTGGCCATGGTGTCTCAGATGGCTTCTTTGAGAGCCTCCTGGTATTGTAGGAATTGCTGTTCACCTCCTTCTGCAAGATGCCAAAGACAAAATAGTTGAAAGGATTGCAGTCTGGTGATGAGGGGTGCCATAAGTCAGGTGACCAGTGGTATGGTGAGCAAATGGCACCTCTTGAGCACATAAGATTTATAATTCGTCCTCCTTGACAATACGTCTGTTGTTCACCTGCTGGTGCCCCCTTTCCTTGGTGATTTTCCTTATGCTTTTGTTGGGGTTCTCCTTGGCATTGTCAGATTTACTTTATGTTCTCTTCAAATATAAAAATTTCATAATTAAACCAGAAAATAAGAAAATTACAGCTGTTATATAAACTGCTTGCATAATATTAAATCTGTTATTCTTATTTTTTTAAAAAAATGTTAAAATCAGTTCACCCCAAACAAGGTGATAATGCCACTAAGACACAAGGGGCTACTGGGAGTGAAAAAGGATGAAAAGACTTTAGAAGGAATCTGAAACCCAACCCTAAACAGGGAACAAAGGATAAACCTCTACTCCAGTTCAAACAACTGGGGAGGTGGGTGAATTGGACAGGCTGGTTTTTAATCAAGATTAACAGATTTTATAAAATAGCTATTCTTTAGTTGTAAACTTAATATATAGCTCAGCTTTTCATGAAATTATAAAAGAGGAAAGATTTTTTCTAAAAAAAATAAACCCAAAATATAAGACAAGGTAAAAAATGTTATTTTTCTTTCTTTTTTTTTTTGCCAGATGAAGGTTTTTAAATTGAAAGGAAAAATTAGCCCAAGTTGCTGAATGAAAAATTTTCAAAACAATATAGAAGTCATTATCATAATAAATGTGTTCTCATTTTCTTTATATATTCTGTAACCATCTGTCAGGGACTTTTTTAATATAAAAATATAGGTCATCAAACAACATTAACAGCTTATAAATCTGAGAAGTATTTTCAAATGTTTTATCGTTGTTTTTTTTTTGTTTTTTTTTGACACAATGGTTGACTTTGACCTCAGTATCTTCAACAAAAACATGAAAAGGAAATAAGTTCAATTAAAAATGTCTTTCCTAATCAACTCCATATCCACCTTCTGCTCCAAAGAAAATGACATTTAGCCAATTACTTTATCTTTTCTAAAGGACAGATACCCATATTTTCCTTCAAATGTTAGATGTTTATTATAATGCTTTCTCTCTTAATAATATCTAGTCAAATCAAAGCTTTGAAAAATGACAAGATAATCTAATAGTCTATGTCCATATAATGAAAATAAATCCTTTATTTTAATTTATTTAATTTGTACAACTTGTTATGAATAATCAGAAGTGGTCTCCACTTGTTTTGTTACTCTCCTCTTTGAGAGAGCTATTTCTGTTTACTGAGACTATAAAAGGACACTACACACGAACCTTGTATTCTCAGTTGAATAAAGCTTTCTTAAAGCCTACACCGGCATACTTTTGTCATTACACAGCTATTATACTGACTTTAGAATAAATTTAGATCAAGGATTACATTTGACTATCTCAGCCTTATTATTTTGCATTATTATTGCTTCAATAATTTTGAAAACTGACTTAGAATGGAATTCTAGCTTTTCTGTTGGTGGTCATCACCTTTTGAACTTAAGTTATGCTGACAATATTGCTGCCATAATCAGGAGAAGCAAAGCATTTTTTCTTGAGGTTCTAGCTAGACAAGCTTTGATTTCTTTTGTTTTTTGGTTACCTTTTTTCTTGTACAGTCATCAGGATATCAATGTACCATTTTTTTTTCTAAATTTTAAATTATGACATCTGTACAAATAGATAAATTTTCCTATTTCTTAATACTTTGCTTAGCATTTTTTGCCATCCTGATGCACTTTTGGATTTCAGTGTCACACTTTCTGTCCTCTATTAAAACACTTCCTAGATATTTAAATTGTTGTACTTGTTCAATTTTGGTATCTCCAATTTGTAATTTGCATGTTGGTCTGTTCCTTTTGCTAACAATCATACATTCAGGCTTCTTGCAATTGATGTTTACTTCTTTCTTTTTGCTTTCTTTCACTATCATCTGTAGGAGTTCTTGTAGTTTTCTTTCTGTGTCTGCTATCAGCACTGCATCATCTGCATATCTTAAGCTGTTAAGATTGAGGCCACTAATAATGAATCCTGGTAGGACTTCTAATTCTAAAAGAATCACCTCACTGTATAAGTCTGCTGAGAAGATACATCCTTGTCTTACACCTTTTTCTATCATTTTTATATTTACTGAATTCATTTTTCAGTTTGCCCTCCAGTATATGTTCTGGATTATTATAATATCCTACCCAAATATGTTAAGGCAGTTCTTTGTGACATACTTTATCAAATGCTTTTATGAAAAGAACCTTGTTCAATTGTCTTATTTAGAGTGCCAGAATTCACACTAACAGAAAAGCAATGTGAGATAACATACAACAATGAAGATGATGTGTCATTAAAATGAAATAATTACAAGATAAAATACATTATAATTAACTGTATATCTTTGTCAAGTTGTCAGAATACTTCTTGATATTCCCAAATCAGTTGTTTGCAGGCTCTCACATCCCTGCCTGTTTTTCTTTTTTATTTCTTTTTACATTTATTTGTTATTCCATAAATATTTTTTTTTATCTGAAATCTACCTAGCTTCTGGATAATTGAATATAACAGATAAACTTATAGTTACCAATGACTAGAAATGTGTCACATTTTAGCTTTAAAAAAGTAATATTAAGTTGACACTGAACCTATGTAATTTAGAAAGGCTTATAAGATAAATTTAATGTTGAGAAGTGTAGAATTTTTAAATTGTTCTTAGACAAACTAATTTTTCTTGAATTTTATATTATATTTTTGGTAAACTTGGGCCATCATGCTTGCAAAAAACAGAGTGTCAAAAGTATGATTTTTCCATTGACACTATTAGAATTTAATTTGAGAATCATAACTACAATATTTTACAAGTTCAAATTCAAGCCTCTTTTCTAATCCTCATCCCAACTTTTCTCTCTTGCTTTCAAATCCAGCTCCCAAAGCCTTGCTCCTTATCAGAGATTTCTGACAAACGAGAGAGCTGGAAAATATAAAAAGGAGTTTGAACACCATTATCCTGTCCATGATGCCATGAAGTCTGGGGGAGGTGCTTGCAGCTTGTCTGACACTTGCTTTCTCCCAAAGCCTTGTCTTGTTCCTTATCAGAGATAAGGATATATTTTCTAATGAATGAAAGCGTTAGGAAATTTGTATAGCAATTTTGGAGGGAAAAGTCCTTGATATTTCTGAGCCTCCTAATCTCCATATATACATAGAATCTTCGCCTATTTGGCAGTGAGTACTGGACACCATCTGTGATAACATCAGGTCAGCGATAGAACACCAGTCATCTTCGGAGTCAGTTTCAAGAAAGAATTACCCACTGGGCTGTAAAGCCAGAACGTCAACCCACTACTAAAAACCAATTTTTCTTGCCAGCCTACAAAATCATTCAACTACAGAATTTGTATCTTCTGGCAGTTTCCTCTTATAAGAACTCTGAAGAAATCTTCAACAATCTACTCGCTTAAAGAAATTTTTAGGCACTCAGAGAAATATTTTAAACAAGCCTTTTTTTTATGAACATTTTTCTTCCTTTAAAAGGAACAGAATTTTCTTCTCCCTTTCTTTCTCTGGTAATTGTATATCCTTTTACCCTTTTTTTGTGCATGTAAATAAACATTTTCTTCTTTTATTGTTACACACCAAACAGGAGATTGAGTTTTTATTCTTCTCTCTAAGAGTGAATTGTCTGCTCTAATCTTTCATGCCATTGGTGCTTTTTTTTCAATTTTATTGCATTTTTAACCTCAACCCTTTCATGCAAGAAAGCTGGGACAAATTTTCCACAACACTTCTAATATTCTAAGTACACTCACTCGTCAGCAATGTTTATTGGTTTAAAAAGCAATGATTAGAATTGTAATTGTCATGGGTCCTTACCTATAACTACAGAATGAACTCTTCCTAACACTATATATACTACACCTCTCAAGAGAGAGGGTCGAATTGAGTCAAGCCGATAGTAGTTCACTCCAAACCAGATTGACAGTCATACTAACACCTTCCACATCTTATATTATTATTTCGTGTAATATACCTTCGTTATTTCCACTCTTGTGTTCGTGTTGTTCTTCCTTGGTCCTAACCTGGACCATAACAGTAATAAAACTTAAACATGATGAAAGAGAATTTATACTTTTTTTTGTTCTTGAGAATTTACAACAGAAATATTAAACACTATTTATTTATTAATTTTTTTATTTACCAGAATAATTTCATATTTACAACATTCTAAAAACTAATACAATTAAAACTAATGCAATGCAATATTTATCATTTACCAATTCATAAAGAAATAAATTAGAAAACTTTTTTATTCACAAATTTATAAACATTTACTAAATTATTAAAATATGTGAACCAACAATAATGAAATCCTTATTATTTACCGTTTTATAAAGTTCAAATCGATTGACAATTAGCCAATGTTTTGCTAACCATTCCAATAGACAATATAATAAATAGTGTTTATTATTTTTGTTGTCAATTCTCAAGAACAAAGAAAATGTATAAATTCACTTTCATCATATTTTTAGGTTTTATTACAATTCTAATTCCTAGCTTGTTAAAACAATAAACATTACTGTTGTGTACGATACACCTAATTTACATAAGTGGAGTACCGACCATATAAATATGGGTTGGTACCGGAAGACGGGGGAAGATTAAGAGATCCAATCCAGAGACTCTGCCCGACTGCGATTTAGTCAACCCATTATGCAGGAACAGTCTTCCCAAGAATATACCAAAACTAACTGTAAATATTATGTACCTTTTCCTTGTTTCAATACATTTTGTTAATGTACATTTTGTGTTGTATTATTATTATTCCATGCTTATCCAAGTTTCAACAATTACCAAAGAGTGAAGGTAGTTAAAATAATAACGGTGTCAATGAAAAAACTGTCCTTTTGACACTCAGTTTTTTTGCAAGCACAAAGGTTCATGTTTGCCATTTTTTTCCTATATATTTTGATATTGTTTAGAGCAAGCATCATTGGTGGACCTAGATAGGGCAGTCCACCTCAGAGGGAAAGTTTTGGTAGCCAATATTTAGATGAATTAGCATGTTGAACAGTTTGAGAATATTGTTTAGAGGTGCAGCAAATTCTACAGCCACTTTGGATGGCATAAATGCTAGGTACAAAAGCATTCAAAATAGAAATTACAGCAAACTTGGACTGTCATTCCCACAAAAAAAGGAGTGTCAAAAGTGTCATTGACACCACTATTATTTTAACTATCTTCACTCCTTGGCATTATTTATTGTTTTAAAAAGTGATGTAATAAAGCCTAAAACTATAATGAAAGTGAATTTATAATTTAAACACTATTTATTAGATTGTTTATTTACAAAAATAATTTTATATTTACAAATTTATTTACTTTTATCTAAAAACAAATACAATTAAAACAATGCAATATCATTTGCCAGTTTATAAAGAAATAAATATGAAAACAATTTTTATTCATAAATTTATAAACATTTACTAAATTATTAAAACATGAACCAACTATTAGGAAATCCTTATTATTTACCATTTTATAAAGTTCAAATGATTGGCAATTAGCCAATGTTTTGCCAACCATTCCAATAAACAATATAATAAATAAATCGTATAAATAAATAATCTAATAAATAATGTTTATTATTTTTGTTGTCAATTCTCAAGAGCAATGAAATGCATAAATTCACTTTGATGTGTTTAAATCTTATTACAATTCTAATCATCACTTCTTAAGATAATAAACATTGCTGAGGAGTGAAGGTAGTTAAAATAATAGTGATGTCAATGGAAAAAAAAAACATCCTTTTGATAGAATGATTTTTTATAGACATGAAGGTCTAAATTTGCAGAAATAATTTTTAAATATCAAAAAGTTAATGATTGATGAGAACATTTCATAAAAATGTTTTTATTTAATAGTAAAAATTCAAGAGACAACAAAAACAAAAGTATTCACCTTCTCTCATTCAGTTTTTCTTAATTAAAATGATCTCTCACAATAGCTACTCCTATGAGCAAATGTAGATAAAAAGAAAGTAATGTATTTGAACCCACTCTTCTATTTTGCCATCACGATGATATTCTTCAAAATAACTATTTGTTCTGTGAATGGAAGTTCATTTTTCTTCTTCTTTTGTGCCATATCCCTTAAGATGGTCGATTACAGCTCTCCACAACTACCTGTTCTTTGTAGCTCAAGGCAATGTTTTACTCTTTCCCATTCCTCTTTGTCCCCACTCAACTATCCATTCACAAAAACTCATTAGATCGGTTACTTTCCCTCTGCTCCTATTGCCTTTAATATGACCTGTGAGTGTTAAATTCTCCAATCCCTTTTTCCTCATTATGGATTCCAAAAAATTTCACCTTGTTCTAATTGTAAGTATAAGTGTCCTTTTACTTCATATTTTCCTTAAAACTTCCTTGTTGCTCACATGTTCAGTATGTGGTATTCTCAGCATCAAACCCACATCTCTGTAGCTTTGTATCTCTTCATCTGTGAGGAAAGTATCCAGCTTTCACTACCATATAGGAGATTATATATTAAAATGCAGTTCAGTATTCTTTGTTTCTAAGAAAATTTTCTTATCTCTTAATACTTAAACTTAGTTTTCTAAAGCTATCTTTCATTATTCAGGTGCACCCTCATATTTCTATATTATGTTTTCCATCATCTTTTAGTGTCCTACTTCAATTTAAAAATATTTTATTTGTGATCTAATTCGATTGGTTAAAAAAGACTCCAATACATTTCCTACCTAACAGTACTGTGATTGACAAAAATCTGTGCAAAAAAGTGGATCACAGAGTTAGAATCCTGCCTTCTGGATCTATAAGTTATGATTCAACATATTCTCAGCTTTCCAGAATTCTTTCACTCATATTCAACTCTCTACGTGGCAAGTTAATTCAACTTTTCAATATTCAAGTGAAGATTACATTTTCCTTCAATCAACAAGTTTCTTTGAACTCATCTTACACTGAATTTCAGCCTACAACACCTTCTTATCAAAGAACATTCTTTCCATTGAAACTTACTATTATATTTCATGACCTCAAATCTTTTCTGTGAATCCAGATAAAAAATAAATCTTCCTTAACATCTTCGCTAATGCAAATAACAATTAAAGCGAAATAACTCCTGTTGTATTATTACAGCTCTTACTACATAAAAATCACACACTTGATTGCTTTGTATTTTACAGTTAAATGAAGATTGTTGTTATAAGAGCAGATTTTGTGTTGTTTCTGTTGTTTGCTTTTAGTTTGCTTACACATTTGTAAAGTAAAAATGTACGGATTGATTTAGGCCGTCAATATCTCTACAATCTGTTAATATATTTAATTTATAGGGATAGTCTTAAATTTCTGTAGCTGCTTAATTTTAATTATTAAAATTTAATTAATATGTCCAACTTGTAGCTTACAGCCATCTTACTGATGACCATACATTCTCTCATTTTACAGTTTATAGCTAGTCTTTTCTTCTTACTTTCTTTTACAACCTTATTTAATAATTCTTTAAGTTTTTCTTCTGTGTCTGCCATCAACAGAGTATCATTTGCATATCTTATGTTGTCCATCAATAATAAATCCTGGCAGGATTTCTAGTTCTCTTAGGGTCATCTCACTTTATTTCCTCACATTTCTAAATCATTTAGGTTGTGAGCATTCTAAAATAAAGTCGCATTCCATTACTGAAAATTATAAAAAAAATTCCAACCAATAGTTCTATTCTCATCTGATGAAATCTTATTTTTTTATCACCTATTTTATAAATTTCAGGAATAAAACTTGTGAAATTAATTATATAGAGACCTTATTCTGAAAAGTACTAGTTTTAAATTAAATGAGTGTAAAAAACACAATTCTTTACCATTCTTAGAAAATTGTAATCATTAAATATGATAATTTATTAAAAACTGGTACTTTAAAAAAAAAAAAAAAAAAAAAAAAAACTAATAGCGGTCTATTTACTAACTTTTTACAATTTTTTCATCGATTTTTTTAGTTTTTGATGAGCTATAAGAATTTAAAAGTTACCTCCCTTAGGTAAACATCGCAGTTACTGTTTAACATGGTAAAATGAATGAAATACCAATTTAATGAAATAAAATTGATCATCACGAGTCAGTCGACAGTTTTTCATTATCCAAACCTTTATTCCTATAATTGTATTGTAGACAAAAATAGCAAGTTTTCTGTTTTTACTTTAAAAAAAGACAAAAAAACAAAACAAAACAAAAAAAAAAAAACATCACTCATCATCAGCATTCGGTGGTTCTTTTGTTAAAAAATATATTGTTGTGACAATATATGAATTTATTCTTCGTTAGTGTAAAATTGGTACCTTTAAAGTTTAATTTAATTCCTATTTAACTTGCACGAAATTTTATTTTCATTACCTAGATAAACATTTCTTATTTGATTTGACAAGTAGTGCGCACGAAACAAAATTTGGTAAAAAAAAAGTCTAGAATCGGGGCCATAAATCGCGAGTTATATGTTTTTTTTTTTCAAATACATTTTTTTAAATTATTTTTCCGTAATAGATACTCAGATATTCCCATTCGTGCGGATGCTTGTTGGTTCCTTTTTCTTTGATAAAACTTTTTCTTTCTTTTTTTTTTTTTTAGATGAAGCCCGCTATTCTCTATTGTTTTTTTGTTGAATATCCAAACCAAAAATTAATGTGTAAAAATCAACAAAATTATTTTCATGAATTTATTATTTTTATTTTAACTTTGGGATTGTAAAAGTAAAAATATTATAAAATGTACAGGTACTCCAGCTCCAGATCATTTAGAAATCACTTTTTTTGGCGGAACAATCATCACTAATGTCGTATGAAAAACCTTTGTAGAATTCTAATTCTATATTTTTACGAATTACTAAAAAAAATAGCTTGTTCAATTTCTGTGCAAAAGTGGATCACAGCGATGTTTTGAATAGATCCAACTTCGCACATATTTTTTTGAATATTCGAGTGAGTTCTAATTGGTCAACAAACATACAAGTGGGCGTTGCTATCCACCCACGCACAAGTTGTTTTTTTTTTGTTTTTTTTTCTCATCGTATGATCAAGTTAAAATTTTTAGCGCCAATTTCTCTGAAGCCTACCCAAGTAAATAAATACAGAACACTAACTTACTTTGCCAGCGCGGGTTGAGCGCCGTCGTAAACCCCGGAATCAATCAGATTTCCTTCGCGAGTGTCGATACCTTGACGATCATTCCTCGGTTCAGTGATCTTTCTCAGCTTAGGAGGGTCTTCGATCGTTATCTAGTGGTGGGGGCCGCGAAGGATCCTCTACGTGAGCGACTCGACTTGTCGGAAGAGGAGTTTCGCTCCTTCTGGCCTTGTGCGAGTCTATCACGCACAAACATACATACATACATACATACGTACAAATACAAATCACATACAACGCCAAGCATTCATTGGTTAATTTAATCTCCACTACGTTATTATAGGCAATTTACAAATCGCAGCAATGCGACAATCTTGTAATCGCTCTATTTTCATGTAGTCGGTTTTGTGCACTTTTGGGAGAAATGGATCACAGAAGCTTTCTTAACTCTCCCCAAAGCTCGCTCGCTAATTGGTCGATGCCAACTAATCAGATCGTCTGCACGTGAAGAATAATTCTTCCCGCGCAGCGATTTGGAACCTACAGTCACTTATTTAAGCAAGAATTTTCTAACTCTTTTTAATGAGATTTCAGCTGCCAAACGAATCCACGACAACGAAATCATCTTCCGAACTTTCACGAACATTCCAGCTCCAAGTCTCATCAAGAACAGTCAAAAGACGACAACTTTATTCGAACTAAATTTACACAAATTTAATGTGAATTTATTATTTGACACAAACGGTAATTTTTTATCAACAGTGTATCACTACATCCTACTTTGTGAAACTTTCATCACAAATTTTGCAACGCTTAAACTCTCAATTAAACTCACATGCATCATTCACACACATAGAGTTTAACATTAATCAAACTAACAAACAATATGAAATTTCAATAAAAAATCTACGCTTATTACAATACATATTATTGTAATCTTCATACAATATAAATGAAAAAGGATTGTTATTCAACATAAATACCTTTGTCTTTTCTCAGTATTGTTCTATGTTTTTCTGTTTATTTTCGTTGAATTATTGTTATAGGCGTGTTCTTTAGCGCATATATCTTTTGTATTATTAATGATTCAAGAAAACAACGAAACTCCAAATGTGAATCAACAAGTATATATTGAAATAACATACAAGAACAAAATATACAATAATTTGTATTCAATGTATAGATTAAGGGAAAAGAAGTTGCTTCCCTTTTACCGTATTTTGATTTGTAATTGATTGTTCGAAAGAAAGTTCTCTTTAGAGAGAAATGTTCAGGAATCAATGTTAGAACAAGTCTGCTGTTAGAATAGATAACACAAGAATACAATTGATCATAAAGTGTGTTATGTTAGAGAAATCAACAGAGTCCTGGTTGATTGAACTTGGCTGAGAGACAGAGAGATATGTATATATGTATTACAAAGTGATTTCTGTGTCTGTGTGTGCGTTTTAAATGTTGTGAGTAAAGTCATAGGTTTGCGTTGACAGGCGAAATTTAGTGGACTCTAAAAGAGACATTATTAGCAAAATAATTTAAATTTTTGCGCGTCTGAATTATGGCCCCTGTTTTATGCCGCTAATTCTAAACTTTTGCCCCAATTTTAAAAATCGAAAGAGAAGAAAAAAATAAGCATTCAATACACACCACAAAAACAGTTGTATAAATTTTAAATGTATTACACTTAAAGTATATATTTACCTCAAAATTCCACGACATTTCATAAAGTTTTCATCTTTACAATGTCAGCAAAAGTTTTAATGAATTAAAATTAAAAGATATATTTCGATTAGGTCACCAGACGAAGCGAAAGTTTATTCCATACGGCTAAGGAATGTCGATTTCTAAGTGGTTGGGTTCAAAATAAATTATTTTATCTTCTAAAGTCTGTGTTCCTCAACCTTTTTAGTTCAGGCCACTTTTATAATATACCTAAAATTCTGGGACACATTTTCAATTTTAATAAGGAAAAATTAGTTATGAAATTTGAAAATATGAAATTTTGGTTTAGCATTCCAAAAGAAAATTAGCGGCACAGTTTTCAATTAAAGGGATTTAGGAAGAATCTGTTTGTCGTTGTTTTTTTTTGTTTTGTTTTTCAGAGATAGCGTCACTATAATTTTTTTGTCAGAGATAGCGTCACTATAATTGGTATTTATTGTAAAGTTAAAGGTTACAGAGCTTTCGGTAAAATACAACAGTTTCGTCTGTGAACGGTTGATTCGACCGTTCACAAGTGGAAGGAACGTTGTGGGAATTTTTCCCGGTTGTGTGTGTTTTTGTGTTCGGGAATAAGAGTGGAATGAACATAACCCAAGGCTTGAAATAACTGTTCAACAGCTTTTATTCCTGGTTGAAAGAGGGTGCGAAATAGTGGCATTTTTCGGGAGGGGGGGGAATGGAGCTTCCCAGTTAACAAAGTTCTTGAGTAATCCACGTAAAGTCCGTTCCAGCCATATATCGCTATATCTGGTTTGGGGGTATATTGGTCTTGTCTAATAATTAAAAGAAAATGCACAATGTTGGAAAGTGCAAAATAAATCTTTATATAACACAATATAATCATACAGAAGGATAAGGTGAAAGTTGAAGTTTCAAGAGTTCAAGTGTAAAAGTTTGGGCACATGCGAAAGAGAGAGAGAGAGAGAGAGAGAGAGAGAGAGAGTTTGGGAGAAAATAATTATGTGTGTATCCAACTGTAGTAGAAGCCTATTTAACAATGTATGTGAATGAATGAATGTGTGTATGTATGTATGTATTTAAATGTATCAGAATATGTAGCTGTCTAAAGTTGCCAGCGAATCGCACAAATGACCTTGTCACCATAACAATAGAGTTGCGACGGTAGCAGCAGCAGCACTCTGTGTGACAGCCGGCGGCCGCAACTCTTTGGCAACCCACTTCAATCAGCTCCAAACTTCGACTCTACTGTTTTTTTCGCACAAACGCGCGCTTAAATAAACGTGGTGTTAGCGACAAAAACTTAGATTACAGCCTGATTACTGACCTCCCCACCTCGTGATTAAACGAGCAGTCTCTTCTTCCCAATTGTTATTCCATATATAACACTACTGTTTTGACATGTTATATTAATAAGTCTGACGAAGTAAACAAACTTCACCACAGATTATCTTTCTCGTCTATAAACAACATTCTATATCACTATAATTATTATTTCAAGGATGACCATTGCTTTCCGCCACAAAAATGTTAAGGGGGATATTCTCATCAAGACTGGAAAAAGCGATAACAGTTACTGGACTCTAAAAATCTATTTTCCTGATATTTTTTTTTCTAAGAGAATGATTTAATAAATTTCAACCGAAAGCAGTACTGGTTGTTTGGTCAATGAATACCAAATTTTTCCTTGTAGGGAAACAGTTAATATTACCATTAATACACACACACACACACACACACACACACACACACACACACACACATATATATATATATATATATATATATATATATATAGTTTATGAAAATTTAGGTAATCCGTATGGGTAGACCTGAGGAGGATGATATCCAGAGAGCTCAATGTAAAATTCAGAGCAGATATGTTTGAATAAATGGGAATACAATAAAGCCCTGTTAAAAAGCAATTTTAAGCAAACACTAAATTACATAGATAAGTCAGTAAGTAAAAAATCCACTAAACCCAAAAATAGGAAAAGGAAAATTATATGGTTCAACCTACCTTTTAGTAACCTCTCCAATATTAACATAGGTAAATACTTCATAAAACTGATAGAAAAACACTTTAGCAAAAATGCATCTCTGAAAAAATATTCAACAAGATGAATCTAAAGATTAGCTATTCTTGCATGAACAATATGGAAAGAATTATTAGCTCACACAACAGTAAAATTTTGAGAGACCTTCAGGATAATCTAAGACAAAATCAGGATACAACACGAATGGAAAAATCAACATGCAACTGCAGGACAGGATCAGAGTGCCCAGTTGAAGGAATATGCATGGCAGAGAACACAATATATGAAGCAACAATTTTCCCCAAAGAAAAGGTTGAAGAGAAAAAGATATACATTGAAATATCAGCGGGAGATTGGAAACCCCGACTATACAACCATCGCCAATCCTTCAAAAATAAATTTAAAAAAAAACCAAACAGCACTATCAAATCATTATTGGTTTTTGTTGGAGAGTGGCCTAACACTACAAATAAAGTGGAGAATAATATCAAGAGCCAGAACTCCCAAAAACTTCAGAGACAGATGCAACTTATGTTTGAAGGAGAAAATCTTCATAATCAAACATAATGATCCAGACATACTACTAAATAGACACAATGAACTAGTTTTTAAATGCCGGCACAAAAACAACCTAAACCTAAGCAAGTACACTAAGAAATAATCATATAGGAACAGCAATTTTGAATGTTTTATATTCCCTTTGTTTTTAGAAATATTACTATGCACACGTGAACGCTAACACATGACTATATGTATACAACTATGATAATGTATTTGCACACTGAGATACATGTTGATATGTACATGTATATGTTTTTATACAGAAAAAAAAGCATACCGGTTTTTTTTTTTTGGTTTTTTTTTTGTGAGTGTGGAGATGTACAATTAGATAGGTACTTATAGATTTTGCCATAAATATGAAAGATCGGGTAATATTATATGTGTAAAGATATAGATAATGTAATTAAATACTGAGATAGTCTTCGAACGCAGGCATAAGTGGATGCACAGGTGGACATGAGGATAGGGACAAATACGTGGATAGATATATGTAAGTGCAAATTAACGCATATGTGGGTATGTAGATATTCTGCATATTGCGTATGCATATGCATATGTGTGTGTATGTATATGTATGTATATATGCAGATATGGGTGTGTGTATGTATGTGTATATGTGTATACGTATGGATGTGTAAATATATATATATGTGCGTATGAATATATATGGATATGCAGATGTCCGTGTGTGTATATGTATATATGTAAGTATAAGTATACATGGAGATAGGTATGGAGACATGTGGATGTGCGTTTTCTCTGCAGGTGTATATGTGTAAAGATGGAAATATACATATATCGTTTCGTGTGAATGTGTGTGTAGGTGTATATAGGAACTCATAGGCATATAAGACGATATAGGGATGTGGTTACAAATAGGGGTTTAAGACATGTGTAGATAAGAAATTGTAAAAGAAGGGCCTAATTTTCTGCTAGTGACATCTCTTCCAAATTTCTCCTCTAATATTCTCCAATTGGAAGTGAATTTTAAATAGCACGAAGGGAAAGTTTTAGATTAGTATTTTAATTGAGATTGAAAGATACTACCCCAATGTGGAAAATAAAATTATTTAAATGGGAATAACTGTTGATAACTGGATACATAAAAACAACCACGAGTTTACTTAATGAACAAAAATCAAAAACAATCACGAGTTTACTTAATGAACAAAAATCAAACGAATAAATGTCAACCTAACAAGCTATAAGATAAAAGTTTTAGTGGAAAAAAAGTACTAAATATAAATTGGATTACTCTTCCAATGTTCTGTCTATGGATTTTCCAATCGACTGCTTCATAGAAAATACCCAAAACTCCACCGAATTTCAAATTAATTTCTTCGTAGATTGTTTGAAAATTTAGATATTTAACAAACCTTAACCTCCCAAATATGCACGTTAAAGTAACGCGAACTGACAGCGTCTAAGAATTTCAATGAAACCTGTCGTGTAATTTATTGGGGTTATTGTAACGTCTCCCTTTAATGTAGTTCTTATCGCTCACCCCTTAACCACCTTTATCTAGAGACGAGACGCGTTAAATTTGAGCAACATCCAGCCGACACACTGGGGTTAAAATAGGAAACTAAAATGATACATATGACACACTCATATCCTCTCTCCCACCTCACTTCCTCACTTCGTTAACTTTGTGTATACTTGATGAAGTCCGTAAAAAACGTGTGAATTTCTTTTCATTTTTCATTTCAGCCTTTGGAAGTAAAGTCTGATGATCCAGAACCCTGTTAAAGGGTTATGGTGAAATAGCTTATTACATGGAATCTTAACGTGGTCTGTCTTTTATTCAAACATATATATATATATATATATATATATATATATATATATATATATATATATGTGTGTGTGTGTGTGTGTGTGTGTGTGTGTGTGTGTGTGTGTGTGTTAATGGTAATATTAACTGTTTCCCTACAAGGAAAAATTTATATATATATATATATATATATATAATTCTCAAAATGTGTGTGTGTCTGTATGTGTGTGTGTGTGTGTGTGTGTGATCGGATGTTGTTTATGCGTTTCCACAGTTTTCATCTGATTTCGATGAATTTTTTTTTTTTTCTTTTTTTTTGTTTGATAGATAATTATCCAGTGCCGGTTTTGAGTCCAAATTGGCTGGAAAAAAAAAAATACAACCTTGAAGGTGAAAAATCGAAAAAACCGATTTTTTACACTTTGCGCAAAAATCAAACGCAAAATTTAATTTGCTTTTTCATTGCTGAAACTGCTGATCAAAGGTCTCGACGGCTGAGAAGAAACGCCTCTTCCGCTGCTGCTGCTACGCGTGAGACTGAAACAAGATTGAGAACGCAAAAACAGCCCTTTTCAGGGCCACCCACCATTCAAATTGTTATCTCCCCCCTTTGGAGATGTGCCTCAATTGTTGTTAATAATATTGATTTTCGGGTGGGCTGACTTTAAACTGCTCCAATTGAACAGCAAAAATTCTCAGTAATGAAAGACTCGGTCGACTGCTAGTAAATATAATTATTTATTTACTGCTAGTAAATATAATTATTTATTTAAAAATATGATTCCAAATCGCTACATAAGAGGTCTCATGTTTCAAAACTAGAGCCGAAAACTTCAATATAATCCTTTTAAATTGAGTTGAAAAGTAAAATGGGCTCCGATCCATCTTCAAGCGAAAAAAAAAAAATTTCGCTTGAGGATGGAACGGAGCCCATTTTACTTTCAACTCAATTTAATTTAAAGGATTATATTGAAGTTTTCGGCTCTAGTTTTGAAACATGAGACCTCTTATATAGCGATTTGGAATCATATTTTTAAATAAATAATTATATTTATGCTCTACTTTTGTATCGAGCACTATTTTTTAAAAATAATAACTAAAATACTAAGGGACTTTGGATTATTTACCTAACCAGTTCCTTCCTATTTTCTATATATTTTCACACACACACACTCATATATATATATATATATATATTCATTCATGTGCTATATAAGTAAAAGATTTCATTTGTCACTTAGCTAATTGATGTTATCCCGACTCCAGAATTTCGTAGACGGATTAGGGAGAATTTAGTATCTAATAATAACATTTCATGGATGTTAAAACAAAAAAGTATTTACTAAGACCTGTTTTCATAAAATATTTGTTGATAATGGTATATTCAGATTGCCGTATTAGGGTGAAAATTACAAATAAAAGTAAAAGTTTAATTGAAACTTTAAAGATTAATTTCAATACTTTTGGAATGTAGGCTTTTAAAAAGCTTTGAAAGCAATATTTTAGAAATATCATTTTTAAAAGTTTTCAAGTTACTTCGTTGTAAATTGTGCAATACTCACTTATCATCATTCAATATTTGGAACAGTCTCTCTCTTTCATACGGAGAAATGTCGGAATAAAAGAATTCAGCCTAAATCAGTGATTCTTAACATTGTCCCTTGAACCCGCCAACTGGGAGGCAAGGCTGGTTGGAGACCCCCGGGCAGTGCTTTGATTGTAACTCTCGATATCTTAACTAACATTTGCTTTTTCTGCCTACATTTATATATGTTAGAAATTAAACTAAACACAACTGACTATTAAAGGATGAAATATTTTCGCAGATTTTGATATCATTCCGGATTATTTTTTTTTCTCTTTTTTTTCTTCAAATTCGTGAATTTGTTTTGCTAAAGTTAAGTCTTGAAAAAACGCTAAATAAAATTCACTATTTTTTATCGATAATGTTGAATGGGTTAACAAGAAAAATCTCACGTTGATGTTAAAAATTGCTACAAAATATCGTTGATTTATTTAAGACGGAATGGTTTATTATAACTTCTAATTTGTATCTAGATGCATTGTATTTATTTTCGATTTTTCTAATTGAATTGTTTACCTATATTGCATATGATCCATTATCGTACATAACAATAAAATTTGTATTTTATATGAATACTACCTTATGAAAATTGAGATGTAATAGAGTGGGGACGTATCTGTTATAGTGGAACACGCCTATTCTATAGTTAATAGACTCTCCCACCTATAATAAGTAAGAGTAGTAAGAGTAACAAGTGAGTCGCTCAGTCAATCGATGTCGGACGACCGTTAGTCGGATATTAAAGTATCAGCCACCACAACTAGGTTACTGCATCATTACCTATTATATCAAGTTCCTAACGTTTTGTACGTCGAACCTATTTTAGGACCGACTTAGTACAAATACAAGCCTCCACTGTGAAACCACTCTACAACACTTGACGACGAGGATTCGAACTCTACAACAGTATCATAGGTTGGGGGCATACGATAGATTTGGAGTCCCTTGCATTGACCCTACTGAGGCCCACAAGTGGGATTGAGAATTTGTTTTTGTTTTTTAATAGACCTGCAGTTGGCCTTCTTCAACTGAAAGATAGATAACAAAGTATTGACGGGGAGAATTGAAAGGGAAGTATTGATTGAATGGGTGAAAGTAAAATCCTCCCATCCCTTGCTCTTTCATCATTCTTACTTGGTTTTCCCACCACCTAATTGGTTGAGGTGGGATTTTCTGCAGCAAATGATGTACTAAAAAAGAAATATAATTTATTGCACATTGAGAAGAGAGAAGACTTACGCCCGAAGCTGAACCAGATGTGAACGCTAGGTAAACAAAACCAAAATAAAAAGCTATCCTCTGCACAGGGGCTCCAGGCATCACATCCGGACCACAAAACAAATCCTATCAAAAATATAAAATAAGCCATTCACGAACGTTGCCACCAGAGAAAAACCACGAAGAAAAGAACTCAGGAACTTCTACAATTTGCTTTTAAGAAAGTTGCTCATAAACGACTGGGACAGAATCGTGGCGGACGGGCCAGCTGTCGACGCCCAACAGGCTCTCAACATTACCACCATGACTTCGGTCAACCGGCCCAACATACATATCCACGCGAAACCCGCCCTACTCCAAATCGTCACACCTCTCCCATGTATATAGACACTCTGCTCGCATTCTCTGTATTGGTAAAGACAGATTCACGACGAATAGGAAAAGTTTGCCCTACCACGCCAATAGCTTTTCTCAAGGTCACGACGACGACTTTGGTCAACCGACACCGTGTTCTAACTCTACCCTTCTTTCAAAAGCCGCGTCTCTTGTACACATTACAGACATTCCGCTTTTAGTGTCCGACCTCAATTTAACAATATTTTATTTGTGATCTAATTCCATTAGTTAAAAAAGATTCCAATCCATTTCCTACGTAACAGCACTGAGATCGACCAAATTCTGTGCAAAAAGTGGATCACAGAGTTAAAATCCTACCTTACTATTTCTCTGTTTCCTTATTGGTCAATTAATCCTAATATCGTGTTCTCACCAACGTCCGTGCGGTTGACCTTTTCAAATTGGCAACAACGCCTACGCGTTATTCAAAACCATTTTTCCACCAAAATCAGAAGAAATGCTCTCTGAAGCCTGTTACGTGAACACGTTGGTTATAAATACAAGACATATTTTCAACTCTTTCTCTTTTTCCTCTGTTTTTTTCTCAGAACCACAACTATATAGTTCAGTGAGGTGTTTTACATACGCTATGACACACACGCACGTACGAACATTGCACATCTTTGAACTCATCTTATTCACTCCTCTTACACCGAATTTCAGCCTGCAACACCTTCTTATCGAAGAACATTCTTTCCATTGAAACTTACTATTATTTTGTCAACTGAAATCTTTTCTGTGAGTACAGATAAAAAATATAAATCTTATTCAAATAACAGTAAAAGGAAATAACTCCTGCTGTATTATTACAACTTACTAAAAGTCACACACTTGATTGCGTTTGTATTTAATACAGACAGTAAAATTAAAAATGAATATTGTTTGTTATAAGAACGGTTTATGTGTTGTTTCTCTTGATTGCTTTTCGTTTGCTTTACACATTTGTAAAGTAAAAATATACGGATTTATTTAGGCCGTCACTACCGCTACACGCTCATTATCATCAGCAATACAAAGAATTTTTAATTCTTGTCTTTCTTTTCTTTTGCCTTACCGACTTGTTGTTCGTTTATTCTTTCGTGCTACCACACGCATGTTTATAACACTTGGAAGTTCACCTTGACAAGTTGATAGATAGACACCAGAAACGGTGTAGTCAACATTTATATATTTTCTACTGTACATTTTTTTACTTCTGTAAATAAATTTTTATTTGTACTTACGGGCATCTGAATATTTTTTACACCAAAAATGGGTCATAAGAAAAGCTTGAGAAACAGTGGTCTAGTATTTTTTTCTGTAACATAAATTTTTACTAAAAAAACCCATTGTAATTGCACGCTTTGTTGGTATAAAAGAAAAATGCGTCCGATTTCAAAGGAGTCTAAGGATGGTCATTTTATTTGATTTTTTAGTTTTACAATAAAAAGCTATCAAAATCGGCTGTGTGTTCTGTTGTATTTTACTTTGTGCTTTTTTGAGCGAACAAAAGATTGCGTTAGATTTTTAGTTTCTTCCATTTTAATATCCGATGTTTGTTTTGTTTTCATTTTTTCCAACATCTGCTGAATTACCACTTTTTAAGCTTGTTTCACTTGCCTATCTACATATTTTTCCATAATAAATAAATAATGAAATATTTATATACTTCAATTATTTTGTGACCAATACGAATTGGTAAAAAGAAAAAACATTTCTAGCTTTACTGATTAAAAAGTTAAACATAAAATCAATTTAGTGGCTCCAAAAGACAATTAAAAAGCCGAACATCTCTGACATTATGATGCTTTAGTTTACTTGTAAATATTTTGAAGAAATTACCACAAAAATTCCATTCAGAACGTTATCTTCCAAGTATGCTTTTTTTTGTCCAACAATAGGAACTAAAGTAAAGTGATGCTTCTTTTTCCATCGACACCGGATTTGGGTGTCAATTTCTTTTGGAATCATGATGTTGTTTCATCGACAAAAGTTGGAAAAAGTTCTTATATCATTTTCCAGAACTTATTCTAATATTTCGCATGAATCTCTTCAGGTTAGTTGATTAACATTTCCTAACTTTTCATATTTATTATAATTTATTTATCTGTACTTAAACGTTATCTCACTTTTTTTTTGTATAAATTTGATTTTGATTTAGAAAATAATCACATTAACAGCAAAAAAGAAAAGAGAGACACTGGAAATATTGCGCTTGGCTTGTTTTGCAAACAAAATAATTGGTAATTGTCGTGTTGGACGTTTTTAAATGCTATTTTTTAGCTTTTCCGTTTGTTTTAATTTATTAAATGCAAAAATTGTTGTCAAGTAGGTCTATATATGAATTCCACTATTGAACCATGCCATAGCCACTAACACAGCAAATGTGTTCGTATCGAAAATTACTTATTAGTAAAAAAAAAAAAAAAAAAAAAGTTTTAGTTGACTTACTTAACTGTCACCGTGACACGGTTTTCTAAAAAATAGTTTTTCACTGTAAGAAAAACAGCTGTTGTTCTGGTTTAAGATTCAGTAAATTGAAGCAGAGTCGGTGCGTGCTACCCACGAAACCCGCCAGCTAGAGTATCTATCAACTGCCCCACGCAGTTACATGTGGTACAAGGCTGAATTTAATGTGGGGTTCCCGAGCCCGTAGGCTTGGCCAAAAAAATCCCCGTAGACCCCGCATAAACGGGATCGGGTCGGTCTACCTCCCCGAACGAAATTCGTGGGCGGCATAGCCTCGTCAAGAGGCAGAGAGTTCGACCAGCACAGATGAAAATATTTCTATCTCGTTTTTTTCTCACTTTTTTGGTAGTCTATTTTCCCACCCAACTCAACACTTCTATTGCTCAACACTCGACCCCTGACCTAGTAACAACACTGTACATCAAAACAAGCAAATCATTCTTTCTGTTTCTCTTATTTATTCACATACATTCTTTGGACTGTTGTCATCATCTTTATTACCATATTCACAATGTTTCAGCTGTTGTACGCTCTGGATTTCTTCAGGTGATCTACATTGGAATTTTGAACCAAACACTTTATTTAAGTTCGTCCACGAGGGTAGATTGTTCTAATTCTATGTGCCATGCCTTTTTTTCATTTTTTTTTTTTTTTTTTTTTGGGACATCTCAGTTTCAGTGACAAATCTCTCCAAGTTTTTGTTCCCTCTGCTGTCACCAAGTATTGAACTCATAACTCTTTGGGTTGTAGGGGACCCAGGTAGCATGCAGTGCTGGCCTACAAAAAGGTGGCCTTGTGCCAGACACCACTCACGACTACCGAATCCACTAGCAAAGTAAAATAAAAAAGGATAGAATAAAAATGACTGTATTAAACACGTGCATCAAAAGGCAAAAATATAGATAGCCAGGAGTAATGACAAAACGAGTCTGGTGGAAAACAAATATAAACTTTATTTGAATAACAAATAATCTTGTCTCAACAGTGGAGACTATCAGAAAAAGTAAGGACTGTTCTTAGCCAGTAGGCAGATTGTATAATGTAGTAATGTTAATGTTCCGCGCCAAAATGAAAATCAAAATGGCTAAAGCGGGAAAAGTTTCTTCAGAAGTAAGGTTCTGGAATATAGTCTACTGGTGCAAAAGTGTATGCGTACACAAGGAAAAATACTCACTGCGAGGTTTTATAATGTGTGTGTAATGTTATCTTTTTTTTTTGAACTGGTTTGAAAGGTTAGAGTTCAAAAGGCGTATAAAAAGTTCATCAATCGACCGTGTCGAAAAAAAACTCTACGTTGGCTAATAGTGAACGGAGGAAAGTTCGAACAAGTTGTTCGCATCAGGACGAAAAGTTAGTCTTGGAAAAGTGTGATGACGACAGTGTTGTAGTCTCTACGTTTTCTAGCAGAAAACAGAGGAAAGTTCGAACAAGTTGTTCACATCAGGACGAAGAATTAGTCTTGGAAAAGTGTGATGACGACGGTGTCGTAGTCTCTACATTTTCTAGCAGAAAACGGACGAAAATTCGAACAAGTTGTTTGCATCAAGACGAGGAAAAGGCCAATGTAAAAGTGTGATTAGCAGAAAACGGAGGAAAGTTGAAACATGTTGTTTGAAAAAAAGTTGCAAATCACAGTAAGAAGATTCGGCATAATGAACCAAGGAGTCACTAGGAAATTTTTGGTTGGTTAAGATATTCCGGCCCGCGTATGGGTAAGGGGGCATGAAATAAATGAGTCAACCTTCTTCTTCTGGAAACAGGCCGTGACTGACTTGAAAAACGCTGTTCGTCGGTGACGTCAGAGAATGTGTGGGAAAACTTCAAATCCTGTTCAAGCTAGAACCAGGAGCAGCCAGCCAGCAAAACTTCCTCACGACGGCCACAAAGGGGGCTGTCTACTACTATATCTAGTCAATTGTGGAAGGAAGGGGTGCAATATGTGCACGCAAAAATAGGTGGAATCCATGCACAATTCCACAGGGTCAAGTCACTTTTTGGATTACTCAACCAATACTTTTATCCTTTGTTGTGAGTTCAATACATGGCCACAGCAGAAGGAATAAAAACTTGGAGAGTTGAGTTAGTAATGGGAATCAACTGAAACTGATATATTCAAAATGACATGGCATGTGGAATTAGAACAATCTGCCCCTGTGGACTAAATAAAGGGCTTGGTTTGAAATTCCAACATATATCACCTGAAGAAGGCTGGAGCATACAACAGCTGAAATGTCATGCATATGGCAATAAAGATGAAGACAACGGGCCAAATGATGTAAATAGTTACAATACCTAATCTCAGAAATATAGATAGATGTCATATACATTTATTTTTCTATCCACTCAGTCCAAATGTGTTGCCAAGAAAATCATTTGTTCTCCAATTCCCATGAAAATGATGTGAACTAATTTTACTGCACAAATTCTTAGTCTTTTGTATTTTGAGTAAACTACATGTACCTGGATTTGTATCCAACATGATCACTTTCCATCAGAAAATTATAAATAATATATTTACTATTTCTGTACATTTACTTGGATTTTTATTTTACTAATCTAAGCTTAGTAAATACTTAGATTTTAGATCTTCTTAAGGCAGTTACTATTTTTAATTTCAGCTTTTGTTGTTATTATTTAAAATTGGCTTAATTCACAGTATCATCAACTAAATAATTGCTTGATGCACTTTTGTCAAAATTAAAGGAACTATTCATAGCTCCCAAGTCAGTTATTGTTTAAAACTGGATGTGTCTGAAATGTAATTCTCAATTGGTTGTTACCATGTGAGTGGCAAAAATATTATGTTCAAAGTGTTTTAGTATATTTGGAAGTGTTTTATATGGAAAAATGATATATAAATTTTTATATATCATGAACAATTTTAGCGAAAAAATATTTTTAAATTAAAAACACTTTTTTTAAAAATCAGACTATATCTAAAATATATATTAAAAAAAAAAAATTTACTTAAAATTTACAGCATCCCTTCTCCTTTGTGCACATGTGTAATAACATCAACCTAAACATCACTTTAGTCCAATGAAGTCCTGAAGGTTGAAACACATCATCCAAAAACTTTTTCCACTGTCATAAATTTCTCTAAAACTGTTTTATATGCAATGAAAGGTAAAATGTATGACATACATTTTAACTGACACAAAATAACTGCTGTATCTACTTGTTCTGACTTATCTACAAATGCACTGTAGGAACTGATCTTGTTCATCTATGGACTGACTGAATTTATAAACGTGTGATATTAGTTAAAATAAGAATGGGAAAATTTCTTTGGTAACAAAGAAAAGAATACTGAGCTGTTACATGACATCTGTTCTTCTTTATGGCAACAAATGTTGGAAGCTTTCCTCAAAGATGAAGAAGAGACTCGAGGCGATGGAGATATGGCTCTACAGAAGGATGCTAAAGATATCATGGACTGAGCATGTGAGCAACGATGAAGTCTTAGAGAGGTTGTAAACAAGGAGAAGGCTTATACTTAACATCAGAAAGATGATTCTGAAGTTTCTGGGACACATAATGAGGAAGGAGGGCTTTGAGAACCTGATATTCACAGGTATTTGACCTCTTTGAGGGAAAGAGAGACAAGAGAAAGCAGTGTGTGACATACCTGATGAGATTGAGCAGGTGGATGACAGAATGTGGTCTGGGTGAGGAAGTAGAGGGAAGGAACTTGCTGAGAGCTGTAAGGGATAGAGGGAGGTGGAGAGTTGTGATCGCCTATGTCCTGAAAAGACATGACACATAAAAAGAAAGAAAAGAGCTTTTAAAAGTGTATCATTTTTGTGTGTCAAAAGCAATCTCAAATCAACATAAAATGACTTTCTTATAAAGGAAAGCATTGAATAAAGAATTTTTAAAAATTTTTTGGTATGCAAAGAAGGGTTGACTGTGATGATTTTAATTTGGCAAAAGCAAAAGTAAATCTTAAGTCAATAAATATCTCATGCTTATTTTCTTTTTCTCCAGATTCGTGATGGCTTTTCTGGTATGGTAGGTCGGTAAGTATATGATTAATTTTATGATGTAATCACAATAAAAGATCACTGAAAATTTTCATGTTACTTGTAAAAAAATGTGAATAAACATAAAATTTGTTCACAGAAACTCTTTAAATTGCTTCAAGAAAATATTTATACTTTCATGTTGCTTACACCTGCCACTTTTGAGTTTAAACCACAAAAATATAAGAAGAGTTATGCAGATTTGACTAGTCAACATCAGTTTGCATCTCTATTTAAAAATATTTTCTCTTTGCATGTGTTTTTTTTTTTTTTTAAATCAGTATCAACCCATGCAAGGCAGTAAAGCCACTAATACACAAAGGGTTACAGAGTGTGGAAAAATTAGGAACAGAAACATTAATAATAATCGAGAAGAGGAAAGGGTAATCAGGAGGACAGTAGATAGCAATTGACATTGCATTTAAATTGTCGCAGATTAAAGTTGGCTGGAAAGTATAGAGCCAGAAGAGAGTTCTACAAGTGAGAAGTGTGAGAAAAGAAACTGTTAGCATAGAATTAATGGTTACATCTAGCCAGCTCAACTATAAATTGATGAGATCTCAATGCCAGTCTAGTACTGTGCTTAAATTCAAAAAGTCTAGGTATTATAGTGAAGAGCTCATCTGAACAATTACCAAATTTGTGCTGGCGTGAAGATGGCTGTCTTTTTTTTCTGAATTGCTCATCACAAAACATATATGACCCATGATCATTCCCATGAACTATGAAAATTGTGTCCTCTCAGAAAAAATCATTGGTGCAACTTGTAATAACATTTTGTGTGTAAAAATTTATTTTATTTAGAGATTACATTTGATTTGAAGTGGAATATTTGTTGTGCATTAAAGTTTCAAATTTACAGGAATAATGTACGGATAAAAAACCTGAATATATAGTGAACATTGAAGTCAACACCCAGATATTCTGTTTCATGTTAAACGCAATCATCAGGCCATATTTGTGTTTACCATGAAACAGACTTTCATCTCTTCAGTGTCTACTTTTATATTTACATACACTCTATCCCTGATATTGGGCACTTTAACCCATAAATATAACATACCTTAAAACTACATTTTATCATGTATAACTGAGTGGTTAGAATATTCACTTTCTGAGCTTGAGACTAAGGTTTGATTTTCACCAGGGCCAATTTGCTAAGAACGTGACATTTTGATGTTATTGGTCTGGTCAGGTGACCCCCCCCCTCCCCGCCAGTGTGTGGCACCTTTAGAAAGTACCTAAAACCTATACCCCGAGTTGTGAGGGAAATTAGGTAGATGGAACTGTTCAGAAAGCATTGATGGCTGTGCTAGCATTTCTTTTTTTAATCATATCACTCCAAGCAAGGGAATAAAGCTACTAAGACACAAGGGGTTACGAAAAATATGAGAAAAAATATTATTAAGGAAAGAGAACAATAAAATAACAGGAATTAAGAAAACAGAAGATAATGATTGACATTGTTTTTAAATTTTTGATGATCAAAGTTGACTGGAAAGCAAGAAGCCTGAAGAGTGTTCCACTAACAAGATGTATGAGAGAAGAAACTGTTAGCATAGAACTTGTGGTTACATCTAGCCATTTTAACTGTAAAATGATGAGACCTTCCTGCCAAACTAGTATTGTGCTTAAATTCATAAAGTCTAGATACCAAAGAGGAAATTTCATCAGAACAATTACCTTAAAAAAAATTTATAGAAAAGGCACAAGAAAGTTACACTACAGTGGTGGGAAAGTGATTGAAACTTGAAATGTCAAGTCAGGACCAATAGCATTATAGATACTTTTTTGTATTCTATGAAGAATCCCTAAATATATAGCAGAAACACTAGACCAGATGTAGCAGAAATATTCAATGCATGGATGAATAGCAGACTTATATATGTGTAAGATAGATTCTGGTGAGGAAAATTGTCTAGCATGACACAGTGAAGCAACTTTCCTAACAATTGATTCAATATAATCTTTCTACTTCATGTCAACAAAAAATATTAGCCTGAGAAGGAACAATGTGTCACTCTCTTAGAGATTAGCCTCAGTCATGTTGATGGAAGGTAAAAAGTATTCTTTCAGATGATTAAAAGATATAACATGAAGTCACAAGTCATTGTGATTAAGGATTTGAGTATACTGGCATTGTTCAAAGTGTTGGTCATTCTAGACTATGCGTTCTCTCCCAGAAACTATATCTAAGGTCTGTCTAGTATAGTTGCAGTATAAACAAACACAAATGTGCTTGAGCAGATGTCTATAACAGGGATTAGCTAACCACCCTAGCATACCGGTATGCTTGGAAAAGGAGAATAACTTATATATATATATATATATATATATATGATTAATATTAATAAAATTTGTCACTTAGCTGATTGATCCTCTAATCAGCACCTCGACTCCAGTGTTTCATACCTGAAACTTTTTGTAATCATTTGGTCCAATTGTCAGGTTTCAGCAATTGACTGTGGATTTTCTTATTTTCATTATTTTTATACTAAGTTGAAAATTAATTTATGCACTATTTATTGGTGATAAGTTTATTTTTTTTCTCTCTCTCTCTCTTGTGTGTGCATTTAAGTGTGTCTGTATGTTTATATGTGTCAAATGTTGTGGTTATTTCTTCTTTTCATCATTTTCTTGTCTCCTTATACTCTTTCCCTATTTCTTTTTTTCTCTTTCAGATTTGAGTGTCAAAGATAATGTAACAATGTCATTTTTGGTATCACAGATAGAACTTTTTGGGTTTTAGGGTAATTCATTTTTTTGGATGTACTGGGGTTTTCTTAAGTTAGGGTTATTTGGGAAATATAGGTATCTTCAGTTTTTTTATTTATTTATATTTTTTTAAGTGAATGCTTAACTGACAGAGTAAACATTTGTTTATATGTATTCACTTAGCTATCATTTAATTTATCTTATTTAGTAGTTAGTCATTTGTTTTTTATCTGGTTTGGTTGTATCAAGTATTAGAGTATTAATTATGGAAGGTTTGGTTTATAACTGTATTTTGTGTTGTTTGAATAAATATTATATATATATTATATAAAAGTGGACATTGAAGTAGACACCCAGAGTTGACAATCTGTTTCATGCTAAACACAATCATCAGGCTATATGTATGCTTATCTGATGATTGTGTTTAACATGAAACAGACTGTCGCCTCTGAGTGTTGACTTCAATGTCCACTTTTATATTTTATATATATATATTCAAACAACAACAAAGAAATACACTTATAAACGTAAACTTCCATAATTAATATCGTAATGTTTAAGATACCACCAAGCCAAGTAAAGAACTATTAAATAAGAAAAATTAAATAATGAGTAAGTGCAGACATATAAACAAAACATTTACTTTGCCATTTAAGCATTAATTAAAACATAAACATCAAGAATTATATATATATATAATTTTTTTAATTAAGATACCATTTGTAAAATCAAAGTTTTGTTCCTGTGTATTACAAGTAAGTTTAAATGATTGACCCAACATAGATCTTTTATGTTCACAGATGCTGGCTTTTAGACTTTAAGATGTCTCTTCATTGTAAGTGTATCTACATTGCAAGCACTTTATGTGATAAATTCTTTACATTCAAAATAATTTAAGGAAGTCCTGAACTCTTGATAAAAATTTTACCAACTATAAACAAATATAAAAATCACTATATTACATCACTGATTTTTATTAAATCTATTCTTAAAGAATCTAATGTATATTTAACTGTTTTGCCTTCCAAGTACATGTCCATCTCATACGTGTGCATACCTCAAGACAGCCAGAGAAACCCCTTATGGAAATTAAGACTGAAGAGGAAATCCTGTTCATCAGCAGGTTTAAAAGCCAAAAGGGTAAAACTGGAAAAAGAAATAGATACACATATAAGACTAGTTTTGTCTGAATAACAAACAAAAGGGTAAAAAGACAAAAGCAGCCAGAGGCTTGAACATAGAAGCAAGGTTATTTGACTGAATGGGTAGAAGAAAGTAGTAAATACTTTGCATACATGAATATGTCTAAAGTTGCATTTGGGAACAGTGTGTGAGCAGTGAACACATGATGAAAAGGATACTAGAGGGATACAAACATAAAATAAATGTATAAAAAATGGCTACATTAAACAATGCCCAAATAATAGGATCATAAGAGAGACGAAAGCAGAAATAAAAGGTTTTAAAGGCTACATGCTGGCGATGATATTGTTGGGGACAAGATTTACAAGGATGATAAAAATAACTGCTTTTACTGTGCTGGTTCTGGTGATAACTAAGGGGTCAAAAATGGTGACTAACCTAACAAACAAAGGGGAAGTAAAACAATATAGATCTGTACTGGGATAACAGAACATTAACTACCACAATTGGTATTGATGTAAAAATGTCCTCAAATCAACATGCAACCTCCAAACATAAGTAATGATGGCTAGAGACACACATACATTATCATGCAAATCCCACATAGACAAACTAGAATTATTATACACTGACACACATAAATTATACACAGAAATGCTGCTTGACAAGTCAAATGCCTGCAAAGCCTGATTAACCAATGAAAACCAAACGGCATAAAAATAAAACTACCGTAAATTTTTTTCTTTATTTTTTTCCATATCTCATTCTCTGAGGTAGCTTTAATAAAAGCAAAACCTGTTAGATTTATAAATGTTTCTATTTGTTCTTTCACTTATTATTATCATTATATATAAAGAAATGGGTGGATTTTTTATTTATTAATCTGACAGATTTTTATTACTTAAACTTTATTTTTGGTAGATACTCGTATTTGACTAGATGCTTTGTTTATTTATTAAACAGTATATTTATTTATTTTTGTCTACCTGCCTGAATATTCAAGAAATTTTATTAGAGAAAAATATGCACTCTCTGGCAGGATTTGAACTTGCATTCCTTTAGAGAAAAATGTCATTAGATCTGAAATGCTTTGCATTCTTGGCTACAGAGTGTGTCGATGACCAAACAAAGTTGAATAGTTTCTTTAAATACAGATTTTTCTCCCCAAAATTAAACTCCCAAAATAGACATCTGCTCAGCTCCATATCCTAACATAAAGCAATTTCTAAAAAAAGGGGTGGATAGTTTATTTATTAATCCAACAGATTTTTATTACTTAAACTTTATTTTTGGTGGATGCTCATATTTGAGATGAAGTATTTTTTGATTTACTATCCGAATTACCCGCACTTTGCTGCATGTCACATCATTTTTGTAAGAAAAATGATGATTGAATTTAAATCATTATTATAATTTGTGGAAAAAATGATGCATTTCAATATTACTCATTGATCTTGCCGATGTGACCTCCATCTTCTGGTTCTCTCCTATATTTTGGATAGGAGTTATTCTCTTGTTCAAATTTAAATTATGAAAGAGTAAATTTAAGTCAATAAAATCGCAATTGGCTTTAACCACAACCTCCAAATGACTTCAGAATCTCCTGCAACTTTGTAATTTATTTCAATTGGTGAATCCTGCCATAATCCTTGCCTTCAGTTCCTCTTTAGTGTTACAAGGTATTTTGTTGATCTCTTGCTCAACTGCACCCCACATATAATAATCAAGTAGATTGCAGTCTGGGGAGTTAGGTGGCCAGATGTAAAGAGTGACATGCTCAAAAAAATTGTCTGACAGCCATGACTGAGTTCTCCTGCTTGTGTGGCATGGTGCAGAGTCCAGTTGCCAGAAATAGGGTCTTCCAGCAGCCACCCTCTTGACCCAGGGTAGCACTACCTCCACAAGGCACTTGATGTAGGCCTTTGTATTAAGTCAGGCCCTCACCAACAAATTTGGGAGTTCTTATCAGAATGATCAGAGTGAATTTTCCAAGCTGCTGCTGTACCTTTGTAATCATCATTAGACTCATCCAGCTCTTTTCAAATCCTCTTCACTGTCCTCAGATTGACACCCATATACTCTGAAATGTTCAGGCATGAGTGCCAAGCAGTACAGCATGTCAATGCAGTTGACAAAATCAAAAACAAGCAACATGCATGCACAAAATTAAAACTATAAAATGGCGACAATTTACCCATCGCACATTGTGTATATACATGATTTTTTTCCCCTGTATTTTATAAAACACCATTTATGAAATAGAAATGAATAGGTAATGAATAAATAAGAAAAACAAAACTTGATAAATATTTAAAATGTACAGGAATTAACAATGAATGCTTTTTTTTATCCTTTAAGCCAGATATTATTTTCAGTGATAAAAAAATAGTAAATATGTATTTTTTTTTTCTTTTTTTATTTTGGTTTTTCATTTTTTTATAATTTGCAAAGCAAAGTAAATATTTTAGAAAACTCATTTTTAATTTATTTGGAGATAATATATTTCCAAAGTAGACTTGAAAATCTTTTTTCCTCAATTTTATTTTATTTTATTTAATTACATTTTGTAATTCATAAAATGTATGAAAAAAAGATTAAAGCATGAATATTAAATTCACTTTTTTTCCATTCAAGTATTTTTTAGTCAAGACATCTCATTTTTAATAAAATATTTGTTTTAAATAAACTTAATAAAGATAAATAAATTGATTATTAAACAAAACAAATTAGTAACTGTTATTATAATACTTAAAAGTAAATATTTCAGAAATAAAATTTTAGATTTTTTAAACTTTCAATATATAAAACATCTTAACATTTACTAATTTCATACATTGCTTCTTTCCTTTTACTGTCAAACTGTGATCAAAATATCAAGAAAATAGCTTAATTTGAATAGCTTAACAATTATAAAAGCTATTACCAATAACTGTTGTTTATTTATAAAGATCACAAAACATCAAATGAATAACAAAACACAATTGTTGCAATTTGATCTTTGTGCAAATGTAAAAATTGATTCTCCATTAAGTAAAAACTAAGTTGGCCTAGATATAAAAGGTATGCTGTTATAGCTATAAATAACAAGTAGTGTCTAAAATGATAACACACATGGATGTAAATAGCAGTTATTTTACAATAGTTTTATATAATATGTGCACGTGCACATACACACAACCAGCTTTATGTACATTGAGATATAATTGATAATAACCAGATGATGATAAAATGGTTGTCTTATCCATTTCTACATTCTTAATTTAAGCCCAAAGTTTTCTGTGTCCCTGTAAGGTTTTTTTTTTTTATATTGACAATACAAAGTTCCATTTTTCAGTAACCAAAGGAAAGCTTTAGTTTAAAAGAAAAAAAATTGCATAAATTAACATGTTTTTTTTTTTTTTTCTTATCTATATAATTTCTTTTTTTTATTTTGACAGAACCCCTCTGGTGAGACTGCAAAAAGTCAGTGAAGAAACAAGTAAACTATTAATTTTTCTACGTTACAGTTTTACAGAAAGAAAAGACAGTTTCTTTAAAAAAAAAAAAAAAAATCAATTCTAATGTGTGACTTTTTTTTATTTTTTCATGACATAAATAGATATTAATGACTAGTTATTGGCCTGAGAAAAAATTTCCAAAACTTTTTTTTTTTTTTTAATCAAGATAAAAATTATCTGTATTTTTTTGAAAAATGTAAAAAAATATATATTCAGTTTTTTTTTTTTTTTACTAAATTTTGATTAATAGGACAAAAAAGCTTAAAGTTCATATGAAAATATCTTATTCAGTTATCTGGCTTAAATGAAATATAATAAAAATGTTAAATTTAGCTTTTATTTATTTTAAATGAGTTTAACATATCAGTATTATTGTCAAAGTTTTTGAGGTGTCGAAATATCATTAAATGTTTTGTTATCTGGACCAGCATACTCATCTTGGTTGTTATACTCACAATGTTTTGGTAGCTGTGAGTTTAATCCTTGGGCATAGTAATGCTGAAAAGTCACATGCTCTAGAAGAAATGGACAAGTGGTACAAAGGTGAATAAGACTGGTCTGTATTAACTGATACGAGTTATCTCCCTTCAACATAGAAAGCAAAATGAAAATCTACCCCTGTGAATAAAGAGTTCACTTCAGAATTCCAAGGTATAAAGTATTTGTCTTTATACCAAGTATATACCAAGTATAAAGACAAATCCCTGAAAAAGGCTGGAGGGTATAATGGCCATAACAAAGTATAACAACCAAGATGAACATGCTGGTCTGAATAGCAAAAACATATCAATATTATTTGAAAAAAAAAATGTGACTCATTGAAATAATTACAACAAAAAAATCCTTTAGTAACATTTCCAAAGTTCATTTTATCATTATATTTCTTCATTCATATTCATGCATATTAGTAGGATATAGAATCTGAACAAAAGTGAAGAAATAAAAGTGGAAAAACTTGATTTGTCTTTCATTCTGACCTGAAAATGCTTACATAATGAAGATGAAGTGCAATATCAATAAAAAATAGTATTCATATATAACTTGCTTGTTTACCTCTGTTTGATGTTCAAATCTATATAGGGTTGACTTCATTTTATATGTTGACTTTAGCATGACCAAACCAACCATCTAATAAGCAAACAAGTGTGACTGGTTTTTATATGTTTATCAAATAACTTTAATGCTTTTTGTTGTGGAGGGATTTCACAGTGGAGGCTTGTATTTGTACTAAGTCGGTCTGAAAATAGGTTCAACATACAAAACGTTAGGAACTTGATATAATAGGTATAACACAGAGTAATCTAGTTGTGGTCGCTGATACTTTAGTATTTGACTGTCGTCTGACATCGACTGACTGACCGACCCCACGTTACTCTTACTACTCCTACTTATTATAGGTGGGAGAGTCTATTAACTATAGAATAGGTGTGTTCCACTATAATACCCCCCTCCTAAAACTTTACTTCGTAGGAGTAAACAGGTTTCTTTATTTATTTTGTACAGGAAATATGAAGAAAAAACAAAAAAAAACTTTTTTTTAGCAACATCGTAGCGTATCTCGTACATTTTTGATCCACTTTTAAATGATCAGTTGCCTTTCTTTTTCTCCTGGATCGGCATTCCTCAGGTAAAATTGTTGCAGGCGTTGTTAAATCAAATGTATCAAAAATCACCTCCATCGGCGTTTCTTCCGTGGGACTGCTGTCAACCACATCTGAAAAACATTGTCTGATCTTGTTACTGCACGTGAATTTTTCGCCTTTCACCAAGTACATCATATTGTCAATCCGCTTTTCTATTTTTTTTGTACCTCCATAGTGTTACCAGAAACAACCTTCCGCTTTGAGCTTCATAAGGATGGAGTCACAGTTTCTGTAGGTTCTTCTTGTGGTTCTATTTGTTCAGCCTCTAGCTTTACTTCTGTTGATCTTGTGCTTCTTAACGTTTTCACTGGTGACTTCAGTTGACTTAAATCATTTAACAATACTACATGTCCTTGGCTGCGGGTAACTCGCTCCCCAGTTTTTCTCGGTGTCGGCTTCATCTTTACTTTCTGGATCTTTTTTTTCACGTATATCGTTGGTGTTACCCATTCACTATACTCAACTTTTTTAAATACACTGGTTTTCTCTAATCTGTCCAATTCTTTATCTATCTGTTCAATTGAGGCAAACAGCACATTCCTTTTCTTTTTGAATACCGCCTGAGCATTTTCTTTTAGCTGGAATTTTGCCTCCATCTTGGTACACGTTCCCCAACCTGGAGAAAAAAACAGTAGGAAATGTTTCCTTAAGTTTCTTTACTAATTTTTGGGCTTCGGAGTTTAAACCTTCTAGCTTGTAGCAGAAAGAATTTATTGGTAGATCCTATAATTGGAATTCTGTTATCTAATTCGTACCAACTAAGTTTGTGGTATTTTCTATGACAAATAGTTTAGCTTTTTGCGTTTTTTTATTTAACGTGACGTTTGTAACAAATTTGCCAATAAATTGTAATTTTTCTCCCGTCACTGACCTCGTGATTTTCTTTGTCTTCATTAAAGTTGGTTTCCCCAACTTCTTCCACGTATGCAAATTTATGATAGATAGGTCAGAACCAGTGTCAAGTTGCATTTTTATTTTTTTATTACTTATTTTGACAGTAACAAATTTTCTGGTTATTCCATCGTTCACTTCGTTGGACTTTAATTTTCTTGTTTTATTGTCTTTATTTTTTGACCTGCAATGCGTGCTTTTATGACCCACTCTTTTACAGTTGAAACAATTTTTATTACTAAAATTGCAATATCTGTACCAGTGTAGTTCACTGCAAGCAAAACATGGCTTCGGGAGTTTTTGTTTATTTTTCTCTGGTATTTCACTTTTTGCTGGATAATCCACAATTTTAGAATTCTTTTTGGTAGACTGACTTTCTTTTTTGTAGCGTATTTGCCTTACATGCGAAATGCCAGACTGCTTTATCATTTTTTAATCTTTCTTTATGCTAACATATCTTGTGCAGTCTTCTGCCAACTTCTGTACCGTAACACTTGGATTGCTTTCCCATTTTGCCAGTACTAATTTTCTCAACTCTGCGTCTCTTTCCGATACCAGCCCCTGAACCAACACCAAGCACTTAAAATTGTCTGCGCTTAACTCTGCCAGCTTGAATTCTTCACAATGCTTATTCACATTGGCTGCGTACGTTATATAGTCTTGTTTGTCATCTTTCATCAGATTCAAACATTTCCACCTCTTGTGAAACAGAGATGTCTTTTTACTAAATAATTCACTTAATATATTTACTGCCTCGGTAAATGTTAACTTGCTAGTTTTTTTCGGTAAAATGTAGTTTACCAATCTGTTATGCTCAGCAGTTCCTAACTTGCTTAAAAGAAGCCTAACCTTCTTTCCTTCAGACCACGAGTGGCAGTCCTCGTTATACACGTACGCATATTTTTTATAATACTCCTCAAAAATTATCTCTTCATCTGGACTGTACGTGAATATTTCAATTGAATTCCATATTGTATTCTCTGGGAAAGAATCATTTTGTAGATTTTTCTCTTTCCTCTTCTCAGTTATTTCCAGAATTTTGTTTTGAAACTCCCTATGCATCTGTTCCATTTTTTGTTGAAATTGCATTTGTCTATTAAAAGTTTCCTCCTATAGTTGCATCTGGAATGTCTTCTGTTGCTCTAATATTGTCATCTGTTGTTCCAACTGGAACTTAAAGAATTCCTGGAATATATTTTTGCATTCTTCCATCTTCTCAAAAAGTTTACACAATGCTTAAATATTGTATAGGAGGGGTCCTACGAATTTGCAATTCATGACCTATTTGAGAAAACTGTATTATTGAGAAAAAAAAAATTCTTTTCTCAGTTGAGAATACGACAGATTTTTTTTGTCACTAAGTTGACGTCTTGGCTTGCGAAAAACTTTTCCAAGTTTTTTTTTTTTTTTAAGTGTGAATCTGAGACTTTGCCGCCAAAAAAATTGATGGCAAGCGAATTTTTTCCTTCCTCCGTATGAGTACGAATTTCATCACCAAAAATTCGTATGGTGAGCAAATTTTTTTTTTTCTCCGTTCACTATATGAATTCCTCATCGCCAAATAATGTTGTGGTGAGCAAATTTTTTTTCTTCCACTGTATGATTTCGAATCTTTGTCGCCAAATATTGTTGTAGCGAGCAAATTTTTTTTTTTTTTTTCCTTTTTCTTGTATTTGTACTAAGTCAGTATGAAAATAGTTCGACATACAAAATGTTAGGAACTTGATATAATAGGTATAATGCAGAGTAATCTAGTTGTGGTCGCTGATACTTTAGTATTCGACTGTCGTCTGACATCGACTGACTGACCGACCCCCACGTTACTCTTACTACTCCTACTTATTATAGGTGGGAGAGTCTATTAACTATAGAATAGGTGTGTTCCACTATAATACTTTCATAATTAATAAAGTAGTAAAACATGAGCCAATAATAAAACTCTTCTTTTGCTCCATACACAGGAGTAAATCTACCTTCTTTTTTTTTTATCTGTGACTCTAACAAATATGAATGATTATCAACATTTGAAATTATATCTTTTCATATGACTTGCATTGACTAACATTGTTCTAACAGTTTTCCAATTGAGTGATAATTACAAAGAAATTAACTAGAATTTTCTTTAATATTCTTACTGTATTCACTAAATGTTTCTTCTGCTAATAAAGACATCATGAACAAAATCATGTCATCTTGTCTTTCCCCATCTATCAACAAAACAACAAAATGGAGTCTAACAGATATGTCACTGGCTAATTTTATATTAAGCTAAAAGTCAGTATTTGTTTTTGTTATTTTTTTTTTTTTAAATAAATGTAGCATCCAATTTCTCTTTTGCTTGGTCTTTTCATGAATAGTTTTGCTATTTTATTTAGTCCCATTGAAACTACAATTCATATAGTTTTGGTGTTTAGCATCAAAATAATTATATGAATGTTTGTCATGTATAAGTTAATGGGCCAACCCATAGTATGGTTTTCAAGCACCAAGAAGTCACCTTACTGGGTAAGATCTCATCAATTTACAATTGAGCTAGCAAGATGTATCAGTAACTTTGATGCTAACAGTTTCTTATCCCACACTTCTCACTTGTGGCACTCCCTTCCAGCTCCATGCTTTCCAACCAACTTTAACCTGCAAAAATTTAAATGCAATGTCACTGTCTACTGTCTTCCTGATTGCTCTTTTCTTTCTCCTCATTACTAATGTTTTTGCTACTAATTCCTCCACATCCTGTAATATGTTAGTGGATGTACTTCCTTGTTTGGAGTGATACTAATTTAAAAAAAAAAAAAAACTCAACCTTGATGAGATTTGAACCCAGGTCTCATGGTTAGAAAGTGAACGTTTGAACTCATTGGCCATGTACCATTGACTTTTAGCTTGATATAAAATTAGCCTGTGACATATCTGCTAGACTCCACATTGTTTTGTTGATAGGGAAAGACAAGTTGAACCTTGTAAATGAAATTGGGTAGACGGAACTATTTCAGAGCTGTCGATGGTTGAACTAGCAAGAAGTTGCAAGTCAACATGACCAAAGGTTTGAGTATACTGGCCTTGCTCAGACTGATGACCATGCCAGATAATGCTCTCTCTCCTAGAAACTGTAACTAAGGTCTTCTCAGCATAGTTGTAGTATAAACTACAGGTGGGCTCTGTGGGTGTTGAACAAATACAAATGTGCCTGAGCGGGCATCTGCAATAGGGATTGGCTAGCTGTCCTAGCAGACAAGCATACTCAGATACAAGCAGCCAGCCATTATATATGTTAATATACACATATATGCACACAGTTGTATACATAGATAACATAGAACATATATGAATAGCTGCAAGAATAGTCTTTGGCCTGACCCACTTCTCAAAATCTGACCAAATTACCAAACATCAGAATTTATTTTGAAAGGGATTCCTGGTCAAGTGGAGAACTTTTCAACACCACTTGATCATGCATAAGTATATATACACACACACACACACACACACACACACATATATATATATATATATATATATATATATATATATATATATACATTGAGGTCAACAACCAGCAGTGATAGTCTGTTTCAGGCTTAAATGCAATTGTCAAGCCTAACAATTGCATTTAAGCATGAAACAGATTGTCAACAGACTGTCAACACTGGGGGTTGGCCTTAATGTCCACTTTTATATTTTCATATGCTCTATATTGAGCACTTTAACCCATAAATACAGCATACCTTAAAACTATATTTTTATTATATTCTGTTTATATGTTATTTTTACAAAAAAAATATTTAAGTAAATGCTGTTTTATAATAAACAGTATTAATAACATTTACCAGCCTGAATGTCCAAGAAATTTCATAGAAAATATGTATCCTCTGACAGGAATCAAACCTGTATCCTACATGGAGAACACCTGTTTTCTATGAAATGTAGTTAATACTGTTTATCATAAAACAGAGCATTTACCTAAATATTTGTATCTATAAAAGTAAAACTAATGTATATACAGAAAATATATTAAAATAATTGTTGAACTTAGTCCATTTCATAATATATATATATATATATATAAAATACAATCTCCCTGAGGAACTTTATACAAGAAACAGAACATGTTGGCATAAAATTTTCCTCTTTAAATAAAATATGCCATATTTGCATTCACATAAATGGTATATTTTATTTTTAGACATGTTACTTTTTCTATTGTTAAATGCAACAAAAAACTGCCTTTCACTTAATACAGCTGCATTATAGATGAGAAACAACTAAGTCCTGTACCAGCAGGATAGAATGTCAGATGACCCTGAGTCTGCCAGGCATAAAAATTGTTACTAAAAAAAAAAAAAAAAATATTGAAACAATCCAAGTGAATTATTTACATTATTTACTTTGTTCGAACTGTTGTTGTCATCTTTATTGCCATATTAACAACATTTTGGTTGTTGTATGCTCCGGCCTTCTTCAGGTGATTGGAATATGGAACTGAACCATTTATTTTGTCCACCCGTATAGATTATTCTAGTTCTACATGCCATACCTCTTCTGGATGTTTCAGTTATCTCCCTTTAACTCAACTCTCCAAGTTTTTGTTCATCACTGCAGTGCAACTCACAAGAGGACGAATCCAAATTTTTTTAAATATTTTGGTATGAATAAAAATTATCTATTCATTGAATCTAAAATTATACCTAACTACTACTGGCTAGGATCAAAGTGTAGTATCTGTGCTTTTAATTCTGCAGATGGATCTGTCAAGCCAAGTGACAATTTTCTTTTGACGGAACCTTCATATTTTAAATTTGGCTGTACATTAAAAAATCCTTGAGAACATTCAATTCCTGTTGAATTGATAAATACCATCTATTCATTGACATTTATTGTACTTTACTGATTGCTTTATATCAGTTAGCTTTTTTTTTTATGTATTAGTATTCATTGATACAAATGTACCAGTATTTTTTTCTGCTTTGGCAATTTTAATTTAGTTTCCTTTGAAGATTAAAGTGACAATACATGATTTCATACTATTACAATATTGTACTTACAGACACAAAATCATAGATTTTTTCCTACAAAACCATTTTAAAATATATTTCAATAAGTATATGATGGAACATACTAAATTTTTTTTCCATAAAATATCCTTGTAAAATGCAAGGGCAGGGGTGGCTTATGTGAGAGTACACGTTGGGCAAAAGCAAATATGGTATATGTAAAGACAATATAAATAAAAGAAAAGATGAGGAAAGCTTATGCCAAGATATTTCATTCCTCCCATAAAGTTCCTCAGGGAAGGAAACATGTTGACATTAAAAAGTTTTTCTTTTATCATATATAATTCTTGGGCACCTCGAGGCGGTGTAATGGTTAGCAAGCTTATCTCGCTAGAACACTTATGACTGAGTAGTGAGTTCAATCCTCACTGGGTGCCCCATACTTTTGGCCTTGTGCCACATCTAAGCTACGCTTACAAAATTACTATGGACACGTCGAGGCAGTGTAATGGTTAGCAAGCTTATCTCACTAGAACACTTATGACTGAGTAGTGAGTTCAATCTTCACTGGGTGCCCCATACTTTTGGCCTTGTGCCACATCTAAGCTACGCTTACAAAATTACTATGGACACCTCGAGGCGGTGTAATGGTTAGCAAGCTTATCTCGCTAGAACACTTATGACTGAGTAGTGAGTTCCATCCTCACTGGGTGCCCCATACTTTTGGCCTTGTGCCACATCTAAGCTACGCACAAAATTACTATGGACACCTCGAGAGGATTGTAATGGTTAGCAAGCTTATCTCGCTAGAACACTTATGACTGAGTAGTGAGTTCCATCCTCACTGGGTGCCCCATACTTTTGGCCTTGTGCCACATCTAAGCTACGCTTAGAAAATTACTATGGACACCTCAAGGCGGTGTAATGGTTAGCAAGCTTATCTCGCTAGGACACTTATGACTGAGTAGTGAGTTCCATCCTCACTGGGTGCCCCATACTTTTGGCCTTGTGCCACATCTAAGCTACGCTTTTAGAAAGTACTATGGACACCTCAAGGGTGTAATGGTTGTAAGCTTATCTAAGCTAGGACACTTATGACTGAGTAGTGAGTTCCATCCTCATTGGGTTTTATACTTTTGGCCTTGTGCCACATCTAAGCTACGCTTAGAAAATTACTATGGACACCTCAAGGCAGTGTAAGGGTTAGCAAGCTTATCTCGCTAGAACACTTATGACTGAGTAGTGAGTTCAATCCTCACTGGGTGCCCCATACTTTTGGCCTTGTGCCACATCTAAGCTACATTTAGAAAATTACTATGGACACCTCTAGGCGAATGTAATGGTTAGCAAGCTTATCTCGCTAGAACACTTATGACCGAGTAGTGAGTTCCATCCTCACTGGGTGCCCCATACTTTTGGCCTTGTGCCACATCTAAGCTACGCTTAGAAAATTACTATGGACACCTCAAGGCAGTGTAAGGGTTAGCAAGCTTATCTCGCTAGAACACTTATGACTGAGTAGTGAGTTCAATCCTCACTGGGTGCCCCATACTTTTGGCCTTGTGCCACATCTAAGCTACGCTTAGAAAATTACTATGGACACCTCAAGGCGAATGTAATGGTTAGCAAGCTTGTCTGGCTAGAACACTTACGACTGAGTAGTGAGTTCGATCCTCACTGGGTACCCCATACTTTTGGCCTTGTGCCATATCTAAGCTATGCTTGGAAAATCTCTATAATCCTTTCCTGATATGTGTCTGTATATTATATATCTTTATATTTTTCTTAAAAACAGAATATGCATCTTATGTTCATATCAATGATTCTGCTAGCTCAGAACATTACTTACTCCCTGTTTTTTTTCTGTGTTACAGGATGTAATATTTTAGCCAAAGCAGAATTTTGTAATGGTGGTGGATCTGTCAAAGACCGTGCTGCCCTTTATCTTATCAAAGATGCAGAAAAGAAAGGTAACTCTGTCGTCACCTCATAGTGTATAATTTGCGTCTGCTGGATATCTTCAATTGAGGATATTATAAATAAAGATAAACAAATGTTGATTACCTATAAATATGATTTTGTGAGTTACATTTGTCTTTCATTATTACTTATTTTTCCTTGTTGCTAATCTTCTTGAAGTTTTTAAAATTTTTTAAATGTCATTAAGTTTTTTCATATGGGTAAAATGCTTCTTCATTCAATTTCCAAATAGTGTTTATTAAAAAAAAATATATATTCCTGATTATTTATTCAGAAGTAATTTTTCACAAGTTGTTTTGAAATTGTTTTATAAATCTTTATTATATTCTTCTTTAAATTTATATTTTTCTTAAAATGTTTTTGTAAAATAAAGGAATTAACAAATAATCAAACTTCTTTGATATCAACTGTTGGTAGGTTTGTTGAAAGCTGGTGGTACTGTGGTTGAAGGTACTGCGGGCAATACAGGAATTGGTTTAGCTCACATCTGTCTTGCCCTTGGTTACAAATGTGCCTTATTCTTGCCTAACACCCAGTCCAAAGTGAGTATTTAATTGGAGATTAAAAAAAAGAAAAACAAAACCATAGATATTAATCCAAATTAAAACCATTTGTCAGATTTTATTATGCTAATCAATATTTCAACAGTAAAATTGGTATTAAACAACTCAGACTGGTAAAATTTTCAGGATATACTCATATAATCAATATATTGTGAGTTTATATATTTCCTTACTAAAAAATAATGACAATCTGTTTTGGGGTAGGTATTACTATTTTATAAATAAATCCAAATGATATACTTCAAAAGAAACTACTTCAGAAATTATCATTTTACAAATGAATATAAGCTCCTTGATATTTCATTAGTTTTGTCAGTCTTTTAATCATTGACTTTGTTAACTTTTCTACTGTTTTGATTTTAACATCACTTCCATTATTCATTATTGCTTTCTTGAGATCTTTATTTGAATATTCTTCTATTCTCATATAAACCTCTTTTAATGGTAAACCACAAGTTTTTTTTTTTGTTTCTTTTTACTAATGTCTGGAAAAGCTTGGGGACATTCCAATAATTGTGTATCTTTCAAACATTTTTTTGGCAAGGTGGACAATAGTCAACTTGACAGACTGTGAAAAAGTATTGTTTTACATGAGTATACTCTTTAGGTTATTCATCACCAAAAATTACTGTTGAGAAATTTTTCTTGTTTTTCTTTGTGATGTTTACTTAAATTATTAGTTTGATTGCTTTCATGCCTTTGGCTATTATCTTTTCTCTCTCTTTACATTTACAACACCAGCTTCTTCAAATATTTTTTGCAGCTCAGTCCACTTTCCTTATTACTCTTTTAATTTTTTTTTTCAAATCATTTTTTTTTAGTATGTTTAAAGCTGTTTTTTATCCTTGTTCATCTCTTGCTAATGTTTTCAGTTATTTTTTTTTATACTGTTCTCTAATCTCAATTCAACTTTGTCACAATTTCCAACATTGTGTTCCTATCACTCTATGACTGCACAATACCATTTTTTATTTACATTATGTCATTGTGCACTCTGGCTTGCTTTTCAATACAGGTGAACTTCAGGGAATTTTAAACTGAACCCTTTATTTAATAAATGGTGACAGATTGTTCTCATTCCACTGTCCATGTCTAGGAATATCTCATCTTGTTCTCTTTTTAGTATTGATCAGTTATTGCTCGTTCTGTTTCTCTAAGTCTGCACTACCTGGCCCAGGGATTGAACTCACAATTACTGCGCTACTAAATTCCTGAACCAACACTAATCCACTAGGCTATTGTTCCATGGGACATGGACATCCTGTATATAAGGACAGTGGAACAAGAGCTATTTAACTCCATAGATTAAATAAAGTGTTCAGTTTGAAATTGCTTAGTGTTTACCTGAATTGATAAACACCTAAAAAAAAAGAAAAAAAAAAGGCACGAGGGCACATCAGCTGAAAGGTTGTGATAATAACAACAAAGATGAGGACATTGGTCCAAATATAATGTAAACAATGATAACTCTTCATCCCAGAAATTCAGATAAAAATCCTGGCAATTATTTTTCACAAAAATTAGGAAATATCAATTATCATACTATTATCTACTATATATACTGGTACATAGTGTGAGTTTTTATGATCAGTTTTTTTTTATGCTCAAAATAGGGGGTCATATTATGCACAGATAATTTTTTTGAAGAGGTTAAAAATCATGCATTTTTGGTGACCAGTTGCATTATACACAGGTATTTTTTCTAGCAGCAATTGAATTCATGCCAAAAATCAGGAGTCACACTACACATGAAGTCAGCTTATACACAAGTATATACAGTATATTTATTTAAAATATATTGAACAGTTCTTGAGTTGTATAATCTTACATCAACAAATAAGTCAGTTTTCAATGAAAATAGAAACTAACAAGTTCTTATGAATTGATTTCACAAAGCATGAAGATATCTGAAGAATGTTTCAAGAGATAAGATTCTACAATACAGAAATTGGTACAAATACCATGAATATTGAAAAAAGAAAAAGGTTTTTTTTTGGTGGGGGGATTTTTTTTGTTTTGTTTTGTTTAGTGTTTTAATTTTTTTTTTTTTTTTTTTACAAACAAGCCAAAATAATTATCACTCTCCATTGTCCAGAAGCATAACCTCTAGGTTACCCAGCGAAAATACCTTCAGGGACACCTACCCATAATGACGTGGCACTGCAAATACCCAGATATTATGCAACTGTTGATTAGAGCAGCCTCTCTAAACACTACCAAAGACTTCAGGCAACCTACTACCAGTTGGGTTGCAGCAACCGGAAAACTGCTAACCCAGTACCCTCAAAATGAAAAGTCACAGCCACTTATCAGTCAGATCAACAGAAATTTAAGACAGTTAAATCATTAAGACTATGGAAAAATAAAAAGAACCTGTAAATCACGTCCTAAACAGGAAACTGGATAAACCTCTACTCTTGTTCAATAAATATGGAAAGAGTACTGGTTAAACGATAAGAGAGCCTATCTATTCTTATCAATCTGTTCATAGCACAGGTGGCTGGTTGCTTTTATCACAACAGCATTTCTAAGAAGGTTGCTGAACAAGGTGCTAGAGTCCTTTCTGGCCAAGGGGGAATTAGTAAATTACTAAAACCTTTCAGAGTTGAATTCTAAGGAATTTAAACATGAAAATAAATCACTTGAATTTCAAGTACAGGATTAAGTTAAAACTTTAAAGTTTAATCACAAAGTATCTGCAATGTTAATGGTCCTGGTCTGGCATCTTGGCTTCAGTCACTTTCCCCACTGCCATAGTATAGTTTCCTTGTGCCTTTTCTATAAATATTTTTTTGGTAATTATTCTGATGAGCTTTCCTCTTTGGCACCTTGACTTTACAAATTTAAGTGCAGTACTAGATTGGCAGCTAGGTCTCATCATTTTACTGTTGAAATTGCTAGATATAACCATAAGTTCTATATTAACAGTTTCCTCACTCTCACTTCTTGATTATGGAACTCTCTTCCAGCCTCTCTTGTTTTCCAGTCAACTTCAGATTTTCAGAAATTTAAGTACAATGTCAATTGTCTTCTTCTGTAACTTTGAATCTTGTTATTTTATTATTCTCTCCTTAATAATGATTTATCTCAAATTAGTTCACTCTCAGTAACCCCCCCCCCCTGCCTTAGTGACTTTATTGCCTTGCTTTGGGTTAAATGATTAAAAAAAAAGTTATTCTAACTATTTGATGTAATAGAATAACCTGTCACCCCCATGAGTGACTACACTATAGGTAGTAACTACCTATAAGTATCTGTAAGTCAATGGACTACAGAGACTAGCTGCAACCTGTTCCAGCTAAACAGTCGAACTCTCTGCCTTCGGGCAGAGAGGAACTTGGATGAGGCTCTGCCAAAGGGCAGAGTCTTGTTCAGGGAGGAAGACTGTCCCTGAACCCGTTTATACGGGTTCAAAAGGGAATATTTTTGGCCGAGCCTACGAGCTCGAAGAACCTACGTTAAACCGGCCTTGTGCCACATGCAACCCTCGTGGCGTGGGAAGCTAAATATACAAGCTGGGATCTGTTGAGTACAACTTAGACTTACGCGAGAACTACCGACTTTCCAATAGCAACATTCACTACTGAATTGACTTGCGATGACCTTGTGCATAACTGTTATCTTTATTCTTATTGTACTCGTTTTTTTACAATAAACCTTTACTTAATTTATCCACCTTGTTTTAAAAGTATATATTCCTATTAGCACGGAATATAAGATTATTTTTAATAAATTAATTCTAAGCAGAAATTTACACAGTATATTCATCATCTAAGTATATGCTGAAAATATTAGCAAAATAGATTGATTAATGTCAATTTTATTGTGAAAACTTTAATCATAAAAACTAACATTCTTTATAATTGCTAGTTTCACTAAATTTTCTAAATTCATACTTTTACTAAGAAATTTAATTTTGGTCAGCATTGGTTTAATTATATTTGAATGAATATATATATATATATATATATGGTAAAATGTTTTTTTGTTCTTTAGAACTTCATTGAACTAAATTTATGTTGATGTTACTACGCATGCACATGAAAGAAGGTGGGTGCACAAAGAATTAAACATTTCTTTTTATTGATAAGTTTTTGATATACAATTCAGCTGATTTCATTTAGATTCTTTTTCTTTTTGTTTGTTTCCATCACTTTTTTTATTAAATATCCTGCATTGTGATAATAGAAAATTTTCTAAGAAAGATTGAAATGAACATCACATGAAAACTTTTCCACTTTATCATACTTCTTTCCCATATATATATATATATATATATATATATATATATATGTATATGAAAATGGACTTTTTCATTGTTTTTGACATATGAGGGTCCAGCTGTTGCTCAGTTCTTTATAACAAAATAGGTAAACTACCCATACATTTGATTTGATTATAGTGGCAAAAGCTTGTGCAGAGCCAGTCAAACTTTTCAGAAGAATCAAATACAGAGAACCAGTTCACATAATGTACCACGTCGTCTCCAAAAGACTCTCCACAGATTTGGAATTCAGGGTTGTCCTTCTCCTAGACTGGTTACCAAATAAGGCTTTAGGGTCCAGTATATTATGCTATTCACCCATAGCTGGTGGACAGGGGATGAAGGTGGTTTATACCTTTCCCAAGGGTATTTGCATATAAGTGAATGTAATGAACTTGGCTGTAATTGAGCTTAACTTTCTGATTTCTTAATCTGAGCTACTACTCATTGCACCAATGAACATCCATCCATCCATATATATACACACACACACACACACACACACATATATATATATATATATATATATATATATATATATATATATATATATATATATATATATATATATGTGTGTGTGTATGTTTACTACTTTCAAAAAGATGGCAGTATATAATTTTGCAATTGCATTAGATATATTTCCTGTAAAAGTAATCTAGGATTTTTCTCTCTGTAGAAGAGAATGATACCTTAATTTAAAAAAGACTGTCTCGGAGCTACAAGAATTTGCAAGAGAGGAGGACAGCATTTGTTTTTTGAATGCTGTGCTGTTTTTTGAGTTGAGAGAGACTTGGACAGTTAGAAAGCAATCACTTTGATCAGTTTCACACAAGCTATTTTGGTAAAAATGACAGAGGGGAAGTTTGACCTAAAACTTGTTCCCGAGTTTGACGCCTCTGTGTTTGGGCCATCTGTAGCTGAATGGATTGAGAAGGCTGAGCTAGTCTGTAAGATGTGCCAGGTTAAACATCCAGAACACGTAGTCCCTTTAAAGCTAATGGGTGGTGAGTTTGCTGTCTACCTGCAGTTGAGAGAGAAAGAAAAGAAGGATTTCAGCCAGATAAAATCCACACTGTACACAGTTTTTGCTACAGACGGTTTTCTGGCTTATGAGCAATTTATTGAGTAATGGCTCCATCCCAGAGAATCAGTGGATGTCTATCTGGTAGAGTTACAAAAACTTTCCATCCTGTTTGGCAGAATGAGTGACCATGGCTTGACATGCGCATTCAAGCAAGGGTTACCAGACCAAGTTAAACACCTCCTTCGTGCTTCAACTCGGATGGACGAGTTGTCTATCGACCAGCTATTGACTCAAGCATGAGCAATTATGAAAGGTGAAGTACTGGAAGAGAGATTGGCAGTCTTGGTGGTGCAAACAACACAGGAATGTGCCGAGGAAGCTTCCCACCATCATTGCAACAGCCCCAACCATTTTGCAAAGGATTGCAAGGAATTGCATACTGAAAGGTGGACACCCCAGATGCGATGTTACAAGTGCAACATGGTAGGGCATGTAGTCCACAATTGCCCAGGAAATGATCCAGAAGAGGCCTCAGTGCCAGTCTACTCCCCAAGCTCCATATGAAGGGGGAACTACCTGCAATTGCTGTAAACATCAATGTAATCAGGAGCTCAGCTTTGTGAGACACAGGCTGTTCTTGATTGCTTGTAAGCAGACCGCTTTGTTGCTCTTGGAAGAGGAAGGAAGTGGACATGCTCACTGTTGGTGAAAGGACCAACAAGTGCCCTGGGGTAGGACATATTCAACTTGACGTGAGCAACAGGCCCCCTATTGATGTTGAGGTTCTGGTTGTGGACGACAAATTGCTTGTTTTCAATCTGCGCTTGGATTTGATAATATTAAGCAGTTGGGAGGAGCATGTGTGTCCAGTGATGGGACTGTGAGCTTTCCTCAACTTGACTGACCTTTGTGCGCAGCCATCACCATCAATGAACCTGATTTCCATGCAAAGTATGACCAGAACAAGAAGATCCAAGTCGTGTCTTTGAAGTGGTCTGGTGATCAGACACCACCTGCATTGAAGAACCAGACAGCTGAATATCCAGTACCAAAGCCGCTCAAGGAGGAGTATACGTGTGAACAATAAATCTGGATGGATAACGGCTGGCTACTTCCATATCCTGAGGACGGACTTGGGCCCCCCAAGAGCCTGATCCTTCTAATGGCTGTGCTGCAGGAAAACAAACATAAGGTCTGCCCGGTCATGGATTATCAGGAGCTCAATCAGTACATAGACATGCATAACTCGGATGCAAATGTTTGCGCGCAAAAATTGAGGGAGTCACAACAGGAAGGATTGGATGTTGCTGTGTTGGATTTGTGCTGTGCCTATTTGCAGATCCACGTCAACAAATCATTATGGCCCTTTCAAACAGTGCAGATAGATGGGCAAAGATATTGCCTCACCTGTTTGGGTTTTGAGCTCAACATGGCACAGCTGATCATGTGATCAATTGTGAATGCTGTGGTCACACAGGACAAGACCATCCGGAAGGCCATGTCCTCATACATCGATTACATATTTTTCAATGAAAGTATATGCACTGCGACGTGTGTACATGTGCATCTTCAGCAATTCGGACTGACTCTAGAGCATTTAGAGAATGGGATTATGTGTCTGGGAGGAGCAAAGCAAATTGCAATAGAGTCGTGGAAATAACCTCCAACTGATACCTACCATGCTCACACATTGGAGCATCTTCTCCCTGTGTGGGAAGTTGACTGGACATTTGCCAGTATGTGGCTGGCTCCACGTCACAACTGCATTTATAAAACAGCACACAAACTCTGTGACGACTGGCTGAGATGATGAGGTGAGGGAATCACCCCGACTTGGATGCTGTCGGACATCATTACCAGGTTGGCACAGAAGGATCCAGCACAAGATGATTGGTGTGTTGATGGACATGAAGTTACCGTGTGGGTTGATGCAAGCTACTTGGCCACTGGCATCATTGTGGAATGTGGGGAATCACTATTTGGAGATGTCTGTTGTCTGTGATCAGAAGATGAAGACAAGCATATCAAGCTGGCAGAGCTCAATGTGATCTTGAGAGGCATCAACATGGCACAGCAATGGAGAGTGACTGTGGTGCACCTGAAGACTGACTCAACATGTGTGCATCAATGGGTTTCCGATATGCTGTTTGGAAAGTCTCAGGTGCATATGAAGGTGGTGACAGAAATGTTGATAAAATGTCGGCTCAGCACATTCAAGGAACTGATGGAGGAATGTAAATTGACTGTTGACATAGTGCTCATGAGATCCCATGCAAACTGAGCTAATCAGCTCGCTAGAGTGCCTCAATGTTGACTGGCTGCAGTTTAGAAAAAAAAAAGGAACCAGTGTGTGCTGCATCTATGGAAGAGGAGGAATCAACCCACAGTCAAGCTATCCATTGAGATAGTGGGCATCCCAGTGTGAAGCACACCTTGTACTTTGTATGACAAATCCATCCTGAGGTCTCAAAAGCAGCGGTTCAGGTAATAGTTGGAGAGTGCAAAGTGTGCCGATCCATTGAAAAACTGGATAGTTGGATGTGTGAGAGAATTGAAGCAGGGTTGGGATGGACGTAACCAACTATGAAGGTCAGCATTGCCTGACTGATTGACTGCAGCCCTAGTTGGTGTTCCATCTGGTGGCCATTACCACATCAGGACACTGCCAGCATCATCTGACAGCTGGAGTCACTATTCTGCAAGAGAGGGCCACCTGCTGAGTCAACAATGGCACAGCATTCTGCAAAGAGGTATTTGTGAGGTTTGCTGTGAACTGGGGCATCTGACTTAGATTTTGGTGTGCCTATCAACCATCAGGGAATGGCATCATGAAGAGATGCCATCACACCATCAAGCTTGTCACTGCTCGATCGGAATGTTCCATTATGGAGGCATTATATTGGTATCACGTGACGACAAAAGATGACACAACAGCTCCATCAGCACCAGCCAACACTATATACAACAATCAAGCCTGCATAAAAGATGTCCACACACAGATGCTGGAGTCTACAAAGCAGGAGATATGGTTTGGGTAAAGACCCCACATGGTCCATCATGGCTGTTTAAAAGCCTTTTTTTTGTCATATAGGAAAATCCAACATGGTGCGTAAATGAAATTTTCAGCAAAAAAACTTAATTCATCAGTAACATTTTTAACACTTCATAGAATGTAAAGTTCTTAAAGCAATCTATGCCAAACTGTTTTCCTGGATCCTTGATGACTTGGCTGTCCAAAAATGATAACATCAAGATGAAATAATGGAAACTGACCATGAAAAACACAATTATGTGCAACAAGTTTTCAATCAATCAGTAAACTTCTGGACCTTTTCAGGCGACGTTATAGGATCCAGACAGCTATTGTTTGCACATGGAATTATTCACTGGTAATTAATCTTCGATTTGGCTGTGGAAAATGTCATTCAGTAGTTAGCATTAAGAAATTATGCCCAATTTTCTGAGAAAAATCATTGTTTTTTTATGAAAAAATATTTATTTTCACTTCAAAATATCATTCAAACTTCATCCATTTCTCCTTAATTTGGTGTGAACATCATTGAATAAAAGGAATGGCTAAATGCCCCAGTGATGAGAAATACGAAAGATATGCGGCGAAAAAAAACAATGTCATCTGCTAAGTGTTGTTGTCATCACCTGGGTCACTGGGTGTTGAAAACAAAACAAAACACATTAAGCCATTGTTCAAACATAGGTTATATCACGCCCTACTAATGTTGACCCTTTTTTTCACTCTTTGCTCTTATCTGGGTTTTATTACAACTTGTTCTAAATGTTTATTGCTGGCTGACCTTTGAACCAGAGATGTCAAAGTCAATTTGGTTTAATTTTCCTTATTGCTGCTATTTTTGGGGAAAAAAAACTTGTTTTCTGGTGGTCAGGAATTGGAGATAAATCTTTCACCTTTTACTAAATATTTCCGTGGTTGGGCGTTAATAGGGAAAATTTTTGTTTAAAACTTTAAAAAAATGCAAAATTTTCACTATTTTTTTCATATTTTACCCCTTGAAAAAAATTTTGAGTCATTTACACCAGCCAATTTTACTTTTAAATGAAAGAATATATTTTTTGCTTTCAGAAAATACCTAATTTCATGGGGTTCAGATCAAAAGTTTCCTTGATATTTGTTTAGGTGATAATAGTCATTCTTCAATATTTTACCCCTATGAAAGTATGAAAATCCATTTTTTGAGAGAAAATAAGCTGTGACAAAATGACTTTTGCCATTTTTGTAGTGATTTTTACTTGGGATAGAAAATTTTTACCATAGCAAACCTGAATTGACTTTATTTAAGTTCAGTGGCGCTATAGGAAACCTCAAACAGCTGTACCATGTTCAATGCAATTCAAAAAAGGAACAGTAACACAGGTCTACGGCCCACATTCATTTCTCATCAATGGAACGCCATGCCGTATCAGAGACCTCTGCCCATGCCAGACATCTGCTTCATCAGAAGTTGACGGCAGTGATAAGTCATCTGAAAACAACTCAGATTCGCCAGTTTTTCAACGCAGGCCAGATTATTCATTTATGGAACCAGTGGAAACAGATGCTGGAGACAGCGATGATGATGCCAGTAATGAAAGAGACCAAGTGGGTACAAATGCAGAAGAGAAAAAAAATTCTACCATTTGAAATACTGGAAGTAAAAATGTCCCCCGAAATGTGAAACAAAGACTTAAAAAGCAGCCTGATCTCTCTTATATACAAATGAGATATTCTGTTTTTTTTAGTAACACAAGGCATGTTTACTTTTTGGCATTGAGTTATACTTCCTGTAACTATATGTAATTTAGGATAAGATATTTGATTGTTAAATGTTAAAAATATCACATAATGTTTTTGATTTTTGTATGTTATTTAAATAGAATTTACTTTTTGGAAAATTGGTAAATGATATTTCCAAATCAGCAACTTATTGATCTTGTAAGGAACATATTGTTTTGTATTTTTTTTTTTCTTAACATTTTTTTTAGGAAAAATTTGATATGCTGCAGCTTCTTGGAGTTGAACTTTTCCCTGTTCCTGCTGTAGCCTTAACAGACCCAAATCATTACAATCAACAGGTAGTCACTTATTTTTTTTACGAAAAAACAAAACAAAAAAATACTTAATCACAATATTAAATTTATAAAATATTTTGGTATATTTAAGCATGTATTATGAATTTTGGCTGCTTTTAAGTCTAATTTTTTAAGTGCAAAGTACAAAAGTTTTGAAATGATTCTGTTGATGTTGCTGATCACAAAGTTTGAGAAAAAGTTAAAAAAAAAAATGAAGTAGTCGTGTAACTGCAAGAAGTTCTTGATAAACAGCATTAAAATTGAAATCCTTAAAATGCAGAATCACAAAAATGTATGAAACTTTTTAGTCTCATAAAATCTAATTTTCTCTTGTTTTGTTATGGAAATAATCACTTTCATTGTAAGGCATGGACATTTTTCAATAAATATTTAATGGCTCCTGATACATTTCTACTGCAAACAATATTTGGCAGATTCATGTGAGTCCAGGTAAAAATAAGAAGAAAAAATATGGAATTTAAACAAGTATAAATAAATACATTAAATAGACATGATACACAAAAAGGAAAATGAGAAATAAAGTTAAAGTTGTGAAGAGTTCAAAGCAATGACATGGGTCTGTGATGTACTTACATGCCGATAGAGCAAGAAGAGAACATCTTGTCAATATGAAAGTACAAAAGGAAAGAGAAAGAAGCTTTCAAATCATACGTTGTTTATGATTATTATCAGGGGGTGGTAATTTGACAGCTTTGACTACAAATGAGTAAAACTATCCTTCATGCTTTTCACACCTGCAGACAAAGCAAAGGTACTGACATTCTCTAAATGGGTTAAGGTATTCATTGGTCATATGTCACTATGTGGTCACTATTTGGGCAAAGACAGGAGTAAAGAATATTCAACTGCAACAAATACAACAAACACATCAGTTTGCTGTCATTTATAAATCTGTGCAAAAGACCTTCCTATGTAAGGTGTATGCCATGCTATGAACAAAATCTATTAAAAGATAAAAAGGGGTAAAATAATTGCAGACATACAATAGGTCCTACTTTCAGCTTTTCACTGACCAGACAAATAACCCCACATTGTGTCTCCATTCTCGCTTGCATTGATTTGCACAAAATTTGAGAAAAGTCCACTATGCAGTTACAAGGGAAATGAACGTTGGAATCCTCTTTGGTACATATAGAGATACATATAGGGATTCACTTCTTTTTTATTATTTTTTTTTTTATTTACTTTTTTTATTTTTTTTTATTTTTCCAATCACTTAATCCTAAGCAAGGTGATAATGCCACTAAGATGCAAGGGGCTACTGGGAGTGAAAGAGAATGAAAATTCTAAACAAGAAACAAAGGATAAACCACTACTCCTGTTCAAAAGACCAAGGAGGAGTGTGAACTAGACAATAGGCAAAACTACTCCTGATGAGAAAAAAATTAATAGTAAATAAAATTTCAGAGTTTAGATTGAGATTTTAGAAACATAGAATTTCCCTCCATGTCTGTTCATGATTGCACTCTCACAGAGCCACACACATACAGGCGTATGCATTTTAGTTCACACAAATGTACCCATACAAACAATCTGAGGCCAGGCACAGATACACATCCATGTACTCAGGCATACATACATATGCAATTTTAATTCTATTTTGGTGTCAACACTGTGGCTTTTTATGTGTGATGATGTTCATTTCAACAAGGAGTGGATAGGGGTGTTCTTGACACTTCTCAGATTTATCACCTGTATGTGCATGTGTCTATGCATGTGAGAATGCCATTCTGAACAGACATGGAGGGAAATTCCCCTTCCCACCACCAAACATAGTCAAACAAATAGATCCATTTTTAAAAAATAAATCACTTTGTCTGATGACTACAAAAGTGAGAAACTCTGGATCACAAACTTATATCCATATATATATATATATATATATATATATATATCAGTCAACGACAAAATTATTTGTACACCCGTCAATTTTTAATATTTTTATACATTTCTCAGAATCTAATGCCTGTATGATTCCAGGTATTTTATATCTTAATAAGCACAGAACAAGGAATATTATATATCAAAGACAAATTGGCTTCATTTGAACCCTATCTTCTTCCTTATTGCTGCTTTTTTTTTTTTTTTTTTTTTTTTTTTTGCAAAAATTATTGAAATTATGCTATTGTTTTTTTTCTTTTCTGAAAACCAAAAGTGCTGCCCAGGGCAGACCACCCCTTCCGCCCCAGCTACACCACTGCACAGAATGCACAGATATTACACTGACAGTATTTACCTAGGATGTGACATAAGATCAGCTTAATGGGGAATGCTATATATGCAAGCCAAGGACAAAGATTACCCAGTCCTCATGACCCATACTATGCTAACATCAGTATCTGCTAAACCTCTCTCTTTAGTGTAATGAGAAAGGTGCTGAAATCCACAGGGTTGAAATCCCCAGGTAGGCTTCCCACATGATTTTAAGAGAACAACAAAAAATGTGATGCTTTGATTCTAGCCTGAAGGCTGGAGAAAGGCAGTCTGATACTATATTGATCCTAGGTAGAGGGTCAAGAACAACACTTTGATCCAAAGCAGAGTGCACAGATAATCTGATCCTAGGCTGAAGTACTGCTGATCCATATGTAAATGATTCTATTATTTTTTATGGGTACTAATACTTTGAGGGAAATAGTCACCTTTTCAGAAACTATTTCCAATACTATCAAATGAGTCTTTTTTTTTTTTTTTTTTTTTTAAATTTTTCACAGATTATCAACATCCCAATTATGCAAGAATTACAATCAAAGTGACAAATTAAGAAAGTTTTGGTTATAGTTTTGGGTTGTTGAATCATCAAACAGAAAAACAAATTTTTTTAATATTCTAAGTGTGTGTGTCTGTAATTTTTTTTTTCCAGGCCAAGAGATATGCTCTTTCAATTGAGAATGCCGTGTGGACTGACCAATTTGACAATCAAGCTAACAGACTTGCTCATCTCGAAACAACAGGGCCAGAAATCTGGAGAGAAACAAGTACATATCATTCTCTTTTTGTAATTAAATCAAAAATATTGAAACAAACCTTTGACTAAACATCCAATAAATATGTTAGTAAATTTCCTGTTGTACAAGTTTTAATTGAGACATAAGAGAAGAAATTTCAATGTTTAATTGTTGAAAAAAGAAAGGCATTTTACATTGTCTTAGATAAATTTAACAAAAAATATGTCTTTAGTTTTGCCATAAAAAACTGCTTGCGCTTGCTTAGTTTTATAACAATTACTTCAGAGAAACTTCAAGATTGCTTTGAATTTTCCTCTTGAGATTTTCAATTTTTTTTTTTTTTTTTTTTTTAGAAGGCAAAGTTGATGCAGTGACATTTTCAACAGGCACAGGAGGAACATTTTCAGGTAGTAAATTCTTCCATTAATCTATTATTGAAAGCTGTTTACTTTCTAAACATTTTCACCTGAAGTGAACTGCCTCTCACTTTTGCATGACTAGAAAATGTGAAACTTTTTGTTTCTCTGGAATTGATTTCTAGACTTTCCAGAATACCAGAACAAGCAGAATGAAAATGGTTTTGTGCTTCTGAAGTTAACTGAATGCAATCAAATTGACTTTGAAATCACCAAGACAAATGACATGGTACTTCACGAGAAACGAAACTACTGAAACCAGCTGAGTCTGTCGTGCTCATGTCCATTGCCTCATACCGTGACTAAATCATCTGCACTATACAAACTTTTTCCCTTCCTTCATGTTTACAGAATCCTCAACCAGCATTGAAGTTGCCACCTTCCATCTTGCATCTTTGTAGGCTCTCCAGCCTACAAAGATGCAAGATTTCAGATCTGGTGAAATGACAGGAGCCCTACCCAAAACAAATCCCAAAAGGACAAACATGAACAACTCCCAACACTATACCTATATTCTTTTCATACATACCCACTCGCTACCTTTGAACATGATTGGGAGCTGTTATACTCTGCTTCAAATTAGATCACTTTCTGATTCACTCTAGATGTTGGTTGGATGTGAATGCTAAGAAAGCAAAATCAAAAATAAAAATGTCACTCACTGCCCTGGGGCTCTGTGCATCACATCATGCTCACAAAACAAATCTCCTCAAAAAAAATATAAAATACAATATAAAATATCAGAATAAGAGCATTAAAAATGTTTTTTATGGCATAGATTAAATAAATTTGTGCTTTTTGAGATTAACTAAATACAATCAAATTGAAAGAAAATTTTGAGCTGAGACTCCCTAAAATAGCTTGGCTATGTTTCTAGTGTAACTGCTAGTGACTTGGAAACTGATGAGCCAAATTCAAATTCCATCAGAGTTTATGTGCACATTTGCATAAAAAGCCTTTTCAGATATAACTGCTGCTTGCTTCTCCATCCTAGTATAGTATAGCTAGCCACTTGTATTTGAGGATACCTGTCTACTAGGGCGGCTAGCCAATCCCTATTGTAGACGCTGCTCAAGTGCATTTGTGTTTATTCAACACCCACTGAGCCCACCTGTGGTTTATACTGCAACTATGCTGAGCAGACCTTAGTTACAGTTTCTAGGAAAGACCGTGTTATCTAGTGTGATCAACAATTTAAACATGGCCAGCACGCTCAAGCCCTCAGCCACGATGACTTGTGACTTTGTGCTAGCACAGCTATCGACAGCACCCAAAGGTTCTGTCTACCCAATTTCACTCACAAGGCTTGGGTCAACTTGTGGTATGGTTTTCAGGCACTTTCCAAAGGTGCCACATGCTGGGATTGATCTCTCCAGTCTGGTAACATCAGGAAGTTTTCTTCCTGACAAATCGACCATGGTGAGATTCAAACCCGGGTCTCATTTTCAGAATGTGAACAATCTAACCACTTGTCTATGTGCCCATAACTTCTCTATCCTACACATATATAAAATACATGACTTTATTCTGATTAAGTCCTTCTAGAGGATGAAACATGTTTGACAGAATTTTTTCCACTTTGTCATTCATTTGCTTAATCAGTCATCATTTTAAGAATTGTCTTTCCTTTTTTGCTTAAAATAAAAATATGAAAACACTTTTGGACAAGATGGCCACTGGTGATGAACAATCTGGTTTATTATGAAGATCTTGTTGAAAGAAAATCATAGAAAAAATATCCTGAACCATCTTCAGCATCTGTTGTAACCTAGGGAAGGTTACTGAATAGATTAATCACACGAATGATAATACTTAGGACAAGAAAAACACATATAAGATTCTCTAGTGGTGCGTAGAAATAGCCAACTGCTAGAAGTGAATTAAGTGACTTCCACAATGAATCTTCGACTGCAGACCAACATACAGTATTTACTACTGTATTTATGTGAATGGGGACATACCCATTATCATCTGTAGGTATGCTACAACAGCATCTCAACCTAAATGTCTTTTGAATGGAATTCTTTACAATGACTTGATGGAACCTGAACACACTGTCACTAGACAATGTTTGTTGTAGCCTGTTGGAACTCATTCACTTGAACAAAAACAGAAATGCTCACCTTGACAGCCATTGTCCAAATGACAGAATCTGGTTTGATTTTAGGCAGGCTCCACTGTAAAAGAACAAATGCAATTTCTCAGAAAGACACAAAGTCTTCTGTAGTGACATGCAGCATCACAAAGTTCCCATATTTATTTGCTACCCCACCCACCGTGATGGTATGTGACACAAGGTCAGTTTAATGTGTGGAGCATGTGCACCTGGGCCAAGTCCAGAAATTGCCCAGCCTCCACAACTGTAGATTGCTCTTGCTTTGGTATTACTAATGGTTCTCTTTCAGGTAGGAATCAATCACTTTTATAGCAGCTTGTTGGACCAATTATGGTTTACTATTCATGGAACATGGAAATAAATTAGCCAATTTTTCTACGTAATCTATTCCACTCAGTGACACTTAAACCACGATTGGTTAAAAGTAACTCTTTTACATGAGTTCACTGACTTCATTCAGTGGGAAGGCATCTTTTGTTTTTTTCTGCAAAAACAGTATGTGACACAAAAACATTTTAGCCTTCAGGATATGTCGCCATTTTCTTAGTATATACATGCATCCAATGCCAAGATGAAAAAAAGAAAAATTGACTATAAAAATATTTTCTAACCAATCAGAAAAGATCCATGCAGTTCCAACCAACAGTTTGTTCTCTAACCACTCCAACATTATATAAACTGTCATCAATTTGATTCCACAGCAATTTACCATGGTCATTTACTTGTCCCTTGCTCATTTTGGTCAGGTACTCACCAAAGATGTCTACCCACTAAAGCCCTATGCACACAATGACAGCCATAGATGTGCCAGGAGTCTGATGTTAACATTAGCTGCTGAGACTAGCACATGATGAAAACCTACTCTTATTACACAACTACAATGCAGTACCAACTCCTATGTATGCAGTAGAATTCCAAGTTGATCTCTAATCATTTTTGTATATCATTCATGGTGAAAGCATAAATAAATCCTCCTTTTCACATTAATGACTCTTCATCCCCATTGTTGTATGTCACCTTTCATTCCTTCTGTTAGATAATGATTTTGAGCAAGTGAAGTTGGTGAATCTTGGCAAAGACCATCCTTCTTCAAGTATTATAAACCAGCATTACAGAATTACAAATAACTGTTCCAGACAAGAGAAACCATATCGCTTGAGGACTTTAAGCAATAGCTAAAATAGATATCACATATAACTCAAAGAGAAAATAATGACTTAATGAGGATGTTGATATTCCACACTACTTCAAATAAGAGGTTATGAACCCTCCCCCTCAATACTGGAACAATAGATAACATCTATTTGACTTGAGAAAACTATTTTCCTGAAAAATTGTTTTAAGAAAGATTTTCTAAATTACAACCAACGCATCACTGACTGATTGATCAACAAATGCCAAATGTTTCCTTATAAAGAAACACTAACGTTACCATTAGAGGTGAGGAAAACTTACTACACTTTGGTCCTATCCTAATGCCCAGGGAATGAAGGAAAGCTTAAATTAACACTGGCTGTTTGATCAATGAATGCCAAATATTTCCAAAGAAATGCTAATATTACAAATACCAGATGACACACTTGAACAAGGACCTTTCAGACTCATCAGTACTGTAGTTCCAATGACATGCTATAGTCAACAATTGAGTCATTTGAATGATGTATTTGAGAAAATAAAGTTGACAGGTGATTTTTTGCTGCATGGTAACATGTCCTAATACCGCAAATGTAATGCAGCAAAAAATCATGAAGCTACAATAGGAAATTCTTCTACATGTGTCATATTTGTCAAACCCATCACATTCAGATTATCACTTATTTTGTTCCATGCAACTCTTCTTGCCTGAGCAGTGATTTCAGCAAAGTTCCAGATATGAAAAAATTCTTCAAAGAATTCATTGAATGAAAACTGGAAATGTTCTTTCATGATGGAACACACAATTTAATTGCTGAAACACAGTATATATATGTCATAGAAAGCCATGGAAAATATTTTGATGGCTTAATAATGCTGTGAATTTATATAAAATAAAGGGGCCGGTTGGGGAAAAATTCTGTGATCTCTTGCATCAATCTAATTGATATTGCTTTCCATTTAGTTTTGCATAACAGCAAGTAATCTCTCTGTAGAAAAACAGACTTTTAATCACATCAACTTTCATGTAGAGTGAAAAAATGCTTTTATAAAAAAAAAATAAAGTTTAAAATACACACAATTCTATTTTTAAACAATTTTATATATACTTCCAACACATTTTTAAAAAATATCTCCACCAAAAATTTATATATATTTTACCATTTTCAATTTTAAAAATGACCTGAAATAATTTATATATTGTGTATGAAGATAGCCAAGTGGTTAGAACATTTGCTTTCCGATCATGAACCCCAGGTTTGAAACTCACCATGGTGAATTATGTCAGGAAGGTGACTTCTTAATGTTATCAGTCTGAGGGAGGCAATCTTAGCATGCAACACCTTTAGAAAATACCTAAAAACTATACCACAGATTGACCCAAGGCTTGTAAGTGAATTTTGGTAGATAATTATTTTGAAGCTGTTGATGGTTGGACTTGTGCAACTGCTTGTGACAGAAGATTTGAACATATTGGCATTGTTCAAACTGCTGATCATGACAGATTATGTACTATCTTCTAGAAACTGTAACTAAGGTTCACTCAGCATAGGTGCAGTATAACAAACAAACAAATGTGCTTGAGCAGGAACCTGCAACAGGATTGGCTAACCAGTCTAGCAGACAGGTGTGCTCAGAAAATGACAGTAGCTGGACATTATATATATATATATATATACACACATACACTGGATTCTCCCATTGATTTTGGCATAAGAGGGTCAAGCAACTCTGTTCCTAGAAACTAACAGCCAGACTACCCACACAAATCATTTGTCCTGCTATTTACCCAAAGCCGGGGAGAGAAGAAGAGGATTCATACCTTTCCCAAGTGAATGCAATAGATTCGACTGAAATTCAAACTCAGCTTTCCAATTTTTCAATCTGAGCCGCTATCCATTATTCCACTGTGCCTCTCCTCTCTCACTATATACATACACACACACATCTATATATCATTTCCATATGAAATGAGAATGAATCAAATATAAATTCAAATGTTCATAACATTAATTTAAAATAGGGCTCAATACAATCCAATAGTAGAGTAATATTCTTTATTACAGAAAATATTAGATTCAAACAAGTGTAAAACTGCTACATTTATGTAGTGGTTTTATACAGGTTTGAATGTAATATCCTGTAATAAAGTGTGTGTGTGTGTGTGTGTGTGTGTATATATATATATATATATATATATATATATATATATAATCAGTGTGCTTTACCACTAAGCTATGGAGAATGACAGGAAGAAACAAAAAGAAAATTTGTAAGGTCTTCATATTTATATATATATATATATATATATATATATATATATATATATATATATATATATATATATATATATACCTTCCTAGAATCCTGTATCCAACTCTTCCAAATTTTTAAAGCAAGGCTTGATTCTGGTGTCTAACAAATTCAACAAGAACCAACAATCTTGTATACAGAGAAAAATACAAAGAGAAAGAATAAACAATTTAAAAAAAAAAATGAGAACATACAAAAATTTAAAAATGTTATTCTATGAAAATTGTTTTTTATTTATTTTTCAAATTGTCTCAAAGCTTTTGTGCATAGCTTAACTTTTATTTTAATTTCAGGTGTATCAATTTACCTCAAAGAACAAAATCCTCATGTTCAGAGCATTTTGGCAGATCCACCTGTAAGTTTAGAAAACTGACTTTAAAATTATCCTTTATTTACAAATTTTAAAAAATGGGAAAAATTTAGGTATTTCACAAAACTTTTATGTTGATTTTTAAACAAGGAAAATCATTTTCTCATAAGCAATTTTGATGAAAATTTTGGTAAATAGATTTGTTAGTATTTTGTAGAATTTGGGGGATAAAGACATGAATATGTTTCAGTTAAAAGAGAACTAAGAACTACATGAATGATGCTCATCTTGCTGTAGTTATGTGTTAAAGTGTTTTATATATCATTAAGTTGGGAGAAAGGTTTGCATCTTATTTGAGAAAGTTATACTGAACAAAATTAAATATACCTGCAGCCTCTTTCCTCGACACAACATCACAAGTCAATTGCTACTCTATCACTATTTCCATGGCAAATGTTCAGATGAACATCATTCTTGAGTTTTACAAGTTCCGACATTTACATCTCATTTGTCAAATTACCATCATTTCCTCCATATTCCATTTTGTAAGGAGGAAGTTCCAGAGCTTTTTCCCCTGAAGAACTGCTACTTTGTGAAACAGACTCTTGTGTGAGTGCTTCTATGAACATTACAATCTAAACCTCTTTGAATCAATCATTATCCTTATCTTCAAAATCTTCACTTCCTACTACCTCCACTTACATTCATATTACATACCTCATTCAGTAGCTCTAAAGTAACTTTTTATTGAGTGAACAGTAGGAAATATATATTACAAAAGAAATTTATTAAATATATGATGTTGGAATCCTCACTTATTTTTTATTTTAAATTGTAAAAACTGCTGACAATGAATTGGTTTCTCTCTCTGAGAATTTGTAAAAAGAAAAAAATGTAAACTGAATTTTTGATATAAGCCTTTTGTTTATTATAAGCTGTGCAAATTCTCTTGATGAGTTTTTAAATATTTCCTTTCTTTTTTTTAAATTTCAGGGGAGTGTGGTATACAACTGGTTCAAACATGGTAAACTTGAAAGATCAGTAGGGGATTCAATTACAGAAGGAATTGGTCAGGGTCGAATTACTGGAAATATGCAAGGAGCTCCAGTTGATGATGCCTTACTTATTTCAGACAATGAAACTGTTGAAATGGTAAGCAAAGTTTTAAGTATCTAAGACACCTCACTTTTTTTGAGGAGGAAGAAAAATAAAACGAACATTCAATGCTTTCAATTTACAAAAGTTTTCAATTCTTTAAAAGCAAAGGATGAAGAATGCATTACAAAAAACTGCACTATCTTAAATAACTGATTACTTACATTTTTTAAATATTTAAGAAAAAATTCTCAATTGCTGATTGAAGTTTAAGCAAGAAAATGATAAAAAAATTAAGTTTTTTTTATTAGGTGCCCTATTGTTATGTACTCATTAATACCAACTTGTTGAAAAATCATTTTTTATCGCTTTCCAAAAAACAAAATTTAATCCAATTTTTTAAAATTTTATTTTTAATGAAATATTGAAATGAATTAATCAAATCAGTTTTTGTTTTTTTTCATCTAATTTTTATACTGAAAAAAAAAAATTCAGGTTGACTGATTCTACATGTAAACTCTGGTTGAGTTATTTAATAAATTTTATATGAGGCATCCACTTAGAATCAAACTCAGTATTCTATAATGGTCAACCATTCTTGCTAACCATTACTCCATGACAAGGCACCCTGAAAAAGAAAGATGTAAAAATTTTTTCTCTAAAGAAGTGATTAAAAAATAATCATATTTTTTTTTTGTTTTTTTTAAGAATTTATTGTCGCAAAAAATGTCACAAATATAAAAAGTAATAGGAAGTTGTGTTTTTTCTTTGGGGTTCTACCCCTTTCAGATTTGAGATCAGAGAAGAAAACAGTTGGAGATCAAAATTTAATAATTTATTTCTTCTGGAAAGAACTAAACTTAGTGATGACAAGATTCTGGCTATTCAATGTAATCAGAAACTAAAAGTTGACAAATGTCTAAATATATTCCTACTTTTGATACTAAACAATTAAAAAAAGTTCTGTAGTTTAGTTCATTGAAGATACATCAATATTCTTTTATTTTTAAATATATTAAATTCAGTAACTTTAAAACCGTTTCCTTTTCTGTATTTATTTATTGAATAACAAATGCTTAGAATTGGCTTCTTAGGAATTGATGTGGCTGCCTATTTTGAATAGATTTCAGTTTTGATAGAAATTTTTATAACTTTACCTTGTCCAAACATGTTGTGTTGCATAAAGATGATTTTAAAAATAAAATGAATTTTAAAATTTTTTTTTATGTGATCAAATACTCTTATGTACATATTCAGGTCTTTCGGCTTTTGGGAGAAGAAGGGTTCTTTGTTGGAGCCTCTTCAGGGCTGAATGTTGCTGCTGCTGTGAAAGTTGCAAAAAAGTTAGGACCAGGACACACTATTGTCACATGTCTCTGTGACACTGGGCAGGTAAGATACACTGAATCAAACTCACATCTTAGTAAATCTGCATTTAACTGCAAACACCAAAATATTTTTGATTCCAGCATTCTTGCCTGGTTTTACAATAATTCTGGAGTTAAAAAAATAATTGGTTAAAACTTAACTTATTCTATAAAAATTTGTTTCCCTATGATCAATTTAAACACTATCAAAAACAAAATTATTTTTAGAGTGATTTTCAGCAAATTGTGTTCTATTCTAATTCATAAATTAAAATTTTTCCCAACAAATATTTTAATTGGTGATATTTTGTCAATAATTATTTCTGTGTTAACATTTACCAAACTAATTGGCACTTGAATATGTATTAGAAAAATAATAATCTTACTAAACAAATTTCTTTTATGAAATTTTTCTTTTGCATTTCTTATACAAGTTCTTTTAATTTTTCCAACTTATTTTATAAAATGTTTTGAATCAAAAACTTCATTTTCTCAATGTATTTGTGCCACTATCTATACTGGTTTTGAAAAGCTTCTGTAGTTAATACTTAATATAAGACATTGTATGAAATTTAATTGATTGGATTTATTGGAGAAAAATGTGAAAAAAAATATATGAAAATATTGATATTATAATAAATACATTTTAGCATTGAAATAATGTTTTTATCTTTTCTCAAAGTTTCATTCTGTAATTGAAGAAAATCAAAAACTAATCTGATCTATTTTGATTTGAACTTCACTAAATGACTGGATTTGGTTCAATAAGGAAAGTAGCAAAACTTGAATTACCTAATATACCAACTCTGTAAGTTAAGACAATAGAAAACCTATTGAAAAATTCTAATCTGAACTAGTTGGATAGAAATATTAACTGCTTATCTTTATTTTACCATAACAGATCAAAATTCTTCCCAGATTGCATTGATTTTAGGATTTCAAAGTTGCTTGTACATGAATCAAGAGCTATAAAATAATTAACTGAATTCAAATTACACTTCTGAATCATTTGCAAAATTAATTTAAGTCATATGAAAATCTTAAAGAAGGTTTGGCTGGAATCAGTCCAAACATTTCTAGAGGGACCAATTTTCCATTTCAGATTTTAGGGAATTGCGTTTTCAGTATAGAATTGTTTTTGTTTCATTATAATACTTAGTAAGAAAGTGTAATAATATTTAAATGTTAAGACAAGAAAATAAAATTAAAATCTTAAAAAAAAAAAAAAAAGAAGTCTAATTTGTAAAATTTGGCTTTCTGAAATGATAAACTGCACACCCACCATCATTACCATGTGTGATAGAAAAAGAAAGGAAAAAAGCCGAAATTTTGTTTTGCACCCTACTATCTACTTGTTAGAAAAAAGAAAATCTCCATTTCCATTTCAAATAGGCTGTTCCATTTTTACAGAAAATAACCCCCCTCTACATTTCATAAAATTAATGTGCAAGTATATTTGCAATTTGGGAGAAATAAACATTCTTCTCTTTTGTTTTTCTATTCCCTAGAGGTATTATGCAAAACTATTCAGTGAAGCAGAATTAAAGAAACGAGGTAAGAAAAATTATCACATTTCCTATTTACAGGCTTCTAAATATTTACATTGTATTTATAGGAAGATTTCAATTTAGTTCATAATTCCTTACATCTTTAACATAGGGGAAAAAAAAGAACAATTTTGTCTTATTACTCCTGTTCATATCAAGACTTAACTCTAATTATTGAAGAACCTCAGATTCCCAAAACTGTTTTGATTTTAGTTATGAAGAAATAAGATTCATTTTTTTTTTTTTTTTCAACAATTGATAGCCAGTGTGGGCTTCAGAATTACAACTTTAGAACTTCAGTCACATGTTATTCATGTCAGATGAATAAAAAAGTGATGTTATCAATGATTTATTTGGGAGTTGAATCATCAATTTGGTAAATTCATTAGCAGTTTTGTTTTATGCCTAATGACTAACAGATTTTACAAGTATGAGAGATATTCAAAGAACAAGGTATAGATAGGCATAATTCGACCAGAACTGTGAGAAAACTAAGTACAAAACAACGGGGAGCTATGCAACAACCTAAACATTAAATGCATGTTTATGTCATGTGAAAACAATGAGCGCCACCATAAAACAGTAAACAAACAATATTTTTGTATGCCAAGAGTAAAATTTTGACTCAGAGACCCAAAACAGTTGACTAAAGAATCAAAGTTACAGAGCATGGGCATTTCTTTTCAACATTTGGAATGATATAAGGATGCTTTTTGGAGCATATGATCATAGATGATAAGACCTAGGTGCAGTACTTGAGACAAAAGTTGATTTCATTACCTGAAAGGATACAGTGTTTCCAAAGTTAAGCAGTCAGTAAAGAAATTGATGGTACCTGTTTTGGAATACAAAATGTCTGCTGCACATGAAAATATCCCATAGTCAGACAGTATAATGCAGTCAAATACTGTGAAACCCTGGGCAGACTGAAGAGAAATTGAAATTTTTATTGGCTGAATTATAAAACCTGTTCACACCACTTCTGCAAATAGATTTTTTGAATTTAGTTGTTGGTTGATTTGTTTTCTATGGCTTATTACCCCTTTGCAGGTTATTTAAAACCAGAAAATCTTTTTTTTCTTTAGGTTCTAAGAACTTTTTTTTTTTTTTTTTTTTTGGAGATAATGGTTTAGTGATACAAGTCTCATAGGTGGTGGGGGAGAAGAGGTGGATTTATACCTTTCCCAAGGGTATTTGTGTGTAAGTGAATATAACAAACCCAACTTGGCTCTCTGATTAACAATTCCAAGGGGGAGGGGGGTTATAGTTGGTCAGTGACCCTACAACTACACCTGATGATGAAGAAATGTTTTGTACCTTACTTTTCATGTCCCTCACATAATAGTAATAATATATTGATGCAGTTGAGATCATTGTGATTTTCATAATCTTTTCAATGAACACATATGTGCTATATATAGTTTTGAGTTCAGAATTGTCCTTCTCCTGGGCTGGTTGCCAACAACAGCTAGAGAGCCCTGTCTGCTCTGCTATTTGACTCATAGCTGTAGGGAGAAGTGATGGAGTCATAACCTTTTCCAAGGGCACTTACACAAAAGTGAATATAACAAATTCAGCTCCCTGATTACCATAACACCATCTGCCCATCCATCCCTCACATATGAACATAAAGTCAATAAAGAACTACCCCTCTTTGGAAGTGAATGTGCTGCAATAAATCCCAACTTAATTTCTATTTCTGTTTGAAAATGGAAATTTAGACTTCTGCTAGAACAGAGCAAACACTGTCTTATAACTTCTGTTTTCTTCTTCAGGTTTATATGAAGCTGTGCCTGAACAATATCGACATTTTCTACATTCGAGAATTTAAAGGATTTTGTCTTTACTCAGAAATATTAACCTATTTTTGAATATTGCGGATAAATTATATTTTCAATTTCATTCCATAAAGACATGACTGACCAGTTTCAGCCTTATTTTTGGATAATTTAGATTATTAGAATTTTTATATCAACTTTTATTATTAAAAAAAAATTTTTTAAATAAATTTTTTACAATGCAGAAACATTTTACTAAAAATGACCATTTCTGAATTTGACTTTAAATATTAAAAACAAAGATGGATTTTTTTTTTTACCGGTGAGAAACTTAGTCTTGAAGACATTAGAAAAGAAGATGGTAATAGAAATATCAAACACATTTGCAATAACTAGACTCACTTGGATTGTATCACTGAAATAGTGTTAAATAAAACTTTTAAAAAAGTGCAAATAAGATTGTCAATGTGTCTACTTATTTTGATTTACAACTACTTGACATCCCATCCTGCAGTGATTCTAACTTCTACAATTGAAGTTGATGGAATCAACTAAACTTTAAAGTAACTGTCAGCCCTTAAAAGATTTCAATTATTAAATCCCTGGAGTCCTGACTAAATTGTTGAAAAGTTGTATATATGATGTTAATGCAATTAAATTGATATACCTCAAATATAAGTTAATTTTATATGAAAGTAAATTGATTTCTCTTTCAAATGAAACCAAATTTAATCTCCTTGGTATTTTACTGGTGCCTCTAAATGTTGATCATATAATCGTTGTTAATTCTGTTTATTGAAATGCATTATTTTTTCTATGTAATTCTACATATTAGTATATTTATTGATATATAGCTGTAGATTTCTCTTGAATGTGCTTGTAGTGTAGCGGTTAGCAGCTTGGAAAGAGAAATGGGCAAAACAATTTCGTTCTGTTCACTTTCACACAACTACACTTGGGAAAGCTACGAATCTATCTATTCTCCTTCCAACACTGGATTAAATTTGCAGGGCTGACCAAAGCTCTCTTGACTTAAAATGGCAACTGGTCTAAGAGAAGGGAAACTTTGAATTCAAACTCATCAAGATGAGCTCCGTCAGGTTATCTTGTGTTAGATACGCCACTACTGCTGTGACTGCCTTACATGTGGTGCCCCTACAACAGGATTCGTGGTGTGATGTGATGTGATATGACTCTCATACTGTCTCTTTAATTACCAATCAATTGCAATCGGGCAATCCTAGATTGCATGTACATTTGGACACTTCTGGCCTTAAAGGGTTAAGAATTAAGTTTTCATATAATAACTGGTGTGCATATGTAGGGCTGCTTTCCAGTTTAATTAACATTTTTGAAAGAAAGATTTTAAGTTCTTTCTTGTTATTTTCATAATGTTCATTTATTAAAAGTAAAAAGAAATTTTGAGATCCAGTTTTGCACTGGAAACTTTTCTGAGAACTTTTTTTTTTGCAACTAATGTGCCATGCAGAAATTTGGCTTGTAAAGTGAAGAATGAAGCAGAATCCAATTCTAAGTGTTTAATTCTATGATTCCATCCTTAAAATATACACTGAGTGAATCCAGAAAAGTAAGACAGGGAGGTTTAGGCATGTAAAAATGTAAATGTTAATATTTACAAGTGAGCATGAATATTTTTAACAAAGCAGGTTCCTCAAGCCAGAATTTTAATATTACTTTCCTATAAAAAGTTTCCATCACAACAGTTTAGCCAAGGAACACATTCTGCTTTGCCCTTCAAAAAAGCGATGTCAGGTGTGGTTATTGATGATTGTCTCTTCTCCAGTTGCAGTAAATCTCTTGTTTAGAGATCTTTCATGACACTTTCATCACCACGCAGAATGGCTATCTCTTCCACAGGAATCTGGATTCGCATCTCTTTCTCCATCATCAGATCAACAATGTACTGCAGTTTATCATCCCCCAACATTACTACAGCATCTTTATAAAGGGCCTGTAACAAATAATGAAATTAGATCAGAATCCATTGAAAAACATACTGAAGTAATGAAATTAAAAAAAATGTCTTTTCCTCTACAATCATACAAAAATGTTTCAATTAGAAGGAAATACATTATTTGGAAAGAAACTTGATTCTAAATTTACCATAATAGTAATAAAAAAAAAATTCAACATTTCTCAAATAAGACCTATCATTTTTTTTTTCTTCATCTACCCTACACTTGAATAAGGACTGAACTTAAGATTTTTACCCATGATTTTAATTTTTAACAAGTTTGCTAACAAAATATGTACAATATCTGACTAAAAACAATGTGGAAAGTGATTCCAAGAAAATTTACCTTGGCCCAAGGACATTGCTGCAAGGATCTGTAGTAGATTCCAGTTGCTCTTTCCAGGTCTCCATGTTCATACTGTTTAAATAAAGATTTTTTTTTTCTTTACTAAAATAAATAAGTAAAATTTGTTGAGATAAAAAAAGCAAGACTAAATTCATTCCAAATGTAAAATAAAATATTTCTTTGATTCAAAAATTGATTCCAATATACAATGGCAGGTAAAAGTAGGTGGTGTCATGGAAATGCCCAGGTTATATCAGTTGTGCTCTGACATCTGGTGAGTCAGTATGAACACAAGCTAGGCTGCTCATGGCAAGGTGACATGAATTATCAGCATTCAAACAGGGTATGATCATGGGTGCCAGGCAGGACATTCCATTTCTGAAATTGTAAGGGCATTTGATATTCCTCAATCTAAATACATGATGGAAAGCATTACTGCACACCTTGGACAGTGCTATGGCCAACCACAGACAAGTGTTAGTGGCTGAAATTACATCTACGTTCAATACAAGAAGTACTAGATGTATATCCAGCAGGTCAGTTCCATGTTCTTTAGCTTCCGTGGAAAATGAGAACAGAAAACTCACCAGGGTGTCCCTGTTAGCACCATGATGAACCCTGGAGGACTGCCATGGCCTAGTGCAGATCACATGAGGTAATAATGAATCCCCCTTACCAGCAAGGTACTATGCAGGTTAGTGATGCTACCATAATGGCATTGGTTGAGTCTATTAGTATACCTAAACACAAATTGCACTTCAATTTCATTAATCTGGCAACACCTTGCTCTCTTTATTTGGGTTTCCAACTCAATAACATTTTCTCTCATTTCCCGTGGTAATCTCATTTATAGCATCATCATATTATGGTGAGTAACTCTACTCACCCTAACATCATGGACTCCATTGCATGGTATCATCAGGCCTAAATTGTCTAGAATTCCTTTGAGGAGCATTCTGTTAGAATATTTAAGTTTGGATGAAGTAAAAAAAAAAAAAAAAAAATTTCCAAAATACCAGCTTCCAAAGTATATGCAGTTGGAAAATTGAAGCAGTTTAACAGAAATTTCCCATGATTGTAGATATAAGAGGGAATTTCTTAAGATGATCTTGTGTTACAATAATGTAAAATTCAGAAAATGTTCTCATTCTTTTGAGAAATGCTGAACTCAGCACCTATTCTCAGCAGGAAAATATTACCAAATGTAGGCCAATACTGAAATGTTTCTTACTTCGAGAGAGATGTAGAGGCGCCATATCAGGGGGCAATTTCGGATTTCTGGTAAGGTCAATCCTCTTTCAAACAATGACCTTAAGCGATTAAGGGTTGCAGAATTCACAGCCAACTGGTAACCTCCTGGAAAAAAAAAAGGCAAAAAATTGTAAATTAATATTAATGTCACATTCATTCTGTATTTATGAAACTAAATTAGAAAAATGGACATTTATATTGTGGTGAGAAGAAACAAACTTCAAAAAATGATAAACAATATAAAAGGATGGTTAAGATTTGTGAACAAGTAATTTTTGATTAAAATTTGAGTTCAGCACATGTACAAAAAGTTTTTGGGATTCAATATCATTTTTCTTTTTATGCAACTATTTTTTTTTTTTTTTAATTAATATAAAGAGAAATTCTTATTTTGAAAGAATTACAAATTATGTCCACTAGCCACAGCCAAATTCTAACATGAATATTCCCTCTTCCCCGCTAGAAACAAAAAAAATTTATTTGTACAAAAGAATAAGACCTGTTTGTGCCAGTGCCTCCATTTTAGCTTTATGTTCCAATTCATTTTGTACAGCAAATAAAATTATCACAGGCGAAGCCAGAGTGGTTGAGAGCAAGCAATGGTCAAAATATCGTCGCAGGTGGGTCATCAGGTATGACCCTCGTTCTGCCTGAATGAGGACTTTCAGAAAGTAGGGCTCTGAAGGGTATTGCTTCAAAGCCTTTTTCAGCAGTTGTTTCAGGGAGCGAAGTGATTGCGGATGGTGCTGCATGTGATACAATGTCAACTTAACAGCTACTTTCTCACAGTGAATCATTATCTGCTTTTCTAAAATTACAATGAAAGAAGAAAGAAAAATGGTGTTAAAATCATAATGTGAAAAATACTCTTTAATTTTTATGTTATGTTAAACATTTGATGGGGGAGAAGAGCCACAAATTATCAAAGAAATGTTAACCAACATTTGAACTGACATTGGAGGTGATAGAAAACCCTGTTGTCACATGCATTAAATAGAGAATCAAAATGTAGCTACAATGGTTCTCTCATGTTAATCAAATTTTAAACTCAGTGTCTGCAATTAATTTGCTATCCAGTTTATTCATTTGATAAGCTATTTTTGTTATTTAAAAATTTTTTTCAAAAATGTTTTTCTACAAGACTACCATTTCTACTCAAGTGTAGTGCAAGTTTTTATGATCAGATTTTTATGCAAAAAAAAAGGGGGGTGTCACACTACACAGGTAAATTTTTTCTGGATGGGTTAAAATTCATGCAAAAATATTCCGGGGTTGCACTATACATGAAGTCGGCTTATACACCAGCTGAGTATATATGGTAATCTGTATGCCTATTATAATAATGCTTGAAATTAAAAGAATGTTATTAAAATGAACATTTTGCAATGTGATGAAAACTAAAATTCCAAATACCTGAGGGAGTTTCAAGGAAAGGCAAAAGTTCTTTATGACTGCCTCCTTTGTTCTTGTGGAGTTGCTTACTGCATTGATCCTGGATAGAGTCCAGCAAGGACAAAGCAATGGTCAAACGGCTAAAGCAGTATTCAAACAAAGCAAAGCATTCAACAAATTCAATGAGGAAATAACTTAGTGCAGTCAGATTTTCTGGAGATGAGTTTCGGAACTGGTCCCATATTTGCTCCTGTATTTCACCCAGTTTCTTTCTGGTCTTTAGTACCATTGTAGGGGAGATGGTCATCAGTGTATAATTTTTACTGTTCAGTTTGGTACCCTCAGCCAAGTGAATTAGGGCCCATTGTGATTTGCCCATGTTTGGAGAAAGCCTGTTCTCATTACTTGTCCACCAGGTGACAAAATGCCCCTTCATCCCAAGAAGGATGTCAATGTAGGTGTGGTACAAGGCACAGATTCCTGCTCCTTCCCATGGGTTATTGACATGGAGGAGGTCTCCAGCTTGCATCACTAATGCTGTTTCTACTACATTCAGAGCCTCCTCTTCTTTGCCAAGCTCCCACTCAAGTCGAGCAAAGGCATTCCATAGAATTAAATTGTTTCGGTTTTGGCCCTCTTTCAGCAGAGACTTGGCAAACTTGCGTACATCCTTGCTGGTACTTTTATCAATGTTACCACTGGACTGACGAACCTGGGACAAGTGATGTTGAATCCATAATAGTGTGATGGCCATTGCTTCTTCACCAGTAAATACCTGAAACAAAAATTTTAATTAATGTACAAAATAGATGGAATACTTAAGTCAACAATTTGTGTGTGTGTGTGTGTGTGTGTATTAAAAAAACCCACAAAGGTACTGTAAATATTCTTGTTTTGATTGATTTTTTTTTCTACAGCTTAACTATTTGCAGGTTATTTAAAGCCAGAAAACATTTTTAGATTATAAGAATTTCTTTTTTTTTTTTTTTTTCAGATAATAATGGTTTAGGGATAAAAAAAATATTACTAATTAACTCATGGCTGGTGGCGGGGTGTATGAAAAGAGGTGTATTCATAACTTTTCCAAGGGTATTTGCACATAATTGAATATAATGAACCCAATGGAAATTGGAACTCTGCTCTCTGATTATAAAAAAATTCTGAGCTATTATTCATTACAGCACCTGGTATTCCCAAATAGTCACCCATCTAGGTACTAACCTGATTCTGCATTGCGAAACTTCAGTGATTATATGGGAACTGGTGTTTCAATGTGAGGTGGCCATAAGCCTGTAAATGTTCTTATATATGTGTGTGTGTGTGTGTGTTATTTTTAGTGAATGTCCATATTTGTGTAGACACTGTTTATTTATTAAACAGTATATTTATTTTTGTCTGTTGAACTGAATATTCAAGAAATCTTATTAAAGAAAAATATGTGCTTTCTGCCAGGATTTGAACCTGTGTTCCTCTAGGCAGGAGAAACCACTGTTAGATCTGATGTGCATTAGACCAACTCAGCCATGGAACTCCTGCCAAGGGTGCACAGGTTCAAATTCTGTCAGAGAGCACATATTTTTCTTTAATAAGATTATAAGTACATAAAGATAGGTATACCTGTAGAGCTTGTTGGAAAATGCAATCAATAAATTTCTTGAGCAAATCATGAGTAGGCTTGCTTCCACTGATAGGTGTAACAGCAATATCAGTCAACAAGGTGTTATAATGTGGGTTGTTAACAAGTGTCAGTGGGGAGAGGCACCATTGGTCAAGGAAACTGAGAAGAAGTAAATGTTCTTTATCCTTTTGCACCCCAAGCAAATAGAGTGAATGAATGAGCAGCATTAAATTGAGTTTCTTGTTGTGAAACATGAATAAAACAGGAGCGATGTCATCAAAGAGCACCAGCCGATCAAGGTCTTCACAATCTTCAAGTGTTTCATCTGCATTGGTGTCTGGTCTCCAAGGCAAACAGTGCACAGATTCACGAAGATGCTCAATTTCTAACCAGGTTTTCCATTGGGGTTTGTTTTGAGAGATAATGTCCTCTTCAATTTGGTCAACTTGAACTAAAGTGAAAACAAAATGTAAACATTACCAGTGTCAAAATTTTAAGGTTATCAATTTTAAGAGAAGTTTAACAGTCTATGTAGCAAGAAAGGAAATACAATATCTCACAAAGAATCATTTTTTTTTCATTCTCATGAATATAATTAATATTTCCACCAAGCCATTTTAAAGACTGATAGACTATTAAATAAATCTATTCAAATCACCAGTTCAATACTTTCAAAGATCACAAACTGCAATTAGTGTATGAAACATTGAAGTTTTCTTCTCAAGAAGAATGTGACTTAATATATTTATCAGTTGTGATCCTAACCTATTCTGTTTAACCCTACGTTTGTCATCTTGGATTTCTGAAAAATGGACAGTCCCCTAGCACTCCCTCTCGCAATGGCTGAGTTACACCTGTGCCACACCTTGTGCTACACACTTTCACTGAATCAAGAGAGTAGTGGGGGCAGAAAAAGAAACAAGTTGCTAACTAGGAATTATGAGTATGTTAAAATTTGGGGGAGGGGGGTAATAAAACACCCCATATGACTAAGGCAGGTTTAATGATAATGAGATATTATTTTGATATAGAAACATGGATGCTAGCCACTCACATGCCTCATGCTAGTCTAATGAGAAAGGATGTTTTATAATTGGCAAAAACTGTCTATAACCAGAGATTTTATTTAAAGAGAATATTTGCTTAGAATTTATTTAAGAAAACTCCTACAGTGTGTATGTTTATATTTCTTAAAAACAAAAGATTTTAAATTATCTCATTGAAATTCAAACATATGAGTCTTCCCATTCACCTCAATTTTTCTTTTTTAATCATTATTTATGTAAAGACATATTAATATCTACCTATATAACATGTATATATTTTGTGTTCAAAACTTTTCAGAGAGCATACAATTGCTACACTGATCCTAGGCAAACAACCAACAAGCACCACTTTGCCTAAGATCAAATTGCATCGATACTCTGATATTCAACACAAGATTGGATCCATATTTAAATAATTCTGTCATTTTTTTTGTAGGTAATATGATGATATTTTTCTAATTTACACAAACTACCTTAAAGCTTCTTTAGCAAAACATTTTTCTCTCAAAATCAATGAGTTATTAAAAATCTACTAAATAATAATGAAGTGTTTAATTCATATTCTAGAAAGCTGTTGGGTCATTCCATGTCAAATCATCCATGGCATGTCACCTTTACCTCTTCAATTTTGCTGAAATGTTGTCCATGTGTTGACTATGTTAAAGTAAGAGAATCCCTAAAATTTGAGCTTCTAATTCCAAAAATTGTCCAATTTACATCAATTTTTAGTTTTCCCCAGTTTTAGGGTTACACAAAAATTCACATTTCATAATCTATTTTTGTCTATAAAATTAGCTCTAGAGCTTCTTTACTCCTAAAACTTGACTCAGAAAAGCTTTTGAGCCCAAGGAATCCAAAAATGCTATTAAAAAAAAGATTTCTGATTTTTTCATAGCAAGATCACTAGGAAGGAGAATCCCCACGTGGCAGTGCATCTATGACAATTTCTTTTGTTACTTTTTATTTTACATTATTTGTACAAAAAAAAATAATTTGGTTATTTCTTAGTTTACCCAGAATAAAAGCTACAGCATTAGTTAAAATTTTGCACTTTTATGTTTTAAGTGTTTCTGTTCAGCCATTAAATAGGGTCTATAAGGAGCAAAATAACTGTCAGAATAGAAATGATCAGTATTATGTTAGTGGTTGGGAGTTGGATTGTTTAAAATAATATAGACACAATACATGTTGTATCAATCATTGGCTGCAAAATTCTCTCAATATGCAAAGCTCAATATCTGCACCACATTTCATTATGGAATTGAAAATGGGAGAGCAACAAAATGATAATATAGAAAAAAAAGACCAGATAAAGTAAACATGTTTATCTACAAAAAATATAGTATTGAAATATACCAACAGCACAATAAAACCTTTTTTTTTAATAGAGAATAATGCAAATGTGAATATTATGAAACAAATTTGCTTTATTCTTTATTTTATTAATTTTCAATCTCTAAAGCATTAAGTAAGAAAACTTCTTCAATTTGAATAATTCTTTCATTATTGTAAACATGAAAGAAATATTAAAAGTATGCATATAAGTATGGGAGATCAAAATTATTATAAAATTATGTAAATATACAAATATCTTTAATAATGAAATAACATTGGTGTTAGGACCAAATCTTATTCCTTCATTTATCAATTTTTAATTATTTGTGATTAAATAAAAAGCACTTCTTGTCTAAAGTGTGTATATGTGTAGAATCCTAGAAAATGAATCAAGCAGTCATTGACTGGAGACTTGTAAATGCTGCTACTATCTTAATGAAATCCTCATCCGAAAGTGTGTAAGATCTTCCAGTAGCAGTTGCTGATTTTGGAGGTGAAATTTTATATAAAACTTTATTTAGTGGTACAAAGCAAATGTCATACCTTGAAGGCCAGTTAAATGTTTTCCTTGGACCATGTGGATGTAAAAACTGGATTTCAACATCACCATGTTCTGCACTCATCATCTTAACTAAACCTATCCACCAAACAGAATCATAAACACCACTTACATATGAAGATACATTTGGTACAATCATGTTTGGTTCATCCTTGCAAAAGTCAAATGTATATAGTACATCTTCTTTGCTTGTGAGAAACTTGTCATTGACATTGGAATGGAATGATGACTACTCCTTGTTCCAGGAACAGTCTTACCTATTTCAAAGTGTTCTATCAGTTGATCTTGAACAGACAACATATGAGACTGCTCAATGTAAACAACTTGAATCCCGGGAAATCTATCCTAAAAACATCTAGGAATGCATTATAATCAAGAATTTGATCCCTTAATGACATCTGTAGACTTTTTTGGCAACATGTCTCTTGACAAAACCTCCAATTCCATCACATGGTGACTTACCATGACTTGTTGCAAAGAAAATCTACTCAGTGTCAAGTTGGAAATCCTGCTTATGGTGACATAAATTAATGAGATTTTTGTAAATTTTGTATTGCCCAGCACAACCATCAGAAAAATAATAGTTTTTCAATACTGGAATATTTGTTAATGTACTCAGTTGTCAATCTTTGTACTTCATAAACAAAAGCTGTGTCATGGTTGTTATCATCTGAAACAAAGAACAGAGAATCATGGGAGAAAACACCATGACTGTTAATGAAGTAAATTACTATCAGAAGTATAGTGCAATACAATTTATTCCAATGATACCCTTGAACATCATCCTGAATTATAAATTGATAGTCTTCTGCATAATCACTTAGAATAATGGCTTCATTTCTTAATTATAAATTGATAGTCTTCTGCATAATCACTTAGAATAATGGCTTCATTTCTTGCTAAATTTTCTTTCTTTGTTTTTAGATATTTAGTCTGACATTTAACCATCAATTGCCTCAACTAGAATCTGTCTGTCTTCCTCACATGTTGTTAGTATTACCAAATTTCATTAGTGCATTAGATCCAGGGCACTTTTCACAGTGATGCATATTCTGTTTGATGGGTTACATACCACTTTGCTGATAAAATTTCTGTATGTTATGTCCCAGTTGATTGCATCCACCAAAAGAACTGCATTCTAGTGGTGTATACAGACACACACTGAATGAGTACCACTTGAGCCAGCAATGACACACCATTTGGGTGCAATAAGCTGAATTTTGAGAAGTCTATCTTATATCAGGATGTCTTTCTTTAAAAGCAGCATATAGCTCTTTAAAGTTGCACAAAACCAGTTGTTTTTGTTTGTTCCCAATACTTATATAGTCTTTACTACCAGGTAACTGCTGGCTAAAATCATCATCATTATAAAATACAGTTATCAAGTTGATTGTATCCTGTGACAATGATTTGCCTCTCTTTGGATTTGGGACTGCTTTTATACCTTTTATCTTCTCCAAATCTTGAGCTGTATGAATGAGGTATTCAGAAATATTGAAGTAGTTAGCACAGAACAAGTGAGACCATAAATCAGATACAAGAGTCAAGATTTGTACTGTTTCAGGATAATGATGCAGACTTCAGCTTCTCGATCATAGCTGTATGCAATTGATCCAGTTCATCAGCTTTTGAACAATCATCATTACTTGAAGTGCATGGTCAGTTTTTTTCAACATTGTAAGCATGTGAAAAGTCATCTTTCAATTTGTCAATAACTTTAGTTAGTTTGGATTTTGCAGAGGTGCACAATTCTTAGAAAAAAGTTAGTCAGTTTATTATTAGGTAAGAGAGTTAAGGGTGAATGAACTACAATTGTATTGGCTACAATGCCTTTTTGCCTTCTTCATCAGGCCTTGTAGCCAAGACAGTTGTAATTCCTTAATCCCTAACACCCAGAGCTGTTAGGTAGACAGACAAGTCAAGAACCCCTCAAATCAAGATATTATTTCAAAAAAATTATTTCTATTTCACTCTGACAATTATTTTGCTCCATCCAGACCTTATTCAATTGTTGAACAGAAACACTTAAAACATAAAAGCACAAAATTTTAACTAATCTTGTAGCTTCTATTCTGAGCAAACTAAGAAATAACCAAACTATCTTTTTCGTACAAACATATATAATATAATAAAAAAAAAAAATTGCCATAGATACATTGCCACATGTAGATTCTCCCCACTATTGATCTTGCTATGAAAAAATCAAAAATCATTAACAACTTAAAATTGGTTCATTTTGAGCTTTTTTTTTATAGCAGTTTTGGATTCCTTGGGCCAATTTTTAAGAGTAGGGAAGCTCTAGAACTAATTTTACAGACAAAAATAAATTACGAAATGTCACGATTTTTTGTGCAACCCCAAAACTGAGGAAAGCTAAAAATTGATATAAATTGGACAATTTTTGGAAATAGAAGCACAAATTTTGGGGATTCTCTCACTTTAACATAATCAACACATGGACAAAATTTCAGAAAAATTGAAGAGGTAAGAATGACTTTTTTTTTCTGGATGATTTGACATGGAATTTTCCTGTTACTAAATTTTTCAAATAACAATTGTCTCTTATTAATTGCTTGGCTACCTTCAATAATATTCTGATATTATTTGTTTTTTTTACCAAAATTGTTTTTTTTTTTTTTTGTTTTTTCTTTTTGGTTTCTCAAAATCAGGCTTCTTTTACTTGAAATGATTTTAAGCAAACAAAAGTACTTACCTGAAGTACAAGAAGTGTCTAAAGTGGTTTGTTTTTTTTCTACCCAATACTTCCATCCTTGGGCTCCAGGCTCTCCAAAACGTCCAACACCACTGTCCCAGAAACTTTCAAATACAGCTATGCAATCACTATGACTGGCCTTCTCCAATGATGGAGGGAAGAAAAGGTTGAATTCAAGCAGGGCTTGGAAAGATGCTACAGTTTTTTCAGTGAACCCAGCTTGTAGCAAAAAATGGCAATACTGGACAAACACATCTGAAAAAGAAAAATGTAATATTTGAATTGGAAATGAAAAATCAACAATGATTAGAGAAGAAAAATACAAAACCCATTTAACTGAAATCATTTTTTTTTTTTACTATAATTTCAGAAGCTTCAGAAAACAGAAAACCTTTTTGGTATTTCTCAAAGAGTACCATATATATATACAGACTTCATGTTAGTGTGACCCCTGAATTTTTTTTGCATGAACTTAGTACAACCATTCAGTGAAAATGCATGATTTTTAACCTCTTAAAAAAATTACCTGTGTATAATACTACCCGCTATTTTTGGCATAAAAAAACTAATAAAAATTTGCACTATACTCAAGTATATATGGTATGTCAAAAATAAGAATTGGATTTTTGGTCTAAACATACAGAAATCCACTCTTCAAAAGACTCCTATGAAATTCTCTGCAGCCAATTTTGATTATCTTATTAAAATAGTCTCTGATTTTAAATAAATATCAAGTAACTGTATCACTCATGTGGCCAAAATAGTAGTTGTATCTTTCTCTCTAGTGGGATTTAATTCTGATTTTTAAAGTAATAACACCTCATAAACTTGAAAGACTGGCTCACCACAATCTTATTTCATTCAGCTTTGCGCAAAATATTCAGCTTACTAAATGCTAATAGGAAAATATGACTGCAAAATAATAGAAAATATATTGATATATTGTAAGCAAAAGAAACTGTAGCAAAATGAAAAAGAATTGCTTCTGTCATCATTCTCTCTACCTGACTGTATCCTCACTCAAATAGCCATCATTAAAAAATGCCAAACCTGGGTCTAATCCGTAGAAATGGTATTTATGAATGATCGTGTTTTCTGCATAGAATATCTAGGAATGTGCAAGCCATGAATGCAAGAAGTTTATCTTTTTCTAAAACAAGCATCAAATTGTTTTCATTTCAAACATTATTATTTTGTTTCTGGAGACTTAAAAATGTTTAAAAAGCGGATTTAAATGTTACTTTAAGATGAAACTTTACATGTCAGCGGAAATAAAATAGTCCCTTCTTTGCCAACGAAAGTAAAGTTTAAACATGTCAATACTACAAGTAATTCTGTTCAACTTCTCTTTCCACAAAGTGAATTTGCATGAAGGAAACAAAGTTTAATGAGTGTAAAACAAAAAATATGCTTTCATGACAAACATTTCAAAAATGAAATAGTGGGAAATTTAGGGCTGAATTTTGGGTCCAAAATATATTCTTTACTCTCACAAGCTAATTAACAGAAATGTTAATAAAACTTAATTTACTGAGATGCTTGTCTCTTTTCCTGCTTCTATCAGCCATCAAAAGTAAGCAACTTGGTAAAAATTACAATTACTTCTCATTTTCTTTTCTGTTCATTACAATGATTGTAAACAAATTCAATAACATGTCAAATTTTATTTTAATATATATGCCACAGTTCCTAGCATCCACTTTGAGAATGAGACACTTAATACACAATAAAAATCTGTTTTTAAATAAAAATAAAAATTTGGAAACTTTTGCACACATTAAGTCCCTTCAGTTATATACATGTTTAATATTGAGCACTTTATTGGCAAACTTCGTTTACCTTGAACATATTAATCTCCAGTAATTTACTGCTTCACACATTTGTTTATATATATATATATATATAAAATAATCTGAATATTGCATGGAATCAAAGGTTGCATTAATATGTGAAACTGACATTCACTATGAAGTGTTGATTCCTATGTACAAACTGTCTATATCTATAAACGCTCCATCCCTAATATTAGACAATCTTTCCGTATAAATATAGCAAATTTTAATACCTAGTCTGTAGAGCAATAGTAATCTTAAATATTATCATAAAATGATATAACAACCTTACAAAGCTACAAGGGTAAGGTAGTCTTATATATATAAATTAACACACGCACACATTCCAGGGTTGTCTATAAGTGTTGTGTTTACTGAGTGTGTCTGAAGGGAAATTAGCAAGGTCAGTATATGTTCTATACTTGTTCTGTAGATTTGAAATCTGGCAAGTACTGAGGTGAATGGAATAGCTGAAAGTCCTGTTCCTGTTACCATGACCATCACCAAAGGGATCAAATGGTTTGCAACTAGTTCTGTGCATTTCACACCTATCAAGATAGACTCTGAAGGCAAAAGAAGCAAGAGAGAATGGTAAGTAATATACTTAATAAGTTTGTGTGAATGGATAACAGAATTAAGACAAAAGATAGCTGGTAAAAATTCAAAGTTTACTTAGAGTAACAAAAGACACCAAGTTGTAGAGTGACATGATTGATACATCCTGAAAGGACATAACACATAAAAAAAAAGAGAAAGTGGTTCATTGATGTGTGACCCTATTTGAGACCAATAAACTATTATGAATAACAAGGTTTTTGGATAGCAAGAATGATATATTGATAAACTACCAGGAATAAGGTTTTTTGATAGTAAAAACAATATACCAATAAACTATCATGAGAAATATCGAAGATTTTATTTCCCAGAAAGCCAAAATTTCTAAAAGAACTAGACGACTAGTTAGAACAAATCAGTTAAGATTTGGAAAAACTTATTGTAGAGATAAAGGTATTTCTTTGGAGAGTGTCTCTGGCATTGGAGAGGGCCATCTGTTTTTTGTTCAACTCCAAAACCAGGAAAAACCAATGCTGGTGACAGTCGTTTATGAGGTGATCCCGGAATAATAATTCTTTTAATTAATGAACTTGAAATTTGTCTTTGCTAGGTGATCAAGGTGATAGGCACAGGTGAGAAACCAAGAAAGATGGAGAAGTTGCCCACGCCCACTGAAGAGTAACAGGCACAGAAGAGAGACCAAGAAAGGTCAAGAAGCTGCCTGCACCCACTGAGGAGTAGCAGACACAGAGGAGACACCAAGGAAGGAGGAGGAGCTGCCCACGCCACAGAGGGGTATCAGTGGGAGATGCTAAGAAGGGAAGGAAGAAGTTTGGGGGCGGATTAAGGCCTACGACCCTTATCAAGAAAAAGGAGAGACTTCCAAAGTAGGAAGTAATTAATTCCCAGAACCCAGGCAGTGGAGAAGGGGTTCTTTGTGACAGGTAGAGAAAATGCTAGACACCTAGCTACCGCACACCCCCACACCAGTTTTGGGCAAGCATCAATAAATACGAATGCCTCCAGGCAAGAAGGCAGTGATCGTCCTGGAAGTTCAATCCAGTTACCAGATGCAAGACAACACACATGACTATCTGCAGACGAGACCTCCGACATCAGCAAAACAAACTTTGCCAAAATCACCAGTGTCACGTTCGATTAGAAACAGGTTAGGTTAAGAACTGAACGCATGCAAGCTTCTACATTTTTAACCAACTATTTATACAAACAAGTGGCTATAAAAATGGTATATATATTTTTACATTATTTGGATATTATTTTTGTTTTGTGTGTATATATATATATATATATATACACACACACACACAACATTTTGGTTGTGGAGATCTATTAAAAAAAAGGCATATTTGTATGGAAAAATGGAAGCCTGAACTGATGAAATTGATGTTTTTTTTTTTAAATCTATCATGAAATAACAACAGGCTGCTTTATATACAAACAACCTCAAAATATGGACCTCCTCCAAGAAAGAAACAAAGGTGAATGACTGCAGTTCCTAAAATTTCCAGAAGACATATATGCTTTTCTGCAAATTTTGTCATCATAGTGTTGATTTTGTTAGAGTAGTCACTATTATAAAGGACCATAAAAACAATTTGGCAAAATAATAATGTTCAATACTTTCAATAAACCTGGACGAAAACAGCAATATCTGCAATGGCTCGAAGCCTACTTGTCTCAACAACTAGTGAAGCTCCACCCTGTTCCAGTGGCAACCTGATGGAATTCATGGTCCAATTCATGTATCACTCTTCACATGCTTAATTTTATGAAGGATTCTTCAAAACAAGAGAAAAACTATAGTTTGGCAATAAACTAAATTTTGGAATTAGATAATAGTAAACTGCATCATGCATCCTACCATAATTTACATCTAGAAACTGATCGTCCTCTGTCTGAACTGGAAACCTTAGAGAAGAATAAGGTTACATCAAATTTGCAGGAAGTATCCAGTACAGCACTTTCAAAGTTGTACAAATGCTTCGATACTTATCCAGTGTATGAGTTTTACAAATCAGTTCATCTGTTCAATCTTAGACAGCAGCCATGTATTAGCCATGACATTGGCAGTTTTGCAGCCAACAAAGATTTACAAGATCCATTCACTGAACTCTGAAGAATTTCAAATTTATATAAACCACAAAGATGACCTACCAAATCCCTTCAGCATTCCAGCATTTTAGAGTACCAATAAGAGCAGATTTTCTGTTTTGTCACAAATTGCTACTAAAGTTATTTAATTATTTTTAGTAATCTGTGGGGTTACTTTTCTGTAGGTTTTGCCTCTTTCACTTAATTCTTATTCAGGATTTTTGCATTACATTTCAAGGGTGGTTCCAGAAACTTATCAAGTTAAATTAAGGGCTGAAATATGATGTATGAAACTATTAAACAGGAGCAACTTATCCAATGGATGGATATTCTAGCTAGTAAAATTTTTCATTTTCCTTTTATTTTCTTGTTTTAATAACTTCTATATATTGTTACACTTGCTCATTTTCTCACTAAGTATTATAATGGAGCAAAAACAAATCTTTACGGAAAACAGAAAAAAAAAAAAACAGAATTCCCTAAAAATGGAAAATTGCTCCCCTACCTCTACATACATTAAGGTATGCTATATTTATAGGGTCAACACGCTCAATATATAAGATAGAGAATGAGTAAATATAAAAAGATGGTCTGAAAATTGCATTCAAGCATGAAATAGACTGTGTTGACATCAATGTCCACACTTAAATATAAGACATGTACAGATAACAAACTTATATGAGAATATAAAATAACAAAAAAAAAAAAAAAAAATAGAATACAACAAGCACATAGAATTAACATATGCATGAATATAGAATGATAATAATAGTAGCATAATGCTATATATATATATATATATATATATATATATATATATATATATATATATATATATATATATAGTAAGGTAATATATACATTGATATATAATCCAGGTGGATCCTAGTAATATCAGATATTAAAACTGATCCACAGAGAGAGCACAATGTATTTATTATAACAGAGCATTAGGGTTGAAGAAGACTGGCATAAGGTTGTGCCAGTTTGAAATAGACTACAGGGGGCTGACACTATTTTTGGGACATTGAAAAGTGTGCTTAAAGGTGTTTTTTGCTGCTGAGAGCTTTTGTGTTGATGAGTGGGTAGTTCAGCAGTAACTGTCCATTAATGGTATGAACATAGATTGATGGGTTTGTCTTTGGTTTCATGTTTTCTTTATTTTTACTTCAACTTAGGCGACACTATTTTTCGGACATGACACAAATTCTGGGTTTTTTAATGATTTAGTCGTCAAATGTCTACAATATGTAAATTTTCTGCAGGTAAATTGTACCCTGACTATTACATTTGAGTATCTTTACCATTCACTGCGAAAACGTATTAAAATCCTGAAGAAGAATGCATTTAAAAGAAGTCATCAGTTTGGTCCAAAAGAAGAGAGAAGATGGGCTCAACATCCGAAAGATCACCGCTGAGACGAAGCTACCGAAGTCAACAGCTGAATACATGCTAAGTACAAACTATGAGCGGAAGAAGAAGAGAGGACGGAAAAAAACATTTCCAAGAGAACAGAAAGAAGAATGAAGAGGAGTGTTACGAGGTTGTTATCACCAGAAGAAAAGGTGATAGTGAAGAAAGTAAAGGAGAAGTGTGAACTTGATGTCAGTGTTCAAACTGTACAAAGAAAGCTACACAAAATTGGACTTAAGTATGCTAAAATCAAGAAAAGAATTACACTAATGACAAAACACAAGGAGGCAAGGCTGGGAAGCGCCAAAAGATGAATAACAAACCATGTCGACTTCAAGAAAGTGATATTTACTGATGAAAAACATTTTAAGTTCGATGGACCTGACGGGTGGTGTACATGGTTGAGAAAAGGTGAACCTGTTATTCTCAACAAGAGACAGATGGGAGGAGGAGGAGTCATGGTTTGGGGTATGGCATTTCTGAATGGAAACTTGTGGCTCGAGTGGTTAAAAGAACATCAAAATAGCTTGAGCTACAGAAAACTTTTAGAAAAGAGAGCCCTACCACTCATAGAAAACGAAATGGGAAGTAATTTTATTTTGCAGCAAGATAACTGCAGCATCCATGTGGCCAAATCAGTGAAAAATTGGATGTGTGAAGCAAATATAACTACTCTGGAATGGCCTGCAAGAAGTCCAGACTTAAATTTATTTGAAAACATATGGGAAATGCTTGCAGAGCTTGTTTACGATGGGCCAGAAATAACCAGAGAGGCTGAACTGTGGCAGCGCATACAAGATGCTAAAAATAGACTGATAGAAACACGAAGAGATGTTATTATCAATATGTACGAACATTATGAAGATAGACTGATAGAAGTCATTGAAAAAAAAGGTGCTGCCATAAACTATTAGCATTGTTTCTGCAATGTCTGAAAAATACTGTACCAATGTGTAATGTGAAAATTTGTGAAAAAAAAAAAATACTTCTAATTTGAATTTTGCTTTTCCATTTGTAGTATTGAAACAGTTTTTAAATGCTATTGCCATTACACTAAAACAGTACAGACTGCCTGTGCTACCTAAAACTTGAAAAAATAAAGTGTCTGAAAAATAGCGTCGCCCCCGTATACTCTCATGAGCTAATTTTGGATTTTTTGCTGCATAATTTATATAAAGAAATATAGTTTTAAGGTGTGCTATATTTACTGCTTAATATAAGAGATAGAGCATATGTAAATATAAAGTGAACATTGAAGTCAACACTCAGAGGTGACAGACTGTTTCCTGCTAGACACAATCTCGACTATTTATATATATGGGTCAGTGGTGCATTGTAGGTAGTCCATTCTAATGGTTATTTTGGTGGGAGTGGTTTATTTATCTGGATTAATTTATTTTACTTGTTTTTTATTTATTTTTATTTATTCTTTTCAGTTTTTGATGTTTTAGTAATGTAGTAATAATTTGATCATTTATTTAGTACTTTGTTTTGGTCTGGGAAGGTAATTAAATCTATTTTTTCACCCAATTTTTGGATTGATTTTTGTAGTCTATTCTAACGGTTATTTTGGTGGGAGTGGTTCGTTAATTTGTTTATTATTTATTTTATTTATTTATTTGGATTGATTATTTTTTTCTTATTAAAATAACCATTAGAAAGGACTACCTAAAATGCACCACTGACCCATATATATAAATAGTCGAGAAAAAACCCAACACATGTGGCCTGATGACTGTGTCTAGCATGAAACAGTCTGTCACCTCTGAGTGTTGACCTCAATGTTTACTTTATATTTATATAAACTTATAATAATAAAAATTTCAAAAATATACAAATAGAGGAATGTAACATACATATATAATCTAAGCCATATCTAATTTAAAAAGATTCAGTTGCCTTAGTTGTTATTTTTATAAAAAGTATAACCATTAAGAATTCCCAAGGCTTTGTTTCATCCCAAGTTGTGAGTATTAACTTTGAGAATGTAATTTTTTTTCAAATTTCCAACAATTGTATAGTGAATTAAGAGGCTAGAAGGATGCATGTAACATTAAATGCTATAAAGTGATTATAATTGTCCTTTTGTGATTGTTAAATCAGAAATTATATTCATATCCAGTTCTTTGTCACTTATATTATAAAAAAAAATAAATAAGGTAAACTATGTTAAACCTGTAATAAGTAATGTAAAAAAAAAATTTTTTCCAAAAAATTTGTGTTCTTACATGACAACAATTAAAAAAAAATTATTTACACTATCTATATTTGGACTAATATCTTCATCTTTCTTCTTGTTATCATATTTCAGTTGTTGTAACCTCCCTTATCCTTAGAAATTCAGACAGAAATTAAATAAAAAATATATAAAAATCATTCAATTTTTATAGAACAGTGCAATTTTCAAAATGGGCATTTGTTATCCTTGGAAAACTCCCAAGTTCTAGTTTTTTCATCATGTTTTTCAAAAGAATGTGTCAGTGCCATGACATTTAGAAATAATTTAACTTCATTTGTTTATTAATCTATTCGCATTCTAGGATTTTCAGTTTCTCCTCCATACGTAGATGAATCATTCCATGTGAAATCAACAAGGGTCTGATCATCACTGACACAGATTTTTTTTTTCAAATTTGGTATGCTTATATAGCTTCATGATAGAAATTAAAAAATACCTATTTTACATCTCTAGGTCAAAGGGTTCCCAAGATATAACACTTTGACCCTTGCCAAAAAGGTGAATTTTACAAAATAGACAAAAGTTTAATTATCAATATCTCAGTTGCTTTCTCACCCACAAAGCTAAATTATATACCATTTTAAAGTACTTGGTTAGATCTAAAAGGTGATCTATTTATTTTTTTGTTTAAAGGTCAAATAAGATGATTTGACTATAAACTTTGACAACCAATTTGTCTGCTTTATGGAAAGATATGTACAAAATTGTGTGGTGGACTTTTGAATGTGGCCTGAGTTACAAAGTTTTTATTGAGTTGGGCCAAATTCAAAATGGCAGATTTTGGTATTTACCACTATATGCTAATATTTTCATATCTCCCAATATGTTCAAGTTGTATATCATTAGAAAGCTCTTTGAATGCCGATTAATAATCACATAATAATTATGATCATAAAATCAAAAGAATTTGTTATTTGTGGTTAAATGTTGACCAATTCAGTGGAAAATAACCTTGTTTTTGGTTTTGTTTACATTTTTATTACAACAAATAGATTTTTATATGTAAAAGTAACAATGAAAATAATTATTTAAAAAGTGTCATGAATTAATATTAAAATAACATAAAATAATATGAAAATATGCAAGAAATGATGTTAATGGTTAACAAATTTTTGTTGATATGGTACATTAAATGCACAAAACAATCAAATTTTCAATAGTTTTAAATATATTTAATAAATTAAGTTTTGATCTGAAAAATGATACACTGAAATGAATATTTAATAAAAGACTACATTTACAAAGAGATTATCAAGCAAACCTGTTGTTGAATAAAATTAATAGCATTACCAGAGTTTTCATGAAAGTACTTCAACATCAGCTGAAGACCAGCCACAGCTTTCTAGCTTTTTTTGTAGAGACTAAAAATGAATTGCAATTTCCTAATGAGTCACTGTCAATGATTAGTAAATTACCAATAAAGTGTCAAAAACTTGATAAAGAAACCAGTTATGAGGAATAAAAAGTCGGAAAAATTAAAGAAGCAGTATCAAAGAAAATTAAACTGATTCTGACTCAAATTTCTTATCAAAAATCTACCAGTGTAGAAGAGCACAAATGATTTGATGAAAGTGAAATTATTACACAATTAAAAGATAAGTTTTCAGCTTGTGAAAAGAGATCCCAAAAAGTACAAATTTTAAGAATACTTCCAAAAAGCTGAAGTATCCACAGAATTTGGCAACACAACATACATGGTAAGACAAGCCAAAAAACTTGTAAACGATCAAGGAATATTATCTCTACCAAATATACAAAAATGTAGATTTCCACAAGAGACAATTGATGAAGGTGTGCTGTTTTATAAGAATGCAGATGTCAGCAGAGTGATGCCTGGAAAAAAATGACTATAAGACCGTCTTAAAGAATGGTAGAAGAGTTCAGGAACAAAAGTATCTTGCACTCTTTAACCTGAAAGAGGCATACCAATTATTTAAATAAAAAAAATACAAACAGAATTAGTTTTTGAAAATTTGTCAAAAGAATGTATCCTAGCAGGTGGTGCTGGAACATTCTGTGTCTGTACAATACATCAAAATATGAATGATAATTGTGGGGGCTCATCTTGCTACACTGATTCAAGATGAACAATATCATTTAACAGATTACCACCAATGCATAGCTGCTGTTACATGCAATGAAGCAACTTCTAACTGCTACTTGGGTGACTGTTCAACTTGTAGCAATTTGATGGAGGATTTTGTTTTATATACAGAAGAAATTCTAAATAAAAATTTAATGGATGATTTTATCAACAAATCAACTGTTAGAACCACACTGCAAATCATATCAATCTACAGAAGAATATATTGAAACTTTTTGTGTAGGCCTTCAGACCTTGAAAAAAGCCTGATTTTATTGCCAAAGAACAATCCAAATTTTGTTCTAATAAGAAAAGTTCTTTGATGAATGGTGAAGTCATAATTATTGCAGATTTTGCTGAGAATTATTTATTTTTCAGAATACTGCACAAGGCTTTCACTGGAATAATTCTCATATTACATCTATTTGACTGTTATTACAAAAATGACAAAGAGCTGGAGCATATTAATATTCTAATTATATCAGAGTGTCTCATGCATGACACAGTAGCTGTCCATTTGTTCCAAATAAAACTTGTAGAAGTACCGAAAAAAAATATAAATTTTAAAATAAAAAAAATCTGATCTATTTCTCTGCTCGTGCCACTTACACATTATAAAAATTTTTATCAATTTTTTTTTCAACTATAATGCTGACTTTGGTATTGATGCAAAGTGGCACATTTTTGCTACATCTCATGAGAAAGGACCATATGATGGGTTAGGTGGCACTATTAAGAGATTAGCAGCAAAAGCAAGCCCGCAGTGACCATATAATGAACAAATAATGACACCAAAACAGTTGTGTGATTATGCAAGAAAAAACATTTCAGGCAAAAATATTTTGTATTCTTCAATAAATGAATGGACAAATGAAGCAGAAATCTTAGAAAAGAGATTAAAAAAAATGTCTCAACAATTACAGGAACCCAAAACTTACATAGTTTTATTCCTGTGTCTCAGGAAGATGTAGAAGTAAAAACAGTGTCAACTCAGGATGAAAGAAAAATAGTTAAAATTATAAAACAGGACAATACAGATGAAAACATTAAGAAATACATCAATCTATGATAGGAATTGGTTTAGGATGTATTTGAAAATATCCTGATAATGAAGAGGCAAAATTGAGACTTTTACAACTGAAGAGCCCTTTCCCATCTTTCTGTTATTCATTACATCCAAATATATTAGTTTAAAATTATTCTGATATCCTCAGTTGATCCATCCACTGACACTGGAAGAACTTATAAAACCTTTTGAAAAACCAAGATGTAAAAAGCTTCAAATATTTTCAGAAAGAGAATTTCTTGAAAAGAACAATTAGGTTGGTCAATAAAAAAAATTTGATACAATCAATGTTTTGCATATCCAAATTTTTATTTTCTAATTAAACATGTACTCCAACAAGAAAAATAAATTTGCTTGTTAATTTCTTTGTAAATGTTAAGAATCTTTTTTTTTAAATATTCATTTTAATGTATCACTTTTTTGGATCAAAACTTAATTTTTTAAATATATATAAAAATACTGAAAATTTGATTGCTTTGTGCATTTAATGTACCATGTCAAATGTCAACAAAAATTTGTTAATCATTAACATTATTTGTTGCATATTTTCATATTATGTTATGTTATCTTAACATTAATTCATGACACTTTTTCATATAAAAATTTATTTGTTGTATAATAAAAATGTAAACAAATCTGAAAATAAGGTTATTTATTTTCCACCAAATTGGTCAACAATTAACCACAAATAACACAAATTCTCTTGATTTTATGATCATAGTTCTTATGTGAATATTAATCAGCATTCAAAGAGCTTTCTAAAGATATACAATTTGACCATACTTGGAGATGTGAAAATATTAGCATATAGTGGTAAATACCAAAATCTGTCATTTTGAATTTGGCCCACAAACATTTTGTACATATCTTTGTCCACCAAAAATTTTGTACAAATCTGTTGTCAAATTAAAAATTTTTGTCAAATTTAAAAAAATTAAAGATTTTGAGACATTAATGGTCAAATTATCTAATTTGACCTTTAAACAAAAAATAAATAAATCACCTTTTAGATCTAACCAAGTACTTTAAAATAGTATATAGTTTAGCTTTATGAGTGAAAAACAACTGAGATATTGATAGTTAAACTTTGTGATTATTTTGCAAAATTCACCTTTTTGGCAAGGGTCAAAGCGTCATAACTTGGGAACTCTTTAACCTAGAGATGTAAAATAGGTACCATTCAATTTCTATCATGAAGCTCTATAAGTATCCTAAATTTTAAAAAGATCTGTCAGTGATAGTCAGACCTTTGTTGATTTGTCACAGAATAACTTAGATTGCAATTTCTTCCACTGTTTTTCTTTTTCCTTTTTATTATATCCCATTCTATTACTGGTGTTTTCCCTTTCATTTTTAGTTCTGACAACATGGTGTGATTTCTATATCTTTCATATTTGAAGGATAGCAAATATTTTGCATATCTCTTTTAATTCTTTCCCAGTTGCTGATGTAAATTCTATCTTCTAGGTTCCAACATATTCCTTTTGAAAAGCATGAAAAAGAAATATAGAGCTCATTAGAGCCCAAGGATAATAAATGCCCATTTTCAAAATCACACTGAAATGTGTGAAACTGTCTATTAATTGGATAAATAATAGAAAGCTCTTTTAAATGTATTTAAAATAGACCACTGTCATACATATATATATATATATATATATATATATATATATATATACACACACACAAGAGGAGGCTAGTCAGATATAAATGCACAAACATGACAAAATCCACCTGAAATAGCTTAATCAATATAAATTTGTTAAAATGGATCAGTTTATAAATTTAGTATTCAATCGACTTATTTTTTCAGTTTTTCCATTTTTACACTGTAGTTTTGGAATTTAAGCAACTATTGCTGCCATATCTAGGTTGAAGCTGCCCAATCCTCTCTTTCCAGCCTTGAGTTCAAAAGCATTTACATAGGTAATGAAATATTTTCCACCCTACAAACTCTCCCACAGATGCAACATCACAAACCTCTCACTACTCTATTGCTATTTCCATGGAAAATATTCTACATTCATTAGTTCCACCTTCTGACCTTTGCAGTTAAAACCTGTCATGTTATATACACAGGGCAAACTATCCTCATTCCTTTTGCACTCTATTGGTAAGAAAGAATTTCCATTTGGACAGCTTCTTCTCAAGAGCCACTACTTTATGAAACAAACTTCCAAGAGGATGCTTTCCCAAACACTACAATCTTAACCTCTTTAAGTCTCTTGTCAACTGCTACCTATTATACTCTGCACTTACTTTCCCTTCCTATGTGGCACCATTTATCGAGGCAGAAAAAGAAAAGAAAGAAAAGAAGACAGAAAGAGAGGCAAGACCAAACGTAGATGATAAGCAGAACACACACACGGCTAAAAGACAATGGATAAGGGATATTTTGATAAGTAACAAATGGCGAATGGATGTCATTACAATGACAGGGAAATTCTGAGTAAAAAGAAAAGGAAAGAAAGAAAGAATCAGATATGTTTTGGCGACGGCTGTGTTATCTAAGGATATGAAAACAAACTATTGGTACAGGAAGGCATCTTATTATCAACTACAGACTGACTTGCCAAAGAAAAATTCAAATGAAAATGTTATTTCGATAAGTGACGAAAACAGGCAACTAAAAGGACTTTGGACAGATGAAAAAAATTAAAAGCCACCCACAGTGTCTGCTGACCGATTTCCTTGACGGAACATCCTTGGCCTGCGATAATAAAATTATGTTATCAGAAATATGTACCGAAGGAAATGAATGGGAATTTAGAAATGTCTTTTGGGGTGACGTTGGCCGTGTTAAGAAGACCACCCATTCGGATAATTAGCGATAAAATACCTGACGAAAACCACATGTAGAACAAGAGTTATGACCGCCATTGTTCATATTGTCTACGATTTTATGGTTAGAGAAATGATAACAGCGATTAAGAGGAAGAAAAGGAAAAGAAGGGATAATTTTTTTAGTTAAGCAAGATATTTTTTTTCCTGAAACAAAGCCGCGGATTCGTCCACGCCCGACTAAGACATCATTGGTCAAGTGGTGATCACGTGGCGCACAAAGGGAGGCTGTCGCCGCCCATCCAGAGTGTAGGTATGAGAAGCTGCTACGAAGAAGTGGGGAGGGCAGTTCCGCCCTCTGAAGTATGGTGAGAAGGTGGGGCGAGGAAAGGTTCCCAAAATGGAAAAAAAAAAGTGGAAATTCCTAACCAGAGAGGTGGATATGTATTTAGAATTATCGAGGAAACCTCGACACCGACAGACCCACCCGGTTTTGGTCGGCGTCCATATAATGAAAGCCACAACGAGCAGAAATCAGTTCCAGTTCAATTTCAGTTTGAGTTGGAGTTGCAGCGAAGAGTCAGTCTCCAGTTGAAGCCGCCTACAGATAGCTGACCAAGATTCACGCAAATTCCAGACTCCTCTTCAACCCAAGAACAATTATTTTGAAGAGCGACTTAGATCCAGACCACCACAATAAGTTTTTTTTTTTCGACTTTCGTCTAAAGACACACCGAAACACCAATTTCTTAGAGAGCAAACAACTTAAAGCGTTAAAACTTGCCTAACGGAAAACAACGTGTCACAATGGGTCAGGAGATAGATGCAGTCCTATGTATCGAACAACTAGACATAAAGTTTGTTACCTTTTTCTTTGATACTTTGAACTTTTTGAATTTTCATTTTATTTTCTTTTATGCATATTTGTGTGGTATCACCCCCGTTGAACTCGGTTTGCATTACGGCCCCAACCACTGTTTGATCTCGTCTGCCTAAGATCAATTCACAACGTGGGTAGGCAGACTGGGGATCAATGCAGTTACCTTTGGTAACCAGGCGTTGGAAGCGAGTTGGGAACAACGAGGCTGATATCAAATCTAACCAGATTCCCACCGAATCACCAAAAGGTTAGAACGTCACATTTGGGTGCTGACCGATACCAAGCCAGTTGGTCGTCACAGGACGAGACAACACGACTGACGCGACAGGCGGACGTCATGTTTGGAGCAGCGACACCCAAATGGAGCAGCGAGGAAGCGAACAGCTGGCGCCACGGCGAGGAAGTCACAATTGGTGCTGTTTAGGGACGTCACAGTTGGTGCCGTGGTAGACCAGAATAGAACGTCACAGTTGGTGCTGCGACCAGGGGGCGACATCACACCTACAGCAACTTTATTTAATAGCCCTCTGCCTTGAATGGCTTTTGGGCCTTGTATTGGGCGAACATTTAGTTAAAAAAAATTCAAAACCTTTTATAAAAACTAAACTTGCAGTAGGTAGCAACTTGCTGATGAGAGACAAGAGACACTAACACTTATCTGGTATGTGAGTTTGTAAGTGGCAGAATGAAAACTGACTTCAAATTGAAAAAAAATTCAGAGTAAGCGAGCATTTGTAGATCAATACTGAAATGAATTCACATTTGAAAGTTCTATTAAAAAACAAAGCAAATGATAGCTTTTGGAAGTCATAAAATGCATAACCTGTAAATGTATAGATGACTCACAGGAGGACAAAAAGTAACTTTAACCTTAAATTATTTATGTAAAAGAAAAAAAAAAAAAAAGAGGACAATCAATGATTAACTCTTAGCATTCAACCCGCCCAAATCCGCCTTGTAAATATTGGCTCTCAATGTTCAACCCTCCATAACCCACCCATTGTATACACTGCAATAATATATGATGACATCATCACAAATAACACAGGAAGTCATGTAAACTTTTTTGACCACTGATATTTATGGGGTGGGTTTGAGCATGTTGAATGCTAAAAGATTAAAGTTGCTCAACTTACCTAATAAATTTTTGTCTAACTTATTTGCTTGAGTCTGAGATGTTGTAGTATTTCTAATTTCAAGCAGGCACTTGAAGCACTTGTGGTAGAGCTTAGTCACTTTGGAAACACTAAACAAGGACAATGAACTCTGCATGTATAACAGGTAAGTTTTCCACAGATTTGAATTTGCAGTGTTTGCTGACACAAGCCGTTCCCAGGACTCTAGAACACGCTGTGGCTCCCACAAGTCCTGGCACAGTTTTAATCGGGCTATTTTCAAGTCAGTGGATGCCGGGTTAGCTTCAATGGCTTTTTCCAAGATCAAGACTTTCTTTTCCAGAATACTTCGGGCTGACTGACTCAAGTTCTCTTTATGCCCAAGTGCTCCAGAATTTTCAAGAAAATTCTCCTGGAATGAAACAAAGTCTAACCACATGGCAATGTTGTGGGGGTTAGCATGTAATTCCTTGTTATAGTAAGCCACTTTTTCCAACAGTGGATTTTTGGTTTCTTCAGTGTAATTGGCTGAAGGACTGGAATTCACAGAGTGACCCTGAAGGTAGGCCACAGTTGATTGGTCTAGGATTGAATGGGGGTCAATGTCACTCTTTACTGTGTTCTTTTCACACTCATTATGGAAAAGTAAAATGTTTTTGCTGAGATCCTTATTGTTTTCTTGTTGGTTGCCTAACTCCAGAGCTTTGATGTTCTCCGAGGCAACATTAATCAATTTCAGGTTCTCTTTACTGAAATATCGTCTGCGAATGTTTTTCATCACCTCTGCATTTGAGGTTTGGTTATTTAACAAACACCGAGCATTGTCATCTGAGAGTCCAAGACAAAATTTACAGCACCTTGTGTACTTGGCGATGTGAAGTTTATAAAGAGAGCCATAAGTCCAAATGTTGGAATCTGATTTGCGGTCAATTCGAAAGGCATCTTCTATTCTAAGTCCATCAATGTCTTCAATGAAAATTTTACCTGGAATCTCTTTCATGTAATCAACCAGATTCCTTTAAAAAAATATAAAATAAAAGATTATTTGATCATCTTCAATTACAAAAAATAAATTGAAACAATTACTAAAATTACATTTCAAAGATATGATGATCCTGATTTTAATTTCAAATCACTTTTGAGACACAAAACATTCAAATAATATAAAAAAAAAAATATATAAGATTCAGTTGTATAATTAAGAAAGTAGCATGTTGATGTAAACATTATATAAAGATGAGGCCTCTTTCTTAATCTGATATTCTTCAGCCTTTATTACAACAGACAACCAGTATTTCTTGAAAGTTCTTGGTGAATATAAGGAATCATTATCTTGAACTACGTCTCTTCTATGCTATATTAAATAACAGATAAATGCTGTAAAAATTATATAAAAAAGGAGTCTCTTTCTTAAACTAATATTCTTCAGCCTTTACAATAGACAACATGTATTTCCTGAATCTACCTGGCAGATATAAGGTAGTGTTATCTTGGCCAATGTCTCTTCTGTACCATTTAATATAACAGATAAATGACATAAGCATATAAAGATTAGTCTCTTTCTTAAGACAATATTTTTCAGCCTTTAAAATAGACAACCAGTGTTTTCTAAATCTTTCCTACTGAAATGAGGAAACATTTCATATACCTGTATTTTGTCAAAACACTCCAGTTTTCTATGTAAGAAAAAAAAAAAAAAAAGAATTTAGATTTAACAAATTTAAGTTTTAAAGTATTAATAATAAAAATAGTTATGGTACCTAACACACATTTTATTTTTCATTTATAGTATTTGATTACTTCTGACAAAGGAAAAAAAAAATTTTTTACATGAAATAACACAAAATCATCCTGTTTTTGTTTTAAATGACACTTTTTTTTTTTATTTCATGTAAAAGTTGTTTTGAGAGTAAAATGCCAATCTTAATTTTAAGAATCAGTGTTTTAAATGAGACAGCATCACTGATTTGAAGAGATCCAAAAACAATTGTCTTCTTAGGTATAATAACATTTTAAGACTATAAAATTTTTTTCAGTGATAATAAAACATTTTTAAATAAAATTTTATTTTTCAAAAGTGACATTATGGCAAGTGGATAATACTCATCAAAACATTTTGAGTTATTGCTTGCTAAATTTATTTTTAGTGTTAAAAATGTATCAAGAATAAAAGCAATGCAGTTTTTAAAAACACTTGGTAGGATCTTGATAGAAAAGTTAAAAAAAAGAAAACGTTTATAACATGTTGTTTTCAAACACTTGGGAATGACAGCTAAAAACATACCCCTGCCCACATTTATAGACAAATCCTACAAATGTATGTTTGGATTTCTTATTAACCAATAAAAATGGACCAATTCTCAGAGTTTCATCCACCATATTTTCTTTTTTTTGTTCTTTGTTGTCTTGAAGTCAGAACACTACAATCACTTGACTGTATTCCTTTTGCGTGTAAACACCATCCTTACTTTGTGAACTTTCTGCCTTATTACTGTTGCTTTGGTTATTTTTGACTTGCATATATATTGTTTGCTTAGTATTATTTGACCCTGTTATTTTTATTCCTTTTCCAATCGTTTGAGAAATTTGTCAAATCTGTTGAGCATTTTGCCAATTACACTTACTTCACATAATAAAATAAAAAAAGCCTCTTTATTCATTAACAACCTGAATTTTTAGAAAACCAGGTGACTAAAAATCAGAATAATGATACCCTCAAAAATGGTTGAATTTTGAAGTCTTTAAACAATAGGACTTACTTTCCAGCACTGCCATCTCTGTTTTCTATAGACTTTGAATGCTTTTTGTGTTTCTTGTGATGCTTATGTTTCTTTGATTTGTGTTTCTTCTTTGCTAAATGGTTGTCTTCCTTCAAATGATCTTCTTTTTGCATTTTACCATCAGCTAAAAAAGAAACAGAAATTCATCCCTTTGTCTTTAGTTTCTGTATACAAAGAATTTCTAATTAAGAAAATCAATAGGATTTACTGGCATAAAAAAAATTTTAAAATAATTTTAATTTTAAAAAATATAAATGTTTCCTTGATACTATTCACAATAACAGCAAGTGAAAAATATTTTAAGTATCCTTAACTTTCTAAAATGACCAACGGCTGAAAATCAGACTACATTATATTCAAGTTAAGCTCTTAAAAGAATCAGGGAACAACTGTAAACCCAATACAAAATACAATAAATTTTTATGTTGAAGCACTTGAATAAATGATTACTATCCATATATTTAGAAATGGAATGAAATGAACATTTTTCACAACTGATTCTCTCAACTGTATTATTTAATCCACTATGTCAAATTATGAACAAAAATGAGAAAAATTACATAAAAATTAGTGGCCTTATTCAATACTTTCTTCAAAAATGTTATCTGGATGTAGAACTAAGAATTTAAATTGAACATACAAATATTCAGAGTATATTCAGTTAAAAATTATCTGAAAATACAGCAATACTGTTATTGATCTTGAAAAGTGTACAGTGAAAAGAAATTTTATAAAATAAACAGTGAAAAAAAAAACAAAAAAAACTTAAGGAATTTGTTTCATTTTGAATTACCCGTCTTTTGATATTCTCCACTTTCTGTCAGTTTTGCTTTCTTCTCTGAGGGTCCCTCTTCTTCTTCATCCAAACCATCATCCTCATTCTCACTTGAATTGCTACTACTGTCTTCTTCACTTGAATCGGCACTGATATGAGTGGACAGTGCAAGCGTGGCCACAGCATTCTCACTTGGGAAGCTCTGATTAGAAAGCCAGCCAAGTTTTGGGTCTGTAATTATAAGGCAAACATTATACCAAAATGATTTAAGAAAATTGAAATGTTATAGCTTGGTTTATTTTAAGAATTACATTAACCAGTTTTGTTTTATAAAACATTAATCAAGTGAATGCAGTTGAATAAAAAAATAAACCAAGGGAATCAGCTGTCATTAAACAACCTCCTCTAAGAAAAAGAAACATTTATTCACAAACAATTTTTTCTACTTAAATTTTGGAAATGAGCAATAAGTTTTTGCAAAGACTTTGAGCAGGATCTAGTGGCACCAAAGATCTTCATTGCACTAAAAAGATATGAAGTTAAAATAATAAGAATCTGCAAGGTTACTAATCTTGATCTGGCATCTCAGTTTCAGTCACTTTCTCACTGCATAACAGTTTCTTCTCTTGCACTTCTCATTTGTGGAACTCTTTTCCAGCTTCTTGCTTCCCAGTCAAGTTTGATCTTCAAAAGTTTAAATGTAATATAAATTGTTATCTTCCGTCTTCTTAATTCCTGTTCTTTTATCATTCTCTCTCCTTAATAGCATTGTTTTTTTTCTCATATTATCTCACACTCAGTAACCCCCTTGTATCTTAGTGACTATTGCCTTGCTTGGGGTGAAACGATTTAAAAAACTTCTAAGTTGGCTGGCAGAAGAATTTTTTGGTTATATCATATTCACAAGATAGAAACAAACAGCAAAAGATTAAACTCATTTATATGCTATTTTTTTCCACTTTGCACATCTAATATGATATTTTGTTGGTTGACATTGAAATGTGTATAGAGATATAAATAAAATTAATATAACGGCAAGTGCAAAAGATGGCTGAGCTGCCTTTGCTTATTTAACAGAACTATAATTAAAGTTGCTACACTTTATGTATAATACTTATCAGGAAGAAATCATAATTTTAAAATACCACTGATTAATATAGAGTTTGATCAAGAAAAGAGAATAAAAGGCATTTGAAACAGCACAGACATCTTCATGAAACACAATTTTAGTGTAAAAAACTTGTACCGATATATTTCTGCAGCAATTTTAGAAGTAACATTCATTGCAATACCAAAATTTTTTCATAGGGAGGGGGTACCATACTTTCCAGCAACTTTCTTAAAATGATATATTTCAGGACAATTCTTGATATTAAAAAGAACAAAAAATTAGAAATATTTATTAATTCATTGAATACACTTTTCTTTTTTTTTGATAGCTGATGATTAATTGGACAAAAACTATAATTTTGCAAGTAATAGGTCCAAGTCCTAAACCAGAAAACATTCGCTAATTGAAGCTTTGTACAAGTGAACTTTTCATGATTTTGGTAACATTCTTAGGGGAGCAAAAACTTACTTTTATGAGCTATAAGAGAGAAAATAAATAACCACAAAATGTATTTATCAAGATATTCACAAAACCAGAAACTCTTAATTTTACATTAATTAATATTGAAGACTAAACCACAGCATTATAATATTGAGATTTTAAGAAGTTCAACAGGGTTTTTACTGATAAATACAGTTCTTGGAAGATAAGGAAAATCATTTTGTGAAATAGTTTTAATACATCAAAGTCACATTATTTAGTGAAAACTAAAAACATATCACCAATAAAAGAATTTATGCTGTTTTTTTTTTTTTTTTTTTTTTTTAAATATTTAACAATGTGCTTTATTTTTTATTACAAAGTATTTTTTATTTACTTTTTTGTTTAAAGAATATTTTTGACACATGCTCTGAATTTAAAATGTAACATTTAATATAATTTTAAGGAAATACACAATAGAAAATTTCTTATACATAATACAAAAGACATATCCATCATAATTTCAATTCAGACATGCAACAATGATAAGAGATTTAGAAAAAACTCCAGTTTCAATTAACTTATAAAAATAGTATAAAATAGTATTGACAGGTAAATAAAATTTTTACAATGAATTTGATTAAAATGTATTTCCAATAGGAACAACCCAAGAGAAATCTTACCAGCTGCAGTGATTCCTATTATTCAAATTGATTTTAGGTTATACCTAGCACCAGTTAATTTTATACATTTGTCTTAATAATAATAATATTACAATAATTATCAAACTTCAGAAATCATTTAACCCATATCTTCATGTTTAAAATGACACTAATTTCCCCATATCTTTCCATATGATATCCATATTTTTTCAGAATCTATGTTACATATTTATAAAAACTACCATTCGTCCTGGCTTTGAATATTGATGCTACATTTGGTCTGATGCTCCTGTTTTAGAGATTCTTGATAAAATACAAAGAACTATCTGCAATGTTATTGTTCCTGAAATGGCATCTCAGTTCCAGTCACTTTCCCACTGTCATAACATAGCTTCCCTGAGTCTTTTCTATAAATACTTTCATGGTAATTGTTCTCATAAACTTTCCTCTATGGTCACTAGATTTTATGAATTTAAACACAGTACTAGATTGGCAGTAAGGTCTCATCATTTTACAATTGAAATGGTTAGATGTAACAATAAGTTCTATGCTAAAAGTTTCTTCACTCATAATTCTCACTTGTGAAACTTTTTTCCAGCTTCTTGCTTTTCAGTCAATTTTTATCTTCAATTTAAATGCAATCTCAATCATTATCTTCTGTCTTCTTAATTCCTGTTCTTTTATTATTCTCTCTCTTTGATAGTGTTACTTTTTCTCATATTCTCTCACACTCAGTAACCCTTTGTGCGCTATATTGTTGTCTTGCTTGGGATAGATACATACATACATACATACATACATACATACATACATACATACATACATTTATAGTGGACATTTTACTTAAATTCATAATTTCAGATGAAAACTTTGAAATTTTCTAGCATATTTCAATTATATTTTCACTTTTCAAAATTATAGTTTAGACATATAGAACAATAATGCATCAATTTAAACTGATGCCAGGACATTGGTTAATGGCATAGTACCAGTCAGTTAAATATCCTTAAAATACTATTCATTTTAAAACAAAAGGAAACAAGTATTTTGTACTTAAGAAAGAATTACTGTCCAGTAACTGTGAAAATAGTGTAACCAGATACTAAATAGAGTCTTACTTTTACAAATGTTAATTTTTCATACATGGGAATTTTTTTACATTGACTTAAAATAAAGTTATATCTGACAGACCTAATTAAAAATCCAATTTAAATTTAAATGAAAAAATTTTGATACTGTAGTCTATAAAATATAAGCAATTCAGATTTGTCACCAAGCCAAATTCAAAATAAGTGAATAAAAGAGACTTCCTAAGTTAAAAGTAAAAAAAAAAAAAAAAATTAAAGTCTTACAGAAAGATATACAGTAAGAGAAATACAAAATTAAACCAAATATGTATGTATCAGGTTTTGTGTTATGGCTATAGAGAACAGTTCAATTACTAATGCAGCAGTCTATTTCAGCAGAGAGAATCTTGTAAATATATCATTGCTAATCTGATTTTCTTTGCTCTGATTGTCAGCTTGGAATCTTAATGTTTTATTGATTTATCAAACAGTTTCCCAATTCACTGATGCCATATTTTCATCTACTCAACTCTATCAATAAATTCCAGCAGCTAAAAAGGTACAGATACATAAGATATTACAAAGAAATATTTTACAGTATTTTAAGTTAAGAATTTTAAAAAAAATTGTTTTTCTAGACAAAAAAGAAAGAAAAGAGCTTAAAAAAGAAATCAGCAAATAAAAATGATAAATTCAGTAAGGAAAAATAAAGAAGAAAGATGATAAGCATTGCAATGAAATGAGAGAAAGTGAAAGAGGATGGTAAAGACAGTGAGTGCTAGAGTGACAAGGCAATAGCATAATGATATAATCACTGCTCGATCCCATCTAAATGGATACGAAAGAGACCATGCAAGCACTGATTGTCTCACACCTGCTGCTGTGGCCAGTATGGTGGCTGTTACATAGCAGCTCACACAATTAAGCATTAAATCTATGGTTGCTTTATACACGGCAAAAGCCATCCATTAGACAAGCAGACCAAGCTTCAATGAGCATTTTAAAGAGGAGGAGGAAACATATAGCTTTAGAGAACGATATCTGACATAGAAACCAGCTTTAATAGTAAAAAGAACAATAAGACCATAAAATGAGATGTTTTCTAAAGAAGGAGGTTGAGCCAGGTTTTCTTAAATAGAAAACAATATAGCATCTTCCTCTTTATATTTGATACAGTTTGGTGAGAAGAAAAAAAAAAAAGAAAGCTATTTTGGAAATGTCTGTATGAATAAATACATTTATTTTTATAAAAGATCATAACTTAGATTTTCTAATTAATTTCTGAATTACTGAAATAATGCCTTATATTTATTCACTCATTATGTTAGAATTTTTCATTAAGTTAAAATTTCTTCACTTTATCATTCATTACAATATTTGGTAGAAAGAAATGCCTTTGCAAGGCAAATTTTTATTATTTTAAAGCACCAAATGTATTTTAAATATATTTTTTTCAATGCTGAAAATTAAATGTCATTCTAAAAATATAGATAATATTATTGTTGATGTGTTAATGTCAACTCCCAAAATTAAAATCCTAACAGTCATGAAAATTTTGAAAAATTTAATTTTTTTTAAAAACTGAAATTTGTTCTATGTAAATAAATGAAATTAAATCTTGAAAAATAGTAAAAGTTAATTATGATTGTGATAGAGAATATCTAAGTAAAAAAAGAAAGAAAATACTCAATTAAGTTATTATTCCTATATAAAATAAATTTAAAAATATCTTAATAGTATGAATGCTAAAAGGCAATTCTATTTATAAGAAATGGTCCTCATCTGAAACATCAAATGTGACTCTAAAGGATATAAATCATAAGTTTAAACTTGCTTTGTGAATACAATGAAATCCAGTTACATGGAACATCAGTTACGAAAAATAGTGAAATTATTCAAGAACAGAATCAATTTTTAAACTCAGATTGTCTTTTTTTTTTTTTTGTAAAAAATTTCGTTTTACATTGAAAAGGAATAACTGTTTATCGAGATCAAAATTTTTGGTTGTATGTGTCCCACCTTGTTCTAAAACTTAAATGGTGAGATTTTTCATTTTTAGCTATACCATGGAAATTGATTAGTGACAATAAAAAAATTTAACTGGCGTTAGAATAAATGAGGGTATTAAACTGTCAAGTCTTCTTGAGCAAGGAACATAACAATAAAACAGAAAAAAAATATATGGCATATCATTGAACACTGAAGAAAAATGTAGAGAGTACACAATGAAGATGAGATTATCTATCAATTAGAAATATTTATATAAAGAATAAAGATTTTGATCTTCTGAAAAAAAATCATTTCACTAACAATCAAAGAAAATTTTTTCATTATGGTCTGAATTTCAAAATTCCCCGTTTCCAGAAGAAACAATTTAATCTTAGAATTTTCTTCCAACAATATAAATCTTGCAAACATCTACAAGATTACAATTTTCTTTCTCCAAGGTAAACAGAATAACATATTTTTATATCTAAAGTATATTCAGTGTTCTTTCCCAACCTCTAGCAGAATTAAAAATTCAAACAAAAAACAAAGAGTAATTTAGAATCTAAGAGAATTCTAGGAAATAAATATAAAATAATTATCTAAAAATGCATATTTTATATGAAATCTAACATTGTTTTTGTAGAGAAAATTACAAGTTCTGAATAATTTGTTTGGGATAGAATTTTTTTTCTTTTTTAAAGAATCGGCAGATTTTTACCGTCTAATATTATCTGCCAAACAGTTTTAATAATCAATGGTAATAGTGAATAGATAGATTAGTCCTTCAGATTCAAAAGAGGTTCTTAATTGATTCCCATGCAACTGCATATAGAGTCAGTTACATACCCATTATCACTGTAAAGTGGAAGCATGTTTTCCAATAAAGGCATTTGATGATAAAATCTAAAGCCAAGAATTGTTGGTTTGGTCAAGAGAGATTCATACAGCAACTACTATTTTCTGCCAAATCAGAATGTTAAAGGATCTTTATAGAATTAATATATTCATTTAAAAAAAAAAAAAAAAAAAAAAAAGAAAAGAAAAATAATTTCTCTTTTGGACTTGATGATCATATTTCCAGGACCTATTTTTGCTTATAATTTTACAGATTGTTTTCAGTCTCGACAATACAAATAAATCTATGAATAGATCTGATCGAGAAGAAAGCCTGATTTTAGATGAGATTCTTATTACATGGAAAATAAAATAATAACTGAATGCCAATGTATAAAAATTTCAAGTTAACAGGGAAAGAACACTTTATATATAAAACTGGCTGAATATATAAAACATTTGACAACAACAATTCACTTTTTTATAAAGGAAATTTTCTATTACAGTATAATGTTTTGAACTGATGGAATATGTTGGATTTTTTAAAATCTGAAAATAAGGAATAATGAAAATTAAGAATATTTGTTAGGACAGAGGTACAATGAAGAACATTCAACATTATAAAACTATTTTATACATTAACTTTGGTCAAATCTTGTTTTATAGAAAAACCATTGTCGTTTTTGAAATGTTATAAGAAAATTATAACTAAATGTTTTATGGCATATTGGTATTTAGATATTTCCAGAATTCTATATAGTCCTATGACATGTTATTTCTAAAAATGCTTTTAAGTTCATTTGCGCCAAGAAATGAATTTTAGTGCATTCATTTGTTAACTTCATCTCTGCAAGGAATTAAAAACATGAAAATTGCATACTTTGCAATATTAGTGGCTTCTTAACAAATTTACCTAAAACAATTTTAACTATGTAATGAAAATTATATTTTACAGTTAAATAATAAAACATGCAGATATAATTTTTTTCTAAATGATTCAACCAAATGAGATTTGTAGTTAATTCTGAATTTTTTATTTTATTGCAAAAAAAAAAAAAAAAAAAAAAAAAAATCTTGTAAAAGAAAACATTTTCCAAAATATATCAATTTTGAAACAATGATAAAATGGAAAGGTTGGTTTCATTGTAATATGTAATGAACCAATAAAATTTGATTTGCATCCTGATTCTTGTAATCAACAATCCACAGGGATTTAAAATTTGCTATAGTAAAAAAAAAAAATAACAGTTGCAATAGGCAATGAGATTGTAATAATTGCACTAGTTAAGAGAATTTTATTTCAGTTTTTTCATATTTTATGTGCATAAAAATATAAACCCAAATTGAATTATAAATCAACTGAAATGTTTTTTTTGTGTGTGTTAAATATGCAAGTAAATATGATGTAACAGTACATTATATATATATATATATATATATAGATAGATAGATAGATAGATAGATAGATAATATTAAAAAAATAAAAATCTGCAACTTTATAGCCGATTACATTTACAAAATTGATAGAAAGCGCTTTATAAGCATGCTTATTCTGGATTTTATAAGTTAATATTATTAACAACACTTTTAATCATCTTTGATGTTTTTGAGAGGAAAGGAAAAACTGACAAGTCATCACCACTCTCTTTCCTATATGCTGAGCATCTGTCACAGATATGTTTTGAGAAAACATCTATTAGCTCAAACAAGAAAAAAAAACAACAAATGAACACACTTTATCAAATGTCTACTTATATTTTATCTATAAATAAATTTTAAAAGAATTGTTTTATCAAAGTAATATTGCTTGCATATTCCAATCACACACAAATAGCATTGTTTTCTGAAATCTAAAAAAAAAAATGAAGTTGAAAATATTTGACAACCTATTTGAAAAATTTTATATATTAAATCTAAGAAAAAAATAGAAAAGAGATTTTTTTACTATTTATTTCGTGAAAGTAACAAAACATACTGCTTGCATTATAAACAGCTCTTAGTTTCAAATAATTTTATTCAGTAAGAAGAAATATATAACTCAAGGTAATGGGAATGACAGTAATTATTTCATTTTGATTCATTTTGGTTAATATTTACAGAATGTTGAAAACAGCCGCACGCACACACACACACACACACACACACACACACACATATATATATATATATATATTCTTGAAATATTTCTCTGCTCATTGACTGAAAAAAATAAGAAATAAAAGAGATTTTTCTGTTTACAAATCAGTCCCAAGTTGCTTAGTAGGTTAAAAAAGTTCTTAATTTGGTTATTTTATGGAAGTAGGCACTGGTAAACATAGAAAAAATGTGCAACCAAACTTTCTTAGACCTAAACCAAAAAGTATGATGAAGTAAAAAGTAAAAATTACATCAAATAAAATTAAATAATAATAAAGAACTATTTTCCCAAGGTTTACATTTTTTGCGTTTTTTGTTCATTTTTTTTTCACATGAAATGTGAAATAGTTCTTGTCAAAGGTAAAAAAAAAAACATGACAAACTTGAAAATTGCTACATTTTCCCCTTGAAAGCCAACAAGTTTCACTTGTCTCTTTTAAAGGAAGTAAAAACAAACTTATAAAATGAATTGAGATATTCAATATGCTAAGAAACATGATAGCAGATAGACTCTCCAGATAAAAAAGCAAACGAATCAATTATATTCATTTTCCTATTAACAGCAACAAATGTTTTGTACTTCATAAGCATCTGGTTTTAACAAAGCAAAATACAATTTACAAATTCTTCTTATTTCAGTAAGCATTGACAGGAAAAAATATATTTATCTTAAAAAAAAAAACTGGAATGTAATATTTTTGTTTTTGAAAATTACATTTTGAAATGGTAGGCACGAGCTCAATTTAAAAATATTGATTTTCGAGTTTAAACAACATGACTTGGCCAGGAAACGACAATTACAATCTGAGATTTTATTTTATTCAAAACTTAAAAAATGCCAGAATTCATCAGATTTAAGATAGATAAATAACTTAGTAATTGGATTTATTGGATTCACAGAACATTACATTTTGCAACGATTTCTTCTTCATATTTTTAAAGGTTCTTCTTTTTGCTTGAGTCTGTTTACTGAATTTTATTAGTTGGTACTTGATACATAATTCTAGCTGTGCATGCCATACACATACATTTTAAATGAAAGTTGAAATCAATATACAGTGTACACGAATAATAGCATACAATTAAGAAAAATGACGCTGGGAATGTCAGCTACATATCATCAAACTAATTTTTCTTTACCAACAATCATGATCTGTTGACTTGCAGACTATTTTTGTTTGAGATTGAAACAAGCAGACTCAAAAATATAAGCTGTCAACTTTCATGACACCAAAAGGGAATTTTTTTTATTTAAAATAAAACAAAATAGAAAATCAACATGAACACTATTTTTTTTTTACTCAAACAAAATAGAATTTTCTTCAGGCTTTGTAAAAATGTATTTAATTTAATTATTTCTAAAACGACTTTTACATTTTTAAATCATTTTTACTGTACAGTCACTTTTAAAACGAATCACGCCAAAAGAAATAAAATGTCATTCATTCATTAACGAACCTGAAGTTTAAATAAAAAAAAATGTTGAATTCATTTTTTTTTTTTTAGCTTGATCAGTATATGTATTCTTTTTATTTTCACTTTCCGCATAAAAAGACTAGAATAATCGATGTTTTTTATTTAAAGATAAGCTATTCTTTGTTTACTGAAAATTTTCTTATACAAGAAAATGAAAAGGAAAGAAAAAAAACGGAAAACGCGTTTGTGGAAAATCAATGTTTTGAATTAAGGTTGCAAATGTTACTTTTTCCACTGGACATAATGATTGATTTTTAATATTTTGATATTATTTACGATTACGATGGATGAAATTTAAAAATTTATTTGGTTATTTATTTGTATTTTTCAATAATCGACTTATATTTTCGTGACGGTGAGGCTGCTGCTCAATGTTGTTGTCAGGCACATTTAAGACACACAAAAGATGAAGATGAAAAATAGGACAACGTGACTTTTCTATTCCTTCTCAGTCACGGAGTCGAACAGAAAAAGAAAATGATGAAGTTATTGATGTGACCAATTTACCTGGACTTATAATTGCGATATCTTTCGATAAAAATGTTCAAAAGTTATAAAGCATATTGAAAATTGAGAAAAGAATATGACTTATGATATTTAATTTAAATAAATAATTAAATTGGCAAATAGTTATTGGCATTTATCAAATGGAATTTCTTACCAAAAATGACTTACTTATGCTCTCCACCCCACACGATACCCAGTTATTTATTTCGTCCATTTTTTATTTTTAATAAAGCAAACAGATTATGAAATTCAGCTAAAAAGTATCGAGGTGGATTTTGAAAATGTGATAAGTTAGTAAAAAAAGAAGATTAATGCAATAATAAAAATATTAAATTAAAAATACAATCGGAAAGTTCAAAAAAGTGGAAATCGTGACTTCATTTGCCGGGTTTTCTGTTCGAATCTAGTTTTTTTTTTTTTTTTAAGTTATTTGTTTAAAAAAACAAAACAAAACAAAAAAAAAACTTCTTTTTTTTTAAATTTCGATTTTTTTTCATTAATCTAAAAAAAAAAAAAAAAATCCCCAAATAAAAAATTATTTTTCTTTTGATCAATTATTCACTGAAATCAATTTTTTGCTTTTAAGAGTACATATCACTAACAAAAAACTTAATTTTTAGGCGTGTCCAACAAAACAGCACATTTAGAAAATACATAATTTTTATATTTTATTCTCAAGATGTGTTTAGTTTACTTTTTAATCGATAAATAAATCGATCTTTATACATGGAAAGGTTAGCAAGATAATTTTGAAAGCTCTAAAAAATTGAACAGATAATCGAGATTAAAAAAATCGAATTTTTATTAAAAAATTACATTAAAAACAAATCAGGAAATAATTAGCACAATAATTCAAATAATTAAATATCGATTTAAGTTGGAAAAAATAAAAAAAATATATTTTTTTAATAATCGTCTTTAAAAAGTTTAAAAATGCTGTTCGTAAAAAAGAAAAAATAACAAAATACAATTGAAAATGGACAAAACGACAAATCGCGATTCACGTTTACGGTTTAAAAAAGGAAAAAATACTTTTTTTTATTTTATTTTATTTATAATTTTTTAGAAAACTATTTCAAGACAAGCCTAATTAAAAATAAATTAGTGTTTTAAATGGCATCTAAAATATAAAACCTGCAAATAATAATAAACCGTCTTTACTAAAAATCGAACTTTACCATTTTCTCTTTATTTACTTTAAATATTTTTCTCCACGTTTTACCACCGAATCTTTTTTTTTTTTTTTTTGCCCTATATGCTTTTTCATTTTCTATTGCTTTCATTTTTAAGCAAACATTTTACTTTTCACTAAATCAGTACTTTTATAAGATATCTAAACACTACTGACCATTATTTGTAGAATCTGTATTTATTGACGATGTTGTCGACAATGAAGCTGCCGCTTTAGTCGCAGCAGCCGGGCTTGTTAGATTGTTATTCGTATTATTAATAGAAGTATGACAAACGTCTGACTTGTTGGAGTAGGCAGGAAACAAGGGTGATCTGTTTTCGCATATTTCTGGTTTCGGTTTACTTCTTTTGATTGGAAAAGGTACAACGGTCGGTCTTCTGTTGTTATTACCAACTGGCTGACGATCAGCTTGTTGTTTATTATTGTTATTATGGCTGGCCGTACCAGTAGTGTACTCCGTGGGTCGTCGCTCTGTGTCGGCCATGTTAGCCAGCGACAATTACGACAAGGGCCGTAACTCTTGTTCAACCTCACCCACTTCCTCCTCCTTCCACAAAAAAAAGAAGCTTCCTGTTCTTCGATTTCAGGGTTCAGACATATTGATGCTTACGAAGTATACAGCCAAATAACGTCGCCTTGTTATGTCGTTTATTATCATAAATCTTTCAAGTCATTAGTTTTTTTTTTTTAGTAAATGACAACAAAACTGGGGTGCACTGGTTCCTCTCCTCGGATTCGAAAACGTGAAGCTGATCAAAACGAAATTAAAAATATTACTCATTAATAAATCCCATCACTGGAAATAAATGTTTTTGTTCAAAAAAATTAAATAATAAAAATATTTATTATTTTCACTCTGACAAATTTTCGTTGTAGTGCATACAGGAGTAAGATGCAAGTCAAGTACAATTTATTTTAAATTCAACGTCAAGTTTTTAAATGAAAAAAAATATGAAAATCTGAATTTTTATTTTCTTTATATTGCAAAAATAAATAAAAAACACTTTCTAACTAAAAATGAACATTTAATAATTATTTTTTATTCGACTATTTCTTCATTTTGAATGATTATGATATGAATAAAAAAAAATATGAGGTGTGTAGTGTGCAAATGCATAGAATTTTGATTCCAGTCTTTTTTTTAATCCATACTCTTGCGACGACACGAAGAAAAAAAGACGGGAAGAATCCATCGGCCGAAACGTGATCGAGAATTAAAAAAAAAGAAAGCTTGCTTTCTTTTTGTTTTTTTTAATCATGCAATTCTACAAGGTGATCAGTATCACCGATCTTCATTATTTTTATTGCACTATCGTCTGGCACATGGCTTCGTTTACAGAGCACTGAATAAAGCTTAAACTGTCACCATTCTCACTATCTCGCACACGAATATGACATCCTTTTATTTTTACAAGTAGAGTAAAACCGAAACAAACAAAAAAATGCAAGTCAGCGTGTTTGACTTTTAAACGCCATGTATAGTCACGCACAGTAACAAAAAAATGAAGTGCTTCTTTTTTTCATATAAATTCACCTTGATTAATGAAAAAGAAGCATTTATTTTACTTTCTGATTTGGTATGATGAATGTTTGTTGTTGGAAATGGGTTTTTCAAAAATGTAGATAAAATAAAAAAATATTCATAAGAACAAACTAAAACCACCACTTTTAAGACAAGGCTACGATTGTTGGACACCAAGCGAGGATCGAAATCATAATTATTATCGGTGATGCGAAAAAGAATTAACAAGCTAACTAGTTTTTCTTTGATTTCAATTGCATAAACAGGAAACTATTTTTTTAAGCAAATTCCTAGTGAGTTCGATCACCGACTCAATCTTTCTTTTTGTTTGACGTTTTCCAAGGAGACCGAAGCTAAATGTTGGAGAGGAAAGAAAACTTTTATTATTGTAGCAAAAAAAAATGTACAGCAGAAATGTAGCTTCAAGCTTCGGATGAGAATTTCAAAGACGATTTTCAGTTTGCATGTGTTGTTTTTATTTATTTTTTTATTTGTTTTCAACTTTGTGAAAACAGTAAAAAAAACTTCACTAAAATGTTTTAAGAAAAAAAATGTTGTCTAAAATCAGTTTTTATGTAATTTTCTTTCCCCCCCTCCCCTCCCGGTGATTACAATCAGCATCTTCCACGAGAGTGTAAATAAAGAATACAATCTTCAACCATAATAAAAAAAAAAAAATTAAAGCTGATGAGTTGAACGAGTCTTGTTTTAGTTTTAATGTGGTGGGCATGAGAATTGGATTTCATTTTATTTTTGTTGTTTAACCACGGTTCAAAACTATCAACGTTACAGTCCCTTCTTTTGTAAGTTAAGTAATAATAACAAATCAATACAATGAATAACACATGGCTTCAGTTTCAAAGTTACTGAATTATTTATTAGAGTCAAATTTGTAAATACGTGCTACACGCAAATTGTAAGTGAGTGATGCCGTGCCTAAATACCAGTTAGTGAACCACTGGGAATTGTAAAAATAAAAAAACCCGAAACGTGAGCTCCCAGAGAAGGCAGATTTTGATCTATACTTTGGAGTTGGACAATTCAAATAAATAAACAAACAATAAACCAGGTGCCTGTTTATTGTTTTAGGCATGTTGACTTTAAAACAATCACGAAGAAAATAAAATTCTGACTTATTATTTCAATCAAATCAAAATGAACGAGAAAAATATAGCTTGTTTTTTTTTTAAGCAACTTTTATATTGCAATTGCTTCATTAAAAAAAATGTGTATCCCCACCAAAAAACACACGTGCAGGTGATATATCCTTAAAAGCCGGCTGTCTGGTGAAGTGCGCCCCAAAATTAAGCGATTTTGTAAGAAATGTGAAAGATTTTCCCACGATGTATTAGTTTCTAAACTTAAAGCCTCGTGGGAACTTTTAATTGTGAAGTTCCACGTGAGTTATGTTATCTCTACCTACCTATCCCATGTAGTTCGACATGGACGAGGAAGAAGCAAAGCAGCAGAATTATTATTTCATTTTCAGTACAATACATTACAATCGATAACAAGAGAAAAGAGAGTGAGACTGACAATCAAACAAACGTTACTCATATTTGAGTAGACGCTCCATTTTTTGTTTTGTTTGTTTGTTGTTTTTTTTTAAATTTAAAATTTAAAGTGTAATTTTACCGGCCCCTGCACACCCGAGAAAAGTAAAACTTAAAGAAAATATCCCCTCTGGCACACACAATATGACAAATACATTGTAAATTTTACAATGAGATAAAATAAAAATAATGCGATAAAAATTAAATTAAAAATAGAATTTTTTAAAAAATGAATAATTGAATTGAATTTCTTCTCATTCTCTCTGCTTCTCTAAAGTAAAATCAAAAGAAATCAGTTTTTCGTTCCTAAATTTGTTGAAAGAATTATAGAGCACACAAAAAAAACTATCAGGAAGAAGTCTGCAAATTTTTAATCAGAACATCACATTCACCTCAAAGAAATTACGTTGAGGGAGGAGAAAAATATGTCAACATTAATTTTGCAACCAACAGAAAGTTTCCAGGGGTGGGGGGGGTTGATCGAAAATCCATCACGTGACTTGAGCGGCCATTTTGATTGTTTACTTTTGGAGAGGGGAGGAAATGTCTACATAATTTATGTGTGATGTCAAAAGGATGAAGATAACAGCAATAGTAATTCATTTTATTCCAAACAGAGGGAATACATATGTAACAATCGTGTGCATATTACTTGGAACCAAATATAATACTTATTATTTGTGTCATCAGGGAAATCTCGCATGTTGCCCCTTTTTTTGGCTTTTTCAAATACACCTCTCACATTCTCATTCAAATTTTATTTTAATTGTATTAAATAAAGAAGGAGGCTTTTGTAATTATTTTCTTATAGTAAAACTAAGTACTTATTTGAGTCGTGTATCTTTTAGATATGTTTTTTTTTTTATCGTATTCTGATTTTTTTCGTGACTTCATATTTTACATTGAGTTAAAAAGTTCTGCTAGTGTTCTCTTTAGCCATTTTTCTACCTGTGTCAATTGGATAATGAAAATAAAGTTGCACTTTCCACACGCCTCTTTTCTATTATTGCTGCTGCCACACTCAATTTCTCCCACCCTCAAGCACTTCAACACCCATCGTCAGTGGCTTCCAAGTCGAAAAAGAATAGGTAGATTTACGAATTTAACTGAAAATTATTGTAGATCCATAAATTGCTATCACTACTACTAATTTTTTTAGTAATAATACTAGCAATCTATTGGATCTACTTTCTTTACTTTTTCAAACATGGAACAGTAACCCTTTTCTTTTTGAGTGCTTGAAGTTAAGTACGTGATATCTCTTCAGAGTCTTCAGTCTCTGGATTTAAGTGTACAATACAGATCCCCATCTTTTTTTTTTTTTTATTAAACAAACGCTTTTTTTTAAAACCAAGTTTAAATCAAAATATACAAACAAAATAATATTTTTTTTGGAAAAAGAAGAAAATAAGTATTATTTAATTTTCAGTAAAAACAAACGCAACAAATTTTCATGAACTTTTTTAATTAGTAAAATTTTAAGGTACGACAGAATTTTTTGATTTCAAATGACTGCAAAAAAAAAACCTGTATCAAACTTTGTTAATTAAATTTCTCCACTAATTCGCTGAAAAAGAGCATACCATGATGAAAAAGGCTCCAAACTTGACGAAAAAAAATGTTACCGTCTATGTGTTGTGTAGGTAGTAGTAAGTAAAGGGCTGCTTATTAAAAATTAATTTCTACGAAACACTATGAACCACATTTGTTGTCATTGGTAAAAAGTAAAGTCTTTTAAAAAATTAAAAAGTAAAAACAAATAAATATGCATGCTTATTACTGACTTATGAATAAAAGAAACTATAGAGATGTCTCTGCAGAGTAGTGACATAATGTCTAAGGTTCAAACTTAAAATTGGCATTGGTACCCAAATGATCATTGAATTTAAGCAAGGTCGAGCATGTTCACTACCTATGTCGGGGTTAGCTCCTCCTTAATTCCGTAATTGTCACTAGGGGTCATTCTCCTTATACTATAAATACTGGGTGACTCCTTGCCTCATTTTCTTTTTCCTTCAGGCCTCATGCCACATCCCACCTCGTGTGGAGATGAGGTAAATCCTCTTTTTCATTTCAGTGAACACCGCTACAATGTGAGCTCTTGCAAAAGACAGCGTTTCCCACTTCTGAGAAGACACTATGAACATTAAAAACATACACATACATACAAACACTTACCAAAGGACAAACAAATGTTTACACACACATACAAATATTATTGTCTATATCCATTGTAAAATTGTTTTGTTTAATACATATATTTGTTTATATATATATATATATATATATACTACACCGACACAGATAACTACTTGGAGATACCAGGTATTGTAAGCTTGGATGTGCAGCTGCCATAATGGATAATGGCTCTCAATTGGAAAACAGTGCAGTTCCAGTTCCAGTCAGGTTCATTATATTCACTTTATGTGCAAATACCCTTGGGAAAAGTATGAATCCACCTTGAACAGCTATGGGTTAAACAGTAGGTTTTGTAACAGTAAATTATTATTATCTCTAACAATTTTTACAATCCAAAAATATTTTTTGACTTTAAAATAACCTATATAAAACTAATTAATCAAACTTAAATTGCAGGCTGGTGAAGTTTCTTGTCTCATCTAGCTATTTGTTTTCAAATTTAGTAAAATTATATAATTAACAAGAGTACCATATAAAACTAGGTATAGTAATGCTTATCAGATAGTCACATTTTCTTCTTCAAATTATCATTTAATACCAACAAAGATATGAACGTCATAGTCTGGCAAGCAAATCAGAGACAAGATCTGTTCCCATTCATATCTTTGTTGGGACCATTTCTAATTAGCGCACAAGACCATGATATTCTTGTTGGAAATGTTTCTGATTGGTTTGTGGACAGTGGCTAACCTACATTTTTGGGGCCCTGAAGCTTGAAAAGATATGAGAGAGGCCTTTTGAGGATTCAACTTTCAAAATATAGGTTATGAATAGATTCTAGCGACCTCAACAAGCCTATATAACTGGAAGTTGGTTGCCTCAAGTACTCAAGAAAATTTTGAAATTTGACCAATTACAGGAGAATTTTTAGGTCATATGAAATGGGTATTAGAGTATATACTAAGGCTAACATTAGCATCACCCATTGGCATATGATTTTATCACTAAAATGGCCTTATTTTAATAACAAATATTTAAAAATAACATTGATTTGTTGATAAATTCACTCAGGGTTTCCTCTGGGATTAGGGGCTCTGAAGCTTAAGCTTCATTTGTTTCAGAGTAGATTCACCACCATTTCTGGAAATATGACTTCATGACCAGGCAATTATGAATTTTTATATTTTTTTTTATAGAAAACAGTTGCTAACAGTTTCTTCTTTTGCACTTTTCATTTATAGAACTCTCTTCTGGCTTTTTGCTTTCAAGTCAACTTTGGTCTTCAAAAATTAAAGTGCAATGTCAATCATTATCTTCTGTCTTAATTCCTGTTCTTTTATCGTTTTCTCAACTTAATAATATTTTTCTTTTTCTCATATTCTCTCGAACTCAGTCACACTTTGCATCTTAGTGACTTGACTTGCCTTGTTTGGGGTGAAGTAATTTTTAAAAAATGATAACATTTGGAATCACAATGGAAAAATTATTTGATAACCCAAAATCAGCCAATTTGAGTCATCCTATCCCTGCAATTATTTTTGACTAGCTGTGCTATGAAGTAATAACTAATATAATAACCAGTATTGCTTAACGCACAGAAGGTCAGTGATACTTGCTCAAAAAAGACACATTGGTTTTAAATGTAGTTGAGTGATGGCAAAACATAATTTGGTCACATGATTTGGGCATATAGTAATACTGACTGGTTTTAACTACAAAGATATTTAAAAGGGTCATTTAACTAAAATGGTGAATACAGAAACAGAGAAATGAAAATTACACTGATTTTCCTCATGACTGCAGGTGTTCAGATGAAATGGGTGTAGTAAAAACAGAACCAGTGAATAAACTTATACCAAAGCTGTATTGCACTTTACTTTGACTACTTGTCTACTGACGGATATTAAAGGGTGCTTTCTATACCTCCTAGATCTTAAGGGGAGGTAACTGATGTTTAATCAGTACAATGGGTTCTATGGCTAAAGAGAATACTTTATTGCTTGTTTTGGTTTTGAGAGCTCGCTCTTCATTTGAAATGTTGGGTAGGGAAAATGCACTCCTCTGAATATTTCAAATGAATTGGAAGCACTTAATCAGAAAAATATAAGTTTAAGTTATTATTTTTCAGCACTTCTTCCACTTAGACAGGAGAGCACCAGCCATTTCATAGGCATTGTTTTAATACATCATCATTATTTATTAAACTATCAGTTTTCACTTCTTTTGGTGTGTCATTTTCAAAGACATTCTACTTAAAGATTAAACGTTTTTGTATTGAAAATGTTGGATCTCCTTATGATAAGGGACTCAAAACTCAAAGATACAGTGATAAAAATGCCTGATGGTATCAACCATCTCTGATAGCTTTTAATAATTTTTAAGCAGTGGTATCAATTATCACAAGGAAAATGGTAAAATTTATTATATCTTGTTACTGGGGATACATTAACTAATATCATTTCATTATCACTCCAATTATGGTAAATGCTTGCACTCTTAATAAGGTTCCTTTATTTGAACATCTATTAGGACTCCAGTTCATCCCGGACCTCAAATGGAATTCACGTATATGATCCCTCACTAAAGAAGCTAAAAAAATGGTTGGTACCACTCCAGAAAGCACCTGACTCCTCCTCTTATACTTTATCAGACCAAAAATTGGGTATTGATGCCGTATATGGGTTGAATATCCTCACCAACTTGCAATTGTCTAAGCATGATGAGTACAGCTATACTTCTGAAGATGTGGTCAATCAGGGAGAGGTTCCTCCAACAGGACTGAGTAGGCCTTGAATTTGGATTTAGATTCTCTGGCCTTCTTCAAGTGTCTGTCACACTTGGTAATCTCCTTGGAATTTTAAATTGTTATTCAATCCACTGTGCCAGGGGAGAGAGTTTGTTTTCACCTCTTTTTCTATGTTTAGGGGATTTATTAGTTAATTCTCTCTAGTATATTTGCCTTGTGTTGCTTGTCTATTTCTTCCAGTGAACCAAAGAAAGACCCAAGCAACACAAAGGCTATATAACATACACTGAATTTACTCCAGTTGTTATGAATGCTTGCACTCTCAATGAGGATCCTTGATTTGAACGCCTATCGAGACTCAGGAATGTTTGGCTCCTTATACCAATCCAGAAAGTACTTGATTGCACTTGTCATGTGCTACCTATACAAGAGTCAGATTAGACAAAAAAATGGAATATTGCTGGACTGGAGTGGCCTGGTACTCTCTTTCCAGCCTTGACATGAGTTCAAGGTCATTTACGCAACCTTGTGCAGGATGACTTATTTTCCACCCTGCAACCCCTTTCCCACAGACGCAACATGCCAATCCTATCATTACTTCCATGGCAAATGTTTAGACGAATTTCATTCGTGGAACCATCATTTCAGACTTTTATAGTGAAGCCCCACCTTGCTATGTACACAAATTAGAATCATCATCATCATCATCATCATCATCATTCCCTTTGTATTACATTGGTAGGACAGATTTTAGACAGCTTCTTCCCAAGATCTGCCACTTTGTGGAACAGACTCCTATATGGATGCTTCTACAAGCACTTCAAGTCCAGAGTTAATTGTTATCTATCACACATATCATCATAATCTTCACTTCTTAATTCTTCCTCTTACATTCATATCACATATCTCATTCCATAACCCTCTACCTTGATTAGCTATTGAGTTTCATATTTGGTGAACATTAGTAATATATATATATATATATATATATATATATAAGGGACAAATAGGAAACATTTATAAATTTAATTTGTTTAGTTTTATTTAAGTTACATCAGGAAATGAAATATGGAGAAAAGACAATGTTCCATACTTGATCCAAATTATATATAAGTATCTTACTTCACACAGCCTCCTTTTGGATAAACAATATGGCTTCTGCTTTACCAGGTATATCACCAACATGTTAACAGATGTCACTGAATTTGTCTATCAAGGTTTAGATAAGAATGACAAAACTCAGGCTGTGGCTCTAGATAACTCAATTATCAAGTTAAATAACTATTAAACAATCAACTTATTGTTGGCTACAATTGAGTTAAGTTTGTATTAAATTGCTTGAAAATAGGAGTTTTTAGTTTAAAATTTGTGTTGAAATTGTTTTTTCGTTTTTCCTAGTTTTTTGCTAAATGCAGTGTTGTAGAAATAAAAATGAGCTAACATTGAGCTTGTTCTGATGTAAGTAACTTACTTAAATATTAAAACTGATTCACAAAAAGAGCTCAATGTATTTATTATAACAGAGCATATAAATTACATGGAATAGAAATCCAAAATTACCTCATTCAAATAGCTATTTCAGCGCACAAGACTTACTTATAGGCCTTGTCAACTCAGAGGTGTGAAGAAATAAAATAGGAGCTCAGAATTTAAACATTTAAAGAAAAGAAGAAGAAGACGAAAAAGGAAAAGAAAAAAGAAAGAGAGAGAAGAATAAAAAAAGAAAGCTGCAATGAAAATCTATACATAAATTTAAATAAACTCCCAATATCATGGTAAGAAAAGTAGGAATGCCTGGTTCAAGAAGGCAGTTAAAATAACCTTGACCTATATTTTAAAATATTAACATCTCAACTTAGATTGAAACAGGATCACAAAATTAAAGACATGAGTGCAAACAATTTTAAAAATTGAAATATAAAATAGTAAATATTAGTTCTAAATCAAAGAACAAAAATTATACTTTCTCCTTTTTTTTAAAAAAAAACTCCCAAATCTCTGCTAGCAAAAATTGCTATGCTAGCAAAAAATCTATGCTAGCAAAAAATAGGGGGAAAACATCAATATGTAGTTTATAAAGAAAATTACTTAAAGGTATTTAAAAATTAGAGAAGACTTATTTAAAAAAATACTTTTAAGAAAGAGTAAATAAAAAGGTAACATCTAAAATTAAAAATTAAAATAAAAACAATATATATATAATATACAAATAATAATACATATATTATAATAATTAAAATAATTATTAAATAAAAAATATAATTATTAAATAAAATTATTAAATAAGAATAAAATATTAAATATAAATTACTATTGTTAATAATTGTGATGATACAAGCATTGCATCATCCTGCTCAGTCCTCTTTGTTATCTTGTAGAATAAACATTTGTAGTGTATACATACTTGTAATTATATTAGTGTAAGCGTAAAAATATTAATAATGTGCAAAAGTTTATGTACAGTAATGAATACAGTACATGTACATTATAGTAACATGTAAATTTTATTAAAATTTATTGAATTAAAAGTAGGCAAAATGTGACAATGCTGAATTCATTTTGTTTAATGTTTACATAATGTAAAGTGTGTTTTAGTCTACTATACAGCATATAATCATTGAATTTTAAATTGATATCAATAAAATACAGTAGAAAAATGTAATATAATTTAAAATTAGAGTAAAATAAAATGCAGGTACAGCATGTAAACTACACAGTAAAATAAACTATGCATCCAGTTCAGGTTGATTTGTAAAGTAGATTTCATCACTGCAGTTTGTTCCGTTACATTTTTCCATACATTTACTGTACTGTACAGTTTAATGTGTTACTGTAAATATTACTGTACATGTACAATACATTTTAAATTTTAGAGGGTAATTTTTTTGATAATTTTTGTCGCCCATGATGTCACCCAAGTAGCTGGTTGCTACTAAGAAGAGGGAAAAATATTCATGCAAATGAAGATCATTCAGAAACATGAAGAAGGTACCTGTGTTTCTGACCTTGCCAATCTATATGGACATTTGGCATAAGCAATTTGCACTATTTGTACAAAAACTTAATGTAGCCAAGTGAGTTAACATAATTACCAAGCATCATTCAAAAGCCCTAGAAGATGTTGAGAAGTTGTTGTTGGTGTGGATGAATGAGAGGCAGCTACGAGGTGATTCTGTATCTGAAGATATTACATGTGCAAAGGCAAGGGCACTGTACGTGGATCTTATCAGAAAAATACCAGGCATGTCTTCTGAAGAGGAAAATCCACTTCAGGCAAGCTGAGGATAGTTTGCAAAATTTAAAAAGAGAACTGGAATCCACAGAGTAATGGAGAAACTGCCAGCTCTGATGAAGTTGTCTTGTTTCAGAGGTGTTTTGAAGTGACCGAAAATACAAATCTGACCCTAAGAGAATTTTGTAAACATCACTTCAATACACTAAATTGCTTAAATCTCATTGATAAAGCTTAGGAAGTAGTCATAGTAATATATTTATTTACATTATTTGTGTATAATCTTTTATAAAATCTCTGTTTCCATTCCCCCACAGAAATTCCAATGTAAACATTATAATTTTTCATATTTTCTTTGGGGGAAATGGATGCTTGGCATATAATCCTAGCAGATCTGCATTTGCCCTCAACTGATCAACTTTCTTTGTATCTACAATTACAGGATGGTTCAATGCCAGGTTTGTTGTTTATCCCATAGAAATTAATTAAAATGTAGTTATTATGAGAGTTGATAATTTTGTCCATGTTACTGGTACAGGAATAGCTAATTTTAATTGTTTTCTTATTGAAGATCTTAGAGGGTTGTTTTATGAAAATGTTTATTTATTAACTTTGAAAAATACTGTCCAGTCATATATATATATATATATATATATATTTATATAGGATGCAATGGATGGATAAATTGTTGCCATTTTATATTTTTGATTTTGTTAACTACACAGAATAGTACAAAATCTGTGAGAAAAAGAACACCATGGCACAATTCACTCTGCCATAAATTTGGAAATGGCATGCTGTACTCCTTGGCATTTTAGCTGGAAGTTCCAATACAAATATTTTGGAGTGTTTGGGTGTCAATCTGAGGACAGTGCAGAGGATATGGCAAGAGTTGGATGAGTCTAATGGTGATTACGAAGGTGTTTAGAGTAATCATTAGTGATGGCGATATTATTCATCTTCCTACAGGAACTCAGACTCAATACTCAGGCCTATATCAAGTGACTTGAGGGGGTAGTGTTGCCCTGGGCTAAGAGAGTGGCTGCTAGAAGACCCTATGTCTGGCAACAGGACTCTGCACCATGCCACACAAGCAGGAGAACCCAGTCATGGCTGTCAGACAATTTCTGCAACTACATCATCCCTTACATCTGGCTACCTAACTCCTCAGACTGCAATCTACTTGATTATTATGTAATGGAAGCAGTTTTGTGAGAGACCAATAAAACTCCTTGTAACATCAAAGATGAACAAAGACTATAGCAGCATTCACCAACTTAAACAAGGAGATTGTCCAGAAGAACTGCAGGAGATTCCAAAGTCATGTGGCTATGGTTGAAATCAATGGTGATTTTATTGAATAAATTTACTCTTTAGTATTTTAAGTTATTTTTGTGTAATTTTGGTAAATATATCTGTTAAAATTAAATTATTTTCATTTTTGCTTATCTTGAAGTCAGAAAATATTAAAGCCAGAAAATATTTTTAGGTTGTAAGAATTATTGGAGATAATAATAATTTACTGATACATGTCGTACTAATTAACCCATATCTGGGGGAGAAGAGGTGGCTTCATACCTTTCACAAGGGTATTTACACATAAGTTAATATAATGAAGCAAACTGGAATTAGAACTCTGCTTTCTGATTTTCAATTCCAAGTCGATATCTATTATGTCACCCACTCATCCAAGTTTACAGCACCTGGTATTCTCAAGCAGTCACCTATTTAGGTACTGACCAGGCTCAACATTGCTTAACTCAATGATCAAACCAGTTTTTCAATGTGATATGGCTGTAAGCTGAATTATCAGGGCATTATAATAGGTGCCATTACATTTCTAAAATTATACAGAGATCTGATATCCTTAAATCTACTGGGTTATGTGTATATCAGGAATTCCTGATAGGAGGCTTTAGTGCCAACCCTGGGCAGCATTGAGGCTAACCACAGGTCCTTAACGATCATTACCAGAGGCATCTGGCTAGAATTCTCTACAGTAATAGACATATATCCAATAAATAAATCAGTTTAATGTTTATTAGTTGCCATGATGTTATGTGTCATGTTAATGATGTTCCCAATGAGTAATAGTGAATGATGAGACAAAATGTACTGTGTGCTTATTTGTAGCAGAACTGACTCTGATTGGTAGTAGCTGCTTTATTGAAATGTGATTGGTCTCTATAAATAGTTAGAAGGGAATTAACTCTGTATTTATTAATACATCACACATGATATGGGAGTAGAAGTCAATGGGTTGGGTGTCCCTCTTAATACCATGACATTGGATACAGAGCATCATCTGTGCTCATGACATTGCTAATTGGACCCTGGAAGAATGTCAAGGTGTGGTTGGTCTGATGAGACATGGTTCCAGTTGTTTCATGCTGATGGTAGGGTTCAGGTTTCAGCAGACTCCATGAGGCCATAAACCCAAGTTTTCAACAAGGCACTTTACAGGATAGTGATGGTTCCGTAACAGTGTGGGGTGTGTTTATCTAAACACGTCATTGACTGGTAACTGCTATGATGCACTGCTTCATGACCATTTGCACCCATTTATGAACTATATGCACCCCAACAATGATGGGTTATTGCACCATGTCATCTGGCCCAAGTTACACAGAATTGGTTTGAGAAGCATTTTGAAGACTTCAAATGAAAGGTGTGTACCACCATGTTCACCTGACATCAGCCAGTCAAGCATTTATGGGATTCATATACAAGATCTTGTATCTACAAGTATCAGGAAGCTGTGGAGAGCTGTCAAAAACTATGGCTCAACATCTCTTGTGAATTCTTCCAACTATTTGTAGAACCAATGCCACATTGAGTTTCTGCACTTTACAAAGCTAGAGGAGGCCCTACATAATACTGGGCTCCAATTCCATGACTTTTGGCATCTCAGGAAATCTATTTATGGTATTGGATAGTATAATTTTTACTAGAAGTAAAAATAGGTATTAGTAAACAAAATTCACATTCTATTTGAGGTCATTTATGTTCAAGTGTGAATATACCTTTTCTTGTGCTTTGACTCATAATTGAATATCTTGATAAGAATGCTATCACAGGTATGTTAAGAAAGTTGATAGAGAAGATATAAAAACATTCTTTACAATTCTGTTCAAGTAATGATAGCAAAATAAAAAGCTGCTAAGCTCATTGTCTACCTTGAAAGGGACCATTCATATTCTTATTTATTTCAAGATAATTGTACACCATTAATTACTTCCTTCCATTCTTCTCTATCTCCCATGATATTCATTAGTTCTTCACTCCTCAAACCAGTATCATATAATTTAGGTCTTCCATTTCACATGTTTAAGTGCTTACAAGATTCCTCTTTTTCAAACATCAAGTTATTTTAACTACTCTCTCTCCTTGGCAGTGTTTTTTTTAAGCATTGCTTAGAATTATAAAACCTAAACATATGATGAAAATGAATTTATCCATTTTTTTATTTTTCATTCACTTTCATAGGTTTAGGCTTTATTACAATTCTAATAATTGCTTTTTAAAACAATAAACATTGCCAAGAAGTGAAGGTAGTTAAACTATTAGCAGTGTTAATGTTAGTTTTTTGTGGGTGTGATGGTCCATGTTTGCCTATTTGCTTTTTTTAATTACTGAAGTTATTGAGACTTCCTTAAAAGAATGCAATGGTATCTGTCTGCATCATTTGAAAACATTTTTTAAATCAAAGATAGTAAGATTGTAAAAAAGACCACTAGTGAACAGAATTTAAATCTCATTTGATATCCCAAAATTGTAACCTTGTTTAGACTAAGTTAAATTTAGTGACTGTATTTACAAGGCCACCAAAGATAAAGAATGTGGAAAAAGGGAGATACCTAAAAATCCCTTAAGTGAGCACTCTTAGGATTTTATAGAGGGTATTAATTTATTAGTTAATTATATACATTTATTTAAACTTCTATCTACAGGTGCTACTGAGAAATTTTATGGCCTGGCCCACTTTCTGAAATCTGATAAAACTTTTTTTAGTAGGGCTTCTTGGTTGAGCCCCAAACTTTTCAACATCCTTTTGTAAAAATATGATGTCTCTTCTAGTCATAGTGTTCTAAATGTAATATGAATAGGCGCAAAATATTATTTACAGCTAATATCCTCATCATTGTTGTTACAATCACAAGATTTTTCCTCTGGCCTTCTTCAGGTCTTTGTCATTCTGGATAACCTTTAGAAAATTTTCAAACAGAACTCTTTATGCAATCTACCAGGATAGGTGCTTCTCATTCCACTGTCCATGTCTAGAGATCTCATCTTGGTCAAATGTCTTTTTAGTACTGCTCAGTTATTGCTAATCCTGTTTTTATTGGGACTGAGTACTTTGCAATAATTGGTCCTGGGATTACAATTGCTATGCTACCAAATTCACAAACCAAGACTTTAATCCTCATTAGACAGAAAATGTGAAAATATCAATAAAATCACTTTTTTTATGTACACCTTATCATGGCTAGTAAGCTGACTGTTGCAATTGTGATCCTCAATGAGGCTTCCTTCCTCCAGTAACATTTATGGTGTTCTATGAGCTTAATAAATAACCATGAAATCATTAAAATCAGAGGTATAGCCATACTCACCATGTTTAATCAATTGCAGGTTTGTTATACCTGACATACCAATTCTATTATTAATAGACTCTCCCACACATAATAAGTAGTAGTAGTAGTAATGGTCGCCAGTTTGGCTCAGTGGTGTTGAGTGAGTCAGTCGATATCAGACATTTAAGTACCAACCATCACATATAGATTGCTGCGTCATTAACTCTTATTTCAAGTTCCTAACGTTTTGTATGTCGAACCTAATTTAGGACGACTTATTGAAATACAAGCCTCCACTGTGAAAACTACTCTACAACAAGGTTGCTGAAGCTATTTAACCTATAGCTGGGATGGATGGCTGTTGACACTGAGGAGTTCATCTGCCTTTAACAGCTCTTTTTTGTGCCCTGGTCTGGTGAAGGAACTGGTTTTGTTGCCAATCACTTTACCACTCAGATTTTGAATTCAGAGTTGTCCTTATAAACAGATTGCCTCCCAAGGCTATAGGAGCCAGTCTCTACTGCTATTTACCCTTAACTGAGGGGGAAATGGATTTATACCTTTCTAAAGGATATTTGCAAATAAGTAATGTGAAAGGGAAGAGGTTAAAATGTGATTGGATAAGAAATAAATTACTTAGTTTGGTAAAAAACTAAAAATCCAAGAAGTTGGTTTGTATGTACACACAGTATTAGCATCTTGAAAGGCAGGAAATTAATTTTTTCTTCTTTCTTTTGACATGTGTCTTATGTATCTTTCGTGTAGTCAGTTTTAAGCACTTGACTTGGTACATAAAAGTAATTTTAATGTGTGAGCTAGTTGAAAGGTATTAAAATGTAAATAAACCTTATTACAGATATTAGAAGGATAATATTTTGCAAGGTAATTTTAAATAAATTTTTAAATGATTTGCAATTTTTATATAAAGAAGCTGAATAAATTCTACTTTAATTTCATTTAGTTATTTCCTGTTGCCATAGCAGGATATGACAACATAACTATGAAATTCAAGCACACTATTGTTTAGGGATCAGAGTCACCTTTCTATGAAATTCAAGCAGACTATTGTTTAAGGATCAGAGTCACCTTTCTATGAAATTCAAGCAGACTATTGTTTAGGGATCAGAGTCACCTTCAGTGAAAGGATAAACTTTTTGTACAACAAATTAAGTCACATACAGAGTGATAAATGTTGTTTTTTTTAAGAAGATTGTGTTGTTTACTCTATTTACATTGTTTGGACTGTTGTCCACATCTTTATTGTCCCATTCATGATGTTTTGGCCATAGTACGCTGTGGACTTCTTAGATGATATTGTTGGAATTTCAAACCAAAACCTTTATTTAGTCCACAGGAGTAGATGAGGACAATAAATCAAACAATGTAAATAGTTACAATACCTCATCTCAGAAATATAGACAGATATTGAAGATTGTGCTACATTAAAAAATTTTATTCTGTTTGAAATTGGTCAACTTATAACATAAAACATTTTATAATTTAAAAGTATGAAATTCATTTGTTTTACCAAATTATAATTTATATATATATATATATAATATTTATATTATAGGTAATAATAAGTACAAAATAAAATTTTATTTAGAATCCAAGAGAATGACTTTAAATTAAGGCAGTTGTAAAAAGTTTATCTAATCAAGATTGTGTATTTCTAAGATTCATTCAAGTTTAAAAAATATGAATACTTTTATGATTTCTGTGACAGTATTGAAAGAACAAAAATATCTTAACAGGCATCATAATAATAATAAAATTACTATAAGTAAATAAATGCAACTACATTTTCATTTTAATGTATCATTGTAAAAATGGTTAGAAAGTGTTAAATAATGAAAAAAAACCAAAAAAAAAAAAAAAAACTTAAATTTAATCCAATCGGTCCACTTTTGATGTAAAGATCAAAGAAATCTTTTAAAAGTATTTTAAAAAGAAAATTTTCAACAATTGTAAAAGAGAATTGCTATTTTATTTTAAGTTCAAAAAAAAAAAAGAAATGATGAGAGAATTCAAATGACTTTGTCATACATTAGGCTCCTTGATCAAAATGAAGATAATTTGCAGTGAATTTGAATCCCCATCATATAACTGCAGTGAGTATGATATTAGAAAAGTTTAAGTTGCGCCTATGTTGGACTGGTAAATTATTCAAGGGGAGCTAACTTCAAAGCGCCGTTATTCTGGTGGAGTTTCAATAAAATTAGTTGACATTTAATTCTAAGAGTCATTCCTATTTCTTCCTTTCTGTATATCAGATAAATGTTTTCAACTTCACTGAATCTGGCACAATGCTGAAAGACTAACTTGTCTGCAGTAAGCGTCGTCTTGTATTTTAAACTCTTTCTGGTGATGTTTTCAGGAATCGATGACAATGCAAACGTGCTATCAATTTAAATTCTATTGTTCTAGAATACTTATTTTTGCAATTTTTCTAAATTCTCTTTTGATCGATATGAGAATTAACACGGTTGTCTCCCTTAGATTGAGTGTAATACCTAATATAGAAACCGCAGTTCAACCTTTATGAAGTTTGTTTTTTTAAACAATTGTTCACCTAATACAAGGTCCAAGAGCTACTCTCAAGTTAGATGGTTAGGGAATCATATTGTTGTAAGGGAGGAGGAAGAGAAGCATATTATGAGAATATGTAAGATAGATTTCAATTGACCTTAGACTAATAGAAGCATCCCCTCAGGAGGATGTTCTAAAGAGTGACAGTTCTAGAGAAGAAACCGAGGGTAACTTCCTGCTTACCAAATGCATATGAAGGCAATGAGAATAATTTGATGTTGTACTAGATTGTAAATTCTTCCTACATGTCTAGTCAAATTTCTGACTGATTTCATTCCAAACTTACGTTCAAAGTCCTATAATCACAAACAAACAAATTATAAAATTATTATGTTACAATTATGATAATTTTGCATAAAAAAGGAAAGAAAATATGCTTTTTGACAGAATGTGTGTGTGTGTGTATATATATATATATATATATTTATTGTATGAGATTAAAACACAAACATGTTAAAAATCTCTATACAACAGCTTTCATGTTTCAGCACTAGTTGTGCTTCTTCAGAGGATGGCAAATAACTGGTGAGTAAAAAATTATTTTTAAATTTCAAAAGCAGATAACAAATCAAAATTAAAATGAGACTTGTGGGTTTACACTGCTTAACCTATTATGTGTCAGACCTACACTAAATTCAAAATAACCTTAAAAAAAGAAAAAAAAGGGGTGGGGGATTTGATAATGGTAAAATGTAGTTTGAGATATAATCCTAGATAAGGTTATGAGTGGCAGACAAGAAATATAACATGAGGAGATAAGGACAGAAATTAGGGAAGCTTCATTTGTAACCGTCATGGTTGATGACAACAGATGTTTCAGAACATAATCAAATGATCATTGTTCTACAGTAAATGTTAAATGAAAAAAATATTTGAGCATTTTTGGGGACTCTTTATTCCAGAAAAAAAATCAAACTGCAGATGTCATATCAAAACATTCTAGAACAATTAGATATAATTCTTCAAGGAAATGGACAAAAATCAATAGCTGACATTTGAAGGTGCAAATATCATGAGAGGCAAAAAAGGAGGAGTTCAAGCAAAAGTAAAAGCAGTTTATAGTAGCGCATATTTCATTCACCATTATGTACATCGACTTAATTTAATAATGAGAAATATAGCAGGTATTACATAGAACGCAAGAATATTTTTCTCTAACATTTTGGCTATTCCAACATTCTTCTCAAGATCACTACATCTATCCATTCTCAGAAAGCATATAAATGTCAGCATTCCACATCTATTCTCTACAATGTGGAACTTTAACATTTGGACTCAAGAAAGAGTTCATGAAAATTTGCAACCTTTAAAAAGCTGCCTTACTGAAATTCAGTCAACATCAAATGCAGATCAAACCATTGCAGAAGCAACAGGAATTTTACAATACCCGAATAATTTTGTGTTTTGGTTAGATCTTTTTCATCATGTTGGAGTAATTTACAACCAAATGCAATCTTGAGAAATTAGTGTTTAAAGTCAATGAATATATAACAGATTTCAAAACTGCTATTTTAGAAATAAGCAACTCCAAGTACTGTGAGAATCCTTCAGTGACAGAAGCAAAGAAAATGTGAGACTGCATATGTGGTGATATAATGGACAGATATTTTTCCACTGAACACTTAGTTGCTAAATTGTTAAAACAAGAAAAGCTTCCTTAGTTTTAAGAAGCAACTGGCTACAGAAGAGATTTTATTTAGAATCCAAGAGAATGACTAAACTAAGGCAGTTGTAAAAAGTTTGTCTAATCAAGATAAGCTTCAGTCAGTAGTACAATCTTTTCTGTAGCTAATCCCATGATTGACAAAAAAAAAAAAAAAAAACTTGAAACTGAAGTAAAAGTCACAGGTAGATCCACTATGTATGAATATTGTAAATTAATTGAACTGCTGAAATTTATTTTGGAAAGTAATCTAGATTGTGTTCTTAGTGAAATTATGAAACTGATAAAAATCCTTGAACTGCTTTTCCACACTGAAAAGAATAAAAACTTTTCTAAGGAGCACTATGAATCCTGAAAGACTAAATGCACTTGCAGTGCTTTCAATGGAGAAACATTTCCTCAACAGTCATCCAGGAGAAAATTATTAACCTTTTTGCTGAAAGTAAAACAAGAAGAATTTCATTTTTAAATGAATGGAACTAAACTAACAATTTAAAGTAAAAATTTTTTTTCGTTTAGGATTTTATCAAGTTTGTGTATAAATTTTCTTTTTATGTATTTGTTTCATCTTACACAATATAAAACAATGTGCAAAAATATATCACATAGGCCTAGTTTAAGGTGTATGAAACATATGACAACATAAATATATGAAAGTTTGAACAAAACACAAGAATCTTCATATAAAAACATATATATCATATTCAAAATTCTTAATACAAAGTTTGCATATATCTACATGCAAAAGATTGGGTACTGTCTGGTTGTTACAAACCTGAAATTGTGCATCTTGTTACTATAACATCAGCAAACAAAAAGAGGAAGATGAACTTTCCTGCCTAACAATGTTTCATCTAATATAAATCAAAATCACATGACCTTTCCCAACTAATAGATAAATATTTATAAAAGATTTTTATTATTACAAACTGTTTTTCACAGGGAGATAACTTTTTAATCTCACTACAGTAAAATTAGATTGACAAAAGTGCATTAGCAGGCTTGGAGATTTATCACATATCTCTTCTCATAGTTTATAATAATTAAGTCCTTTTCTGTTTTTCTAAAAAAATACAAAATATTTCCAAAAGGTAACAATGTAATCCATTGGTATAATCCAACAAAAAATCCCTGATTTTAAATTTATAACTGAAATGAAAATGAAACAAACAATATCTTATATTTTTGATTCCAATTAAACTGCAAATATATTTAAGAAATCATTATATATATCATTAAAAATATTTAATTTTCAAAACCTTAGAATTTGTATCCTTCAATATTTATATCTATGAGGTAACACTAAATATATTGAAAATATTGCTGCCAATCATTTGGTAATTATTTTATATATCTAAATATTCTAATAACAGAAAAGTTTGTATTTTTTGCAGAAACAAAGAAAAGTCAAATAACCTTCAACATATCTATCTTTTCTATAAATGATTTCATGGTAATTATTTGAACTTTTACATTGTTGTGCCTAAACTTTATTGAATTTAATCACAACTAGATTGGCTATTGTATCTCCAACTTTTCAGTCATTTTATTTGTTTGAAATTCTAATGTAACTGCATTAATAGTTTCATCTATATGATTGGTTCAATTTTTTGATATCGCTGTTTAAGTTTTTTCCTGATCAAACATTTACTTCTGTCTTAATTTTTGTTCTTTTATCAGTTTTCCTTCCTCCACCCACTTCTTGCAAATATTTGACAGGAATTGGCAAAGATCAAGTTTTTTGCCTTGCCCTGTTGTTCAATAGATGACTCACCACATCCCACCTGAGAGAGAGACACTTCTATTTGAGGTCAGGTGCGAGTTTAAAGCCCAATCTCTCTAGGCATGGAGCCTCTGAGTGGATATCTGTTCATCATGAAAAGAAGTTCAGTCTGTACTAGTTGATTTGCTAACCAATTTGGTTTACAAGACAGTGAAAAAACAAACAAAGAAAACAAAAGAAACACAAATCCAGATATTTTATTTGAAGACAAAATTAAGTTTCAATAATTTCAGTGGATGGCTTTAGAAAAAAACAAAAAAACAAAAAAAGTCATAGTGTAAAATGAAAAACATTGAAAAAAAGTTTAGTCAATATGGCTTTATTTGAATAAAAAAAAAAAAGTCAGAAAAAAGGGGCTCAAATTATAAAGCTGATTATAAACATTTACAGTGGAAAGGACAATGTTTTGTTTGATTTCCATTTTAGAAATGGGCAAAAAAAAAATCAGATATTTTGCATCAAATAAATTCAAAAAAAAAAAATTTTTTTCCTGTTTATGGATTTGGGTCTCAGGTTCCTACTAAATGTTAGAACAAAGACAACAGGAGAAGGATATTCCCAGAATCTTTTGAAAAAGAAATTAACAAATTATTTTTATTTTCTCCTCAATAGGAGTTATAAAATGTTTATATTTCCTATTAGAGCAATAAAAACTCGTTTCCAACTAGAGCAAAAGGTTAGATATGAAAAAGGTCTAAGACAAGTTTTAATTTGATCTGAATAAAAGCAACAAAAAATTTATAACATAAGCAAAATTCAACATCTAGATAAATCAAAATTTTGTTTTAAAGGCAAAATGTGTCTTAACATTTTTGGTGTTGATTGATATATATAATTTCTTCAAGAATATTTTCTTTTTTTTTTTTTTTTTTTTTACCTCAATCAACGTATATGTTTAAGTTTAAACCCCCTCCATGTGAATTAATCAGAATTAGAAAATAAACTAATTTGAATAAATTTTTTGGTAAATACAAAAGGCCAAAGACAATTTTTTATTTAATAAATTATCCAAATAAAAATAAAAAATACTTAAAAGAAGTGTTTCAAAAATGATAAATGTGATTCACTAACTGCCAATCATTGTAAGAAGTTTTGACAAGTTCAATAACTGATGTTGAGAACATGCTAATCAATTTTGAACACTGGCAAGGCTGGAGAAAAGGAAAAAAAGTCTCAAAATAGTTTGGATATTTACACAGAAACCACCTTTAAAAGTTAAGACTAAATTTTTATCTTTCAAATTGTGTTGTTGTCATCAAAAAGAAAAGAAGTTAAAAATTTAATGGAAGAAAAAAAAATTTTACATAATTGAGGACCAGAAACCCTGTCACATGATAACCTCCCTCATTATTTTAAAGGTTTCAAGTTTATGGTGGAGTCATGTATCATGGCTCGGATTGAGGAAGCCGAAAGCTGAGGTCAAATTCCAATCAAATCTGTTACATTCATGTTCTTGGGATACCTACATTAAACTGACCATATGTTAAATAGCAGGACAGATCACTATGGAGGGATGGCAACTTGTCTACTAGTAGAAAAAATGGGAACCAATCTGGGGTGGTTACAAGTCAATGACATTTTGAAAAATTATTTTGTCCTTTTAGAGATATATCTTCAGTAAAAAAACTTTCCATCTTGTCATAATGCACACTTAACATAAAAAATGGTAACAATGATTCATGTTTTCATCATAAAATCAAAGTATATTTATATAATGTCTTCATCTTAGTCATTTCAACATAAATTCATTTTATTGAAAATATTCAAAATAAAATTAGGTTCAATGCCTTTATTATGCAACATGGTGGGATGTTCACCCTCCTTTAAATTTTTATATAGTATAGTTTTTGTTTGTGTCCATTTATATTATCAGTCATGATCAAATGCAAAATTATGTCAATTTGCATATCATATTTTTCAACAACATCTTGACATTTCTTGTTGCTGCATTTCAAATTAAATTATTGTATATCATGTAAGTCCTGAACATCTTCCTTTATCTCTCCTTTCCCACTGAAATCTAGAATGTATCAAATATTTTTTACTTTAATCAATTGTTCCTCTTGCATGTCTGGTCTTCCAGCAACTCATCTCTCTATATTTATTTTTCTGCATTAACTTTCTGATATTAATAAGATAGATATTATCTCAAAAGCATTTCCTCATCCGATTCTTCTCCTTGGGATCTTATTTGAAAATTGAAATAGAAAACTGTTCCCATTTTCTTTATTTAATAAAAATAAATTATTAATTCTGCAAGAAAAGTGGATTGACCAGCTTGAAGATATTTGAAGAAGCATCTTTTTAAACCACATCTTTTGAAAGGTCTCATAACACAGTCAAAGGGGACCTTAATTGTCTGCCCATTAAGGCAGATGGACTTTCCGCCTGCCTGCATGTGGAATTGTTCTGTAACTTAATAGTAATCTTGGTAGGAAAGCATCGATTTCCTCCTTCTGTTGCAAGCATGCTTTTATGCCCTTCTTTACCGTCTAGACCATCCTTTCCGCTGCCCCATTACTTTGAGGGTGGTATGGAGGGGTCTTGTAAGGTCTGCATCCTATTTTTCTTTGCCATTCATGCAAATCAGCATCCACAAATTCTGGTGCGTTATCAGTCACCAATGTTCTCGTGTCCCATTCCTCGAAAATATTACTCTTAATATTTGTTTTACGGTGGTACTTTTTTTTTTATCAGGTACTCTCACCACTTCAGGCCAACCTGAATATGCGTCTACTAATAATAATAATAATAGTCCTATCCCATTGACATAGGCATGGTCCATGTGTACTCTGCTCCATGGTTCTACTTCTCGGGGCCATACATGTATTTTCTTTTGCTTAAAATTCCTGAGTTCTGTGCATTTTTTGCATCTTTTTACGTAGTCTTCTACGTCTCTTGAGTACCCCGGCCACCAGGCTTCCAATTTTAATCTTTGCGTAGCTGTCACTCCACAATGTACGTCATCGTGTACACTTTTTATAACCTGTCTCCTATGTGTTTCTGGGGGAACTACCAAGTCTCCATTACATATTATCCTGTTTTCTATAGTCATTCTATGTCTAATTTCTTTGAATGGTCTTTCAGCCATTGAAAAATTTCCCCAGCGATTCCGTTTTATCCTAGACATTATTTTATTTAACACTGGGTCATTTGTAGTTTCAGTAGCCATTTTATCTACAGATATTAGATCGGTTTCTACAAGGTGCAAGAATGTGTCTTCAAATTCCTCGTCGTTTTTGTCCTCCTCTCTATAAAACCTCAATCTAGATAAGGCATCAACGTGCGGTATCGTATTCCCTTTAACATATTCAATGTCAAAGTCGAACGCCATCAGTCTAATCGCCCAACGTAATATTCTGGACGTTGTAACTTTCGGTAGCTCTTTTCTTGGGTTGAAAATAAATTCCAGTGGTCTATGATCACTTTTCAACAAGAATTTTTTTCCCCATCAAAAACTGTCTTGCTCTATCTGTTGTCCACACTATGGCTTAGTGCCTCCCTTTCTATATTCGAATAATTGTGTTCAGTTGTTGTTAATTTCCTCGATAAGTACATTATGGGATGCCCATCTTGTGACAAAATACCAGATATGGACTGCTCACTAGCGTCAGTAGTTAGAGTTATGTCCTTCTTAGGGTCAAAAAATTTGTACTATTGGCTTTTTTGCCAGAATCTGTTTTAAGTTTTCAAAGGCTTTCTGTTGGTGTTCTAACCAAATGAATTCCACATTTTTTTTTTTAACTTAGCAAATGGTTCTGTCAACTCATTATATTTTTGGTACATATTTTCTATAAAAATTTACCAAACCTAAGAAGGACTCCAACTCTTTTTTTTTTTGGTGTAGCAACTTTTAGAATTTTCTCTATTAGTACTTTATCTGGAGAGATCCTTCCTTTGATATTGTGTAACCTAAAATGATATTTCATTACTGTTGGTTACACACTTTTTTGTATTTATTGTCATACCAGCGTCTCTCAGCCGGTTCAGTATATTTTCAGTTTTTTTCTTTAAATCATCTTCATTTAAATCTCCAACACATATCGTCTTGATAACAGATGGTATTTTCAACATTTCCTATTACTTTTTCAATAGCTTTTTGAAAAATTACACTTGCCGTTTTTATGCCATACGGCATTCTTTTCCACCTTAACAGGTCTATAGGTGTGTTTATAGTAGTCACTTCTTTAAAATTTTCATTTATCGGTATTTGGTGGTAAGCTGATTTTAGGTCTATCTTTGAAAATACTTTCATTCCAGCAAGTTTATGTAAAGCTACTTCCACATTCGGAATAGGGTACGAATCAGCACAAACTTTATGGTTCACCCCTATTTTATAATCTCCACAAATTCTCAGGTCACCATCTTTTTTTTTCAATACCACAATGGGTGATGCCCATTTACTTCCTCCTGGAGGGGCAGGTTCTAATAAGTCTTCCTTTATTAGCTTTCGCAATTTAGCTATTACCAACGGTAATAAATGCACTGGTATTTTTCTCGCTTTGTAGTAGGAGGGGGAAACATCTTTTAATTTCAGGCTAGCTTCATAGTTTTTAATTTTCCTGTTTTTTCTATTTCTATCTCATTAATCAACTTCGTTGAATTTATTTTTAACACGTCATTCCCCAGTAGTCCATGCGTTTTTCAGCAATTTGTAACTATAATGGGTACTATTTCATATTTTTCTTTTAATTCTATTGAACCTTCAAAGTAACCCATAATTGCTATAATCGAGCCATCAAACTGATGTAGTTGTACGTTGGTTTTTTTTAAAAACGGTTTTCCCATTTTTTCCCCACAAATTTCTGGGTACTATCATGACATCACTACCTGTGTCGATTTGCATTTCGACAATACAGTAGTTGATTTTCACTTTTATTTTTGTATCTCCGTTCTTAGATCCAGTATTTTGTATATTATCCTTTTTACATTAAAAATCTGTCTATTTTCATCCTCTACTCTTTCCACATTTTTTCGTTTTATATATTTCTTTGAAGTGATTTTTTTTTAACACTTTGAACACGTTTTTCCAAAGGCTGGGCATTTTTCTTTTTCATTTCATGAATTTTTTCCACAGTACGCACAATTTTTTTTTTTTTGTTTGTACCGTATATGTTTCAGCCATTATTTCTTCGTAGGATTTATTTTTATTTTGGTTGTAGGTATGTATTAATTCCTGCTGTTGTATAAATTCTATACACATATTCAAAGGCATGTTTGTAAGTTGTAACTGTTCCATTAACTTATATCTATGTGCCGAATTATGCATACCTTCAATTAATCTTAGTTGGATTAATTCTTCTTCTGTTGTCTGCTCTCCTGTTCCTAGTTTTTCGAATTCACAGTATTTACTCGCACTTCTTAACCGGTGTAAATATTTTACTATCGGTTCATCCACTTCCTGCTTCGTTGCCATAAACTTGGTCCTTTCTGCAATCACCAGTCTTTTCTTTGGCCTCATGTTTTCCTTAATAACCTGACTTATTTCTTCGAAAGTCATTTCTTCTAGTTCTCGAGGGTAAACCATTGTAGCAACCTTCATAATCGCTTCACAACCAGCAGTAGCCATGAACAAGTCGGTGATTTCATTTTCCCCTCTGTTTTTGTTGTTTTTCAACTTTTTACATCTAGCATTAGCAGCAAAGCAACGAATCCATGTGTCTACGTACTCTGGGTCTTCAAGGACCAAAGAGTATCCTATCGGCGATGCCATTGTTATGTCGTGTATCCTGCTAAGTTTTTCTTCCACCTCCGTTCTAGTTGGTGTCCATTTATATTATGAGCTACCTGCTCATATGCAAATTATACTAATTTGCATATCACTACACATGGCTTTGTGTATAAATACAGATCTAGTTACCTGACAGCAGTGAATTCAGTCCCATATTAAAGTAAGTGAAGAAAAGTCATACTCTGGTTCAGTGGAAGAGATATGCAACCAAGATGAATTAACTTGTAAAAATGAGTGCAGGTGAGTGAATATATATATCTCCCAACAACAGACTTCAAGATGGCTAGGGTGATACGACCAACAACAATGTTGAGGATACCAATAGACCTAAATGGTTATTATTGGGCTAATGTTTTCCACTGACAGGATGTGTAAAGATTATATTGAATCAATTCTAGGTTTGCTTCTACGAAAGTTTCTTCAATGTCATGCTAGACAATTTTTCTCACTAGAATTTCTCTTGCACATTTGCTTCTATGTATTTATGGATTCTCAGTAAAATACAAGGAAGAATCTGCAATATTATGGGTCAGACATGTTAGTCACTTTCCAATGACAATAACATGGCTTCCCTGTGCCTTTTCTATAAGTATTTTCATGACAATTGTCCTGATGAGCTTTCCTCTTTGGTGCTTAGACTGAATTTAAGCACAGTGCTAGATTGGTGGCAAGATCCATAGCCAAAATTTCTACGCGTAAGTTCTATTACAATAGTTTTTCTTGCTGTGGAACTCTTCTGGCTTTCCAGTCAACTTTGATCTTCAAAAATTAAAATGCAATGGCAATTGTTATCAATAAATTTCTGTCCTCTCATTGAGTAAGCATTTGTACTTTGCTTGGCATGAAAAAAAAAAAAAAAAGGAAAAAAAAAATTGTTACATCAACTAATGATGAACTGGTAAAGAGGAGGTCAACTGAATGTCAATTATAAACACAGAACATACAAATGCATAATTTTTAAATTGAAACTTACCTTAGTGTTTATACATTTATCTCCATCTTCAACACCACAACATTCCACCTACAAATTGAAAAAAAAAAAAAAAAAAATTATTTCAAGTCGCAAATTGAGTATTGACTTCGTATATGATATCAAGCTTCAAATTAGTTTCTATAAAATAAAAAAAAAAAATAAAAATGAAAAGCTTCATTTAAAATGAATTAAAATAAAGATTACAGATATCCAGTAGAAAAAAAAAAATTGGGCCTCTGTAAATCAGTTAACATTACTCTGTAATTTGCTATCATAGACAGGCAAGAATTTCTACAGAAGTGAATATGAAGGTTATTTATCTGAAAATGATTTTTCAATTAAAGGGAAACTAAATAAGGAAATCAGTGTCAGTTTAATTAGTTTTCCTATTTGTGGACACTTACAATTTTCTCAAAATCCCCATATATAGTTGAGTTTTTAGATTTTGCTTTTTGCAGGCCTTCCTTCAATTTACTCTCAACCTGAAAAGAAAATTAAAAACTATATTAGACAATATATTACAAAATAAAAGGAAAGTCTGCATTACATTAAGACAAATTTAATATTTATAAATAAAAGATTTACAGTTACCTTGTTTTTGAAGACAATAGCCAAAATAAAAGCAGCAACTTCAGCAATGAGGATAATCAGTAATATTATAGCATACTGAAGAATAAAAAAAAAAAGATGTCATAAGACTTTCAAACAAATTACTTGACAGATTTAGCAGTCATTGTTTAGAAAGTAAAAGACACTTACACCTGTAGTGATATTTAATGAAATTGAATTGCTGAGATTAAGCATTTCATAAAAATCTTAATAGAATCCATAAAAGCTGTACTTTATAGAACAACTTTTGATGTTGGAGAATTTTTTTTTTTTTGGTTTTGATAAGTAGCAAGTGAGACATCTACAGTAAGGTAATTGATTTGACAAACCCTCTTGCACTGAACAGTAAAATTGGTAATAATAATATATATATATAAATAAAAAGAAAGAAATATCTAGCTAACTACGGTTTACTATATCCCTTAATTAAACTCCTTGGTGAAAACAAGAATTCTATATAAAGCAAATTGTTGGGGGGGGGGTGCTCTTGCTGTGAGAGAAGCCCTGCATATAAAACACCTTGCTCACTACCAACTCACCTTATTCAGCAGTGGAAGGGTTGAGAGTTTTCTCTCTCAAAAAAAAAAAAAAAAAAAAAAAAAAAAAAAAATTTAATTCCAGCCTAACAACTTGCAAAACTGAATAAACACTAGTATTAGTACATAAAACAAGTCTTATACAATATCAAACATGCAGAGAAATTAACACCCAATAGCAAACATTTGCAACTCCAGATCAAGAATTAAGAAAATTTTGTAAACCAACTTACCAAGCCAAGCAGGAATTTGATTTCCTTCCATGCCCCACAGCAACCCAGGAAAGAGATGATGAGGATCACAACACTGGCACCCAGAATCACATAAAGACCAAGACGTATTGACTGTGGTGACAACACAGTATTTATATCGTTGAACTCTTTTACGAATGACCCTGCCTTTTCTAAACTTCCTGGTTCGAGGATGAACACTAAACTTACAATGACGCCAATCAAGGACATCACCTTGAGTCATAAAATAAAAATAAATAAAATTACATAAATAAAATTACATAAATAAAATAAATAGTATAAAATATCTATTCTAAAAAGAAAATTAGATGTTTATAAATTCAAAGTAAGCCATGTACAAGTAATTATTTATAGTTCTGGATCTGCCTCATATTGAAAACCAACTTCAGGAATATATAACATTCTCAAAGTTTGGCTGAAAAATACCTTGGAAAATATACTGTCATCAAATTGACTGGTTTAACATCATGAAATAGTGAATTTTTTTTTTTTTTATTAAAAAGTTTGAACTATTTTGACTTAATTTGTTCTTTTGAATAATCTCCCTTTAAATGTACAGCAAAATGAGTGCTTAGATAAAAGCACTCCAGATTATAATCTCTACAACTAGTATTTAAAAATGCCTTGAGATTTGTTTTTTTTTGTTTTTGTTTTTTTTTTAACTGTGTTAAGTATTCATTAAAGAAACATGACTAAGACATCTACAAAATTAAAAATGGTTTATTTTACATTAAAAACAAAAAACAAGAAAAAAAAAGAAAAAATTCACACTAATGTTCACCCAATATAAGTCTATATGCGTGTTCATCTTGTAAACATTTACAGAAGAGCAATGAAGTTGTCTAATAGGATAAGGACCAAAATTCACATTAAGTAAACTGAACTTACAAAAACCAGGAAGTTCAAGAAAAGTAGAATATACTTGAGCACATTATTACCACAACCAGCCACCATCTTGATTTATTCTGTGAAAAGAAAAAAAAAGACAGACATTGTTCTGGGCATTAAGAGTACAATTAAGTAACCTATTTATTTATGGCAGTTACAATGTGCAACAGTCAAATTATTTTTATGTAATAATAATAAAAAAAAAAAAAAAAAAAAATATATACACACACACAGTTTTAATAATTAATATTACTAACTAGACTCCACCTGGATTATATACCAACTCATCAATTACCTGTACTATTTTGCTCCTATTGTAAATAGTCAAGCTCTCAGGATTAATCCACTTGGAATTCCAAAGACATCTACAACCGACCATCATGGACAAGTTCTGTTCGAATTACACCCTAAAAACATTCCGTACCCCCCTCTCTACATTCCTTCAACATATCCCTCATGAATAAAATCGTGAAATTTGTAAAGAGTTTATGATGGAAAGTGTTTTTCTACCTTAACCCCCCCCCCCCAGAGACAAATTAGAAACAGGTAACCTTAAACCTAAAAGGCTCCATGACCCTGTAAATTCCTGGATCCTTTTGAAAGGGACTTGTTTGACAGTTTAAAAAAGAAGTTTGAGAGAGCTTCAAAGAAAGTTACAAACTTCAAAGACATTTGGGTAAGAGCCAATAAATCAAAAAAATATCTATAAATGTAATCCCTCAAACTACCACAAAATCCTTATGGACAAAATAAACACAATAATAGGATGTCCAAAATAGATAGAGATCACCAAAATAGCCAAAAAGTTAAATATTGCAGATAGAGTGGGAAAGACCCACGCTAAGGATGCCTACATTTTATTTAAGGACCATAAACAGAACTTCAACAGTTCATTCCTAGATCTTCAAATTAAGATAGAGATTTCCTCTAACCTTAAAGTACTTGACTACCTAGATATCACCCTTAATCTTAATGATAAGACCGTTAAACCTTACCATAAAGAAAACGAAACCTAACTTAATATCAGTTCTAACCACACCAGTGCAATCCTAAGACAAATACCCACTACTGTTTGCACCAGGATTAGTTAACTATCATCCAATGAAATGAAATCTTTAATAAAACTAAACTATATGAAAAGGCCCTCCAAAAGTGGTTTCAAAAGTAAACTGTCTTATGCAATCACCATTTGTAATACCAATACACGAAAACTTGAATGTAGGTGTAAAAATAGGTAAAGAAGAATCACCTTGTTCAATTCCCCTCACCTTCTACAAGCTGTAAAGTATCAACAGCTGACAGTACTTCCTAAACCTAATTACTCTACACTTGTTGTTGACAATGACAACAACCACCAAACAATAAAAGAAAAAAAAAACAAAAACAAAAAAAAACAACCAAACAAAATATATTCAACAGGAAATAAGTCAAAATTTGCTATTCCTGCACTGATAATATGTACAAAATCATTAATTTCCATAACAATTACATTTTAAGTAAATTCAATGAAGAAAAAAAAAAAAAAAAAAAATCTAACATGGTAATTGTAGAATTAAGGAAAACTGCCCAATAAAGGGCAAGTGCAGATACACTAGGGTAGTATACCAGGAAACCATTACTCCCTAAAGAAAATACAACAAACCATAATATTTACATTGCATTTCTGCAGGAGAATTTAAAAAGAGAATCAATGCAGACATTCATTCACCAATCCAAATTAAAATACCTAAAAGCCCTTTTGAAAAAAAAAAAATCTTGGGAATTGAAAGAAAAAGGCTCTGAATCCTCAAATAAGTTTCACGAACATCCCCAATAGTTTTAGGGAGAGGTGCAATAAGGTATGTTTAGAAGTGGGGGGGGGGGGGAATCAGAATTATAACATATCAAGATCAATGCAAACTATTAAATCAATGGAGAGAACTAATCATGAAATGTAAACAGAAAAAAAAAAAAAAAAATTCCAAATTATAGGTTAGAGTATATGTATAGTGGCATGTATGCATGAAGATATGCACGCATATAAGCGTGTTGGACAGCATGATTTATTCCGTTGGGTGCTCGGGTATTACCCACAATCTATGAATATAGAACTCAATTTACATTAATCTTAATGGGTCTAAGTTTAAATCCACCCTCCCATCACTTAATATTGGACACCTGTAGTACAAAATTTGTTTACTGTGAATCCCAGAAAGACATAGGGCCTGTATAAGAAACAGGACATAGTAGGAATTGATGTTAAACTATGAACAACAAAAAGGTTCTATCATAAATTCCAACCCCAGACCGCTTCTCCTGGGATAAGATATCTTATGCCCTACCAATTGCTAACACAAACCCATTCTCATTAACAAGACATCTACCAGAGGAGGACCAACATTAAAAATAAACTTAAAACAATGCTCAGAGACAGACACTTACGGGCTGACGATAGCTGCACACAGAACAGCTTGAAATAGACTCTCTATGTTAAAGTGGTGTTTTTGTTCTGTTTAAAAAAAAAAAAAAAAAAATATAATAAAAAAAATAAAGTGAAAGTGCTCTGTTAAAATTAAAAGATCAAGCACTGTGGTTCAGTTTTAATAATTAATATTACTAGGGACCACCCGGATTATATACCAACAGATCATGTATGCATGCACGATAAAGAGAAAGAACAGCAAGATATATATATATATATATATATATATATATATAAATCCAGTATTTTTTTTTTTTTTTTTTTTTTTTACACAAAAAAGGTGCTCAGTGCAAATCATCAGAGCATAAATATTATAAATTTACACATATGGTTCCATCACTACACAGGAATTACTAGGTTTCAAAAACAAACTAAAAACTTAAAATTCAATTATAGAATTTGAATTAAAGTCCCCTAGTACTGTTTCATTTTCAAGTGAATTTTGGAATAACTTATTTTGAAAATTTACCAAGTTTTATAAGCATATACATTCATAATATTAGTTTCGAAAGATACGAGGAAATCCAATCATTTTAACAAGGGGTGGTAGGGTATTCATTTTTCACTGACAACTATTGTATCAAAATAAGTTACTTTCAAAAAGAGGTTAAGTTAAGGTAGGGGTGTCTTTTCAACGAATGAGGACATCCATTCAACACATGTTGTCTGGTCTTTAACGACAGTTTTTTGGCACTTATGTTTCGATGTTAAATTTGTACTTGTATATATATATATATATATATATATATATATATATATATAAAAATTTTTTTTTTCTAAAAGGCTTGTTTGTATATTAATCAATCATATTGAACTACAATTTTAAAATATTCTTAATTTTAATTACTAAAAAAAAAAAAAAAAAAAAAAAAAAAAAATTTTAAAACAAATAAATCTAATAGAATTAAATTATTTAAAAATTATTATTAATATCAAATATAAATGTATATTTCATTTATCAGCTTTTTTTTTTTTTTTAAACATTTAAAGGAAAATTTTTTGACAATGTTGGTAAAGAATAGCCATTTCATTTCTTTAAGAAAATTTATTTTTTATAAGCCTGGTAATATACAGTTTCTCATGTATGCACAAAGGACATCGGTCATTTAATGACCTACATATTCTAGCTTTTATTAATTTCCATTTCACAGTGTTTTATTGGTTTCTTTTAAATGCTAGAAATATTTCTATAGGGATGTCTGATTTTGGTATTTATTTATCCTAAAAGAACTTTGATGTTGGTTGAACTGGTTCTTGAACTCCTGTCATGTGCATGCAATAGACTTTTACATTGTCTGGATCCTCAATAGATGAGATTGTATTAGTACACTAATAATTCAGTGCAACATTTATTAAGAGGACAGTTGTGAGGATTTATGCAGTTTCATAATTTTTGTTTATCTTCATCTCTTTATTATTATACTATCTAAATTTCTTTGGTCTAAGTGTTTATTTAAGATATTAGCATTATGCTAGTTTCTTAATTTTTTTTTTCGAAGTTTTCAGTACAGCAGTAACTTTATTTTAGTGTATTTTTATTGAAAATACAGAGTTTACTATCTTTAGGAAAATGTTTAATGATTAATGCAAGGAATTTTTGTCCTTATTTGTTCTTTACCATTTGGTTGTATGAGGGTGTATATCAAATTATTTTTCTACTTCTGTTTTTTCTATACTTTCCATTTTGTATGTAAGTTAGTGGCTACAAAAGCCCAGAACTATCTTTTAGAGCTTTATTATAGAAATTAGTGTTCATAGAAAATCTTATTTGCTGAATTTGTACTTGTTCTCTTTGATAGATAAAAGGTATACGCTTAGTTATAGATGGAGGATGATTACATTTAGGGTGTACAAACAAAGGATTAGTATTGGGTTTTTATAAGGTATGTATACATTTTTCATTAAATGTTATATCAAGGAAGTTCACCTTTTTCAATTTAGTGCTTACAGTAATTTTTAAGTTCAGGCATTTAAATTCTCTATATAATATTTTTCTAATTTTATCGATTTTAAAGTTTGTATAATTATTTATAAACTTAAGTTCATTGTCTCGGTATAATCCAATGTTAGTTATATTAATTTCACAATATGCTGTGAGATTGTACAACATAAAAAGCCCTATAAAGGGTCAGAAGGCTTAGCCAAGTCTAATGACCCCATTGTGATGTCAAAGTGGTCATAAGAATCTTTTATATTCATTGCTCACCCTTATGCATTAGTACAGATTTTTTTGCATTTATAATCTATGTGTGCTATAAACTAATGTATTACATTAGTAACATTTCAGTCAAGCTCAACATTAAAAATTTGAAAATAATCAACCCTAGACATTAATTACATGCAAAACAAAACTTGTACCAGATGTAACACAGTGAGTTTGAAATTCCGAAATTGACATATCAAATTAAAATTGAAACCCTGATTGATTTTCTTTCAAATATAGAAGAGATAGTAACACTTTAGAATAGCTTTGGAAAATTTGAAGATTGAAGGAAAAAAGCTAATAGGATAAGATTTTAAAATCAACTTACATTTTTACAAAATATCTAAGTTCATGAAAAGAAAACCAAAGTGAATACAGTTAAGTATAGAAAAAGGATTTCTCATTCTATGAGAATGTTGTCGAATAGGTCATTAGTGCAAACTTGTAGACTCCCAAAACAAGGATACCTAGTATTATATTCTACATATCCAGTATAGCTAAATGTCCTGTCTGAAGCAAACAAATGTTCTGCACAATTAACTTTCAAATTTCTGAATTTGATGTAAACCAAACAATTCAGTCTATTTGATTTCAATAAGAAGGCTTGAGCCAAACCAGCGAGTTTTGAGGCTTTTTCTAACTATGCCACATGGTGAGAATGCCTCCCTAGACTGATGCCATAAAGAAGTTACCTTTAAAAAAAAAAAAAAAAAAATTATATATATATATATATATATATATATATATAATACCATATATTAAGATTTTAACTAATGTTGACATATGTGAAAGTTCTAACTACTCAGCCATCCACCTTTTTATATAACATGCCATTATATACAGCAGAAATTCTTTTGAGAATAATTTTGGGATTCTTTTCATTTGTTGTACAATCTTTCATGTATCAAGGTCCAGCTGGAAGAGGAATCCTAAATTCATACCTCTACAACACTCTCCAGCCATATTACATCTCTCTAAATATCATGCTATGAACTTATATATGCTGAAATATGAAAATTGCTAACCAACAACACAAATATTGTTGTAAAGTGCCTACAAATTCTTGAAATTAATATTAAAACTAAAAAGCCATAAAAGTATAGCATTTAACACAGGTACAAACAAACATCTTTACTGAAACTACTTCCAATAACAAACCACCTGGCTGAAATAAATATCCATGTATTTAACATGGATATTATTTATAGAAAATATATAACACACCATGCAGCTTACACTTTATATCAAGGAAAAAAATTTATACAGAGAATTAAATAGCAATGCTAATGTGATTATTATTCAAGGAATTGATAGGAAATTAAGGTCTCATTAAGTTTTGTTAGTGAAGCGATTTCACCATTAATCACTAATTCTTTGTATAACTTTATGATAAAATATAAGCTGCACACTAATATATTTACATCATATTTGCAATACAGTGATAATCAGAATCTTAAATTCTGTGAAAAACTAAGGTATTTTCTATAGTTAGATTATACTAAAGTCCATTTCATTTTAAATGAAAATTGTGGATTTATAACTTTATAAAAATTTAAAATTTTCATTTAACTGATTTGAAGAACTCTAGTATTGTATGCTCCAAAACACATTTAACTCAATAAATAGCATTGAAAAAAAAACAAACAAAAAAAACAAAAAAAAAAAAAACACACAAACACCTTTTGGTCTACACATTTTGTCTTAGTGTTTGCCTATATATAATGGAGGAAATTGCACTCTGAAGATGACAATTTGAAATTGTTGAAAGTAATTGGTATGTGTGTTCCATCTGACATTAACTTAAGAAATTAAGAGAGTTAATATCTCATTAAGTCTTGTTAGCAAAGTTATTTTGCCATTAAATCAAATTACATATTGCTATTTAATTCTTTGTATAAATGGTTTCTTTGAGATCACACACACAAATTATATGTCACTCGGGTAACAAAGGTAAATGTTTTAACTGGGTTGTCATCAGTAAAGGCTTCAATATATTTGATAGATACAATACAGGTAGAAATATTGCTTCCCCTCAACTCCTCAGAAGGATGGAAGGGGAGGGGATTTATGCCAAAATTGATGGTTTCAGAGAGCAGAGCTGATTATATTTTTTTTTTTCCCCCACTTAACACCTACCTCCCCAATATCAAATTGGTACATTTGTATTTGGAACAAAGTTAAAAATTCAATTTACATGAGAAAAACAAAAAACACTGCAGGCTTTGGAGAATTTCCTTTAAGAGACATAATACCAAAAACATTCCAAGTTCTGGAAATTTTCTGAATTTGCATTAACAATCATTGCTATGTTGAGAATTAAAAATTACAGGATGTGGCAGAAATACCATCCATATAATAATAGTAAGACATTGGTGGCAATGGTGTCTTCATCTAGATAATGTCTTACCATTATGTGGGAGGTATTTCTGCTGCACCCTGTATAGACATTTTTCTCAAGTGTTAATTTAAATTAATAACTTACTGGTTTGTCTTCCAATAAATTTTATCCTGAAGATTATCTGGAAGAGAAAAGGATTTGATAGAACCATTTTGTACTTTGATAAGTATCTTTTGAAAGTTACATTTTCTTTTAATGCTGAAGTATTTTACATTGTTAAACATTAAGACTAAAGCTTGCATGGCTGTCAATTCAAAACCTAACTTTCACTTACATATAATCAGGTGCTGCAGAAATCAATTTCATTTTAAATAAATTATGAAGTCTCATTTCATGTAGGCCTTCTGCTCATTTTAGTTAAGTGAATATCAGTTTTATATGTATGAATAGATAGCAAAATAGAATCTATGTAAAGACAAAAGTCTTTATTAATCATGATGCACTTATTTTCAATTCAGTTTATTTAGACAATTGAAATCAAAGAAAAAACAAAGATGAAGGCTACAAGAAATAATTTTAAATTCAGTTTTTTTTATCTTTAAAATTAGGTACCTCCACTTTGTGGGAAAACAGCATAGTGTAATGAAAAGGCCACAAATTTAAAAATAAAGTATTATTGTCAAAATGGTTATGTTAAGTTGAAAGACCAAATATTTAATTATTTTTTGAAATTTTTTTTTTAAACACGTGTAAAAAAGTTACATTAAGGACATTGTCTGAAGAAATAGAATTTTTCAGATGAATGAATTTTTACAATTTTTTATTTATAATAATTTATAATAGTCTAAAATAATGTGAAATTCTGTATTATGCTATTTTCTGGATGTGATATAGTAATTAAGTGGAAACAAAATTCATGAATCCAAAATTGAAAAGTTTAATAAACACTTACACTATTCTATTTTTAGAATAAATTTTTTTTATTTTTTTTAAAATTTTTTTTTTACTTAATTTGTTCCCTATTTTCATCTACGAAAGACTAAATGTGACATTATTTTGAAGTCGTCACGTGATCTAAGAGTTTCGTCTCTTTAGAGAGAAAGTGATTTTAAGAAAATTTTATAGTATTTTAAATTTTTATTTTTACCTAAAGTATCTCCAAAAGGTCAATAAATTAGAATTAGATAATTGCAGAAAATGTTCATTTGTAAAAATTACTGGATAGTTGAAAAAAAAAAAAAAAAAAAAAAATGCCATTCACTTGGATTTCTTAAATTTTGTATCGATTCTAGCCAGCCATACTATTTGTCATCACTTTGTCACTCATTGGCTATCCATTATCACCTCAGATAAGCTATGACAAGCAGGGCCAATCATTAAATAAATGGTTGTATATTACTTTTTATGCTACAAGTAATATTTCAAATCAGGTTAATTTAACTTTAAATATTCTAATTTTACTCAAACAACATTAGAAATATTTTTTGAAAGAATTTTAAAATTGATAAATTCATTGTTTACAAATTTCTTAAAATTAAGAAAATGACTGCTTTTAAGAAAATTTTAAAAGAAATCAAAATTAAGTTTGACATTCCAATCTATATAAATTTTTATCTGAAATAACACCAGAATATTTGACTTACTGGAAATAGTAAATTTAATCATTTAGCTTTCAATTAAGGCTAAAATGAAATCTTGAATGTTTTTTTTTTCATTTTTAAAAATTCATTTTAAGCTTTAGGTATTGAAAAGCTATGCTGAATGGAGGTACCTATTTAAAATGAACACCAGCCACAAAAACATTGATATAATTATTCAAGTTAGTATTATGATTTTTTTCCTGAGACTTAAGGGAGGAAATCTGATCATGTTGCTAAATCTGTTAAAATATGGCAACACCAGTAACAAGTATGGTGACACAATGAGAAAAAAAAAATTACCAAAACATTGTCAATACTCTTAGAGTTTGCCATGTTTACATGTTATTTGTATAGAGAAGTAAAATGTCAGTTTTTTTGGTTTTTTTTTTTAAACTAAATCATAAATGATAAACGGAGTTCACAAACCTCAGAGCAAGGTACACCCACCTCTTGAGCTATTAAATAGGTTTCTATTTAAGGCTTTTCACATGAAGTTTTGAAAAGAAAATAGAGCCATAATAAAAAGAAACAAAACAATCACTTATGTGAAAACATCTAAGTATAAGGTCTTGACATTTGAATTATATTTACATGCAGCTTAATGTATAATTTTAATATGAAACTTATGATTTGTACAATGTTTGAAGAAAAATGGCTATCAAATAGGTCCAAAAGTAATGATGCATAAGCTATTAGTTTTTTGTTAACTGATCTTTCCTTTTAATGTTTTTATAGCAATTAACATTCAATAAAATAGGAAGAATTTTGGATAAGTCACCACTAAAATAATGCATTAACTTATTTTTATTTAATATGAAAATTAATGTAGATAATTTTTTTTCCTCATTACTTAAAATGCCCAAACTCAAGTGTTAAGGTCATATTCTAAAATCTTGAAATGATACTTAATGTTTGTGATGACATCTAAATCTTATCCATCTTTTCACAGATGACTGATAAGATTTAAATATCAATCATATGAAGCTGTATCAGTAATACTTTTAGAAGTTTATTCAATAATATGCATGCCAATTTCAATAACTGGCAAAAACATCACCTTGAAAGGTGATCATTTAGAACTGTTAAGTCAATCATGGGCAAGAGCGGTGCATGCTACCCCCAAACAGAGGTGAGCCTGATTGGGATCCCTGAACAATGCTTTAAGACATTTGCTTTTTTCTTCTACCTATATTTCTACACATTACAAATTAAACTAAGCACAACTGACTATTAAAAAAAGGTGAAAGTTGTAGATTTTTGTCCCGAATTTTTTAATAGAAAAAAAAAAAAAAAAAAAAAACACTATATAAAATTAAGCATTTTTTATCCATAATGTCGAATGTGTTAAAATTAGTGGACTTCAGAAAAAAAAATTGCAACAAAACATCAGTTTATGGAATGAGCTATTATGACATCTAATTTGTATTTAGATACATTGTATTTATTTTCAGTTTTTTAATTGAATTTGGTCACTTAGGTTGCATGTGATCTTTTATTGTACATAATTAGATATATATATATATATATATAAATAAATAAAAAAATAAAAACACCTTATGAAAATTGAGATGCAAACGGGGGTCTGGGGCTGTATCAGGTTTGTAGGGGGTATCAGATTCTTGGACTGGCCCTGATCATGGGAATGGATAAAGTGCATCAATAGTTCAAAATGGTTGCTTGCTATGAGAAATAGACAAATTCAGGTTGATTAGATTTATAATAAATTTTCCTCTGGTAAATTATAAGAATTTACCTCATTACCAGCAAATGGTTTATAATCAAATCTGAATTACTACATGTTAAGTTGACTGAATTGGAAGAGGCAGAAACACCTTGCTTAGTGATTTTTGAGCAAGGTAATTATCTTTCATCCACAGCTAAGCAAAGTTCATTATTAGACATTTCAAGGAGTAGTTAATGCCTGAATAATGATGTAGGCTTTAAAGACTTGAAAAGCTTATTTGTAACCCTTGACGATATAACATAGAAACCTGGTGTTTTTAACTCTTATTGATTAGACATTTCCTTGGTTATGACAAAAACCAAAAAGGAAATCAATTGTCACAATGGATACACAGATGCAATAAAATTATGCCTGTTTGTTTTGAAGATGACAACTTACAGACAGGACTTTCAGATTACACTTGAAAGAAGCCCAACTTTAAGAAAAAATAAAAATCCTGATTATAAATTATGGATTAGAATAATTTTTGGATTTGAAAAACTAGAGGAAGGTTTCTAATTTGATAAAGATCTTTACAAACTAGAATGTTCTTCTGCCCTAATTCCTGTTAGTCTTGGGGGTGGGGAAGAATTTGTATTTTCAACTTGATACACGCAATTTGTGTTAAGATGTATTCTCCGAGTACATTTATGCCAACTTTATTGAATACATCGAGGTTCTGACCCCCCTCCCCCCGCCTCAAAATTAAAAATTTTGATTAAAGTATGGCAGAGGAGATGATTGATCACCTGGATGGTGAATCATTTTGACATATGCTGGCAGCAAGGATAGGTTAATTTATCAAAAATACATTATAGATTCAACATTTTTCTAGAAAAATTACAAGACCAAATAAAGTTTCTTAAAATGGAAAAATCCTGATTTAAAATTTTAAACAAATTTACTGCAATCATAATGCTTGGAGTTTTTACAGGATATTGACTTTTGTTATATTCCTTCAAATTTTAAAAACTATTGTGTAATTGCATAATAAAAAAAGAAAAAAAAAAAGAAAAAAGTTCAACCTTTGGTGGGTCATTTAAACCAGAAAATACTTTAGATTTTAATTTTTTTTTTTTTTTGAGATACAAGTCTCTGCTATTTGTATATAAGTGAATAACAAATTCAACTGGAATAGCTCATATTTTCAATTCCAAGCAGTTATCCATTACATCAGCTGGTATTACTAAGTCACCCATTCAGCTACTGATCATTGCTTAACTTTGATGAGTTTAAGAGAACTAGTGTTTCAAAACAATATGGCCATAAGCCCTGCACCAAGGAGGTCATTAAGCAAACAATAGTGGATAAAGAGACAACTGTAGATTAATGTCTTTTTCATTAGAAGAATACAAAGATGAATAGCAACCACACAAGATAAGCAGATTATAAAGAAAAAATGTCGAAGTGGCTTGTAACCAAGATTCTCTCTCGAATAATAATCCAAGCCCTGAGCAAAAAAAAAAAAAAAAAAAAAAAGGTGTCTTGCATGCACATTTTAAATCGTTATGCATTGTTGCAGTAGACAGTACACCTGAACAGTGCATTCAGCACTAAATAAGTATTTTATGTAAGATAGCCTGTAGCCTATACTTAAGCTGGTGATGTAACAAAAACATAGGCCACTAATAAAAAGCTTTCAAAGATAACAAAAATGTCTTATTTAGGGAGAAGAGTTTTTTCAATAAGTTTCTCATTCACTTTTCGGATTGACAGACAGTAACATCTCCTTGTTGGAAATGCTTCCCAACCCCAAGTCAAAAACAAACCTTACAACAATTTATGCTGGGATTTTGAGATGAGGAATCCAAGCATTTTAAAACTGTTTCCTGGTAGCAGAGTTCAATCAGGTAATACAAAAAGTTATATACCCTAGTTCAGTAGAAGGAACACAAACAACAAAAAGGTCAAAAGATTTGAGATTAAGTATGAATAGTTCTAGGGCTGGTCCAGGTGTCTCATGGTCCCCTATTCTACAATTTTCATAAGGCAGTATTCATAGAAAATATTAAGTTTTATTGTAACCTGATTGTGTACAGATATGGATCATATGCCATATAGGTGAAGAATTCAACTAGAAAAATTGAAAATACAATGTATCTAATACAAATTAGATACCTCATAATAGGTTATTTCATCTTAAATCAAAGTTTTGCAGCATTCAACATCATGGGTTAAAAAAAAAAAATCCCAGAAATACATAAAAATGTGAAAACTTCATTTAAGACTGGGTTGTGATTAATGTATGCATGCACGTGTGCACGCATGTGTGTTTAAAAAAAAAAAAAGAAAAAAAAAAGTTAAGATTATGTTGGTCAAAGCACTGCCCAGGGCTCCTAATCAGACTTGGCCTGCTCTGGTCAGTGGGTAGTACCCACCAGCCTTGCATAATGAAATAGGAGAAATTTACCTCTCAGTTGATCAAATAAAGGGTTCAGTTCAAAATTCCAAGAAGGTTACTGTGTACTGCAGACACCTGAAAAAGGCCAGAGGATACAATGGCAGAAAGTGTTTTATAATAAAAATGAATATACTTGAGTAAATAAAATAAAAAATACGACATACAGATTGATCTATCCTTTGTAAGGAGATTCTGTCAACAGAGGGCATACCTCTTGTTAATACAAAATCTCATTACTAAGAAAATGTGATCAGGTTAAGCCCCACTACTTCATATCAACTTAATGAATTTACAAAGCAAAATTCTTTATATTTGACAATACAGTTAATTGCCAAGGTAGAAGTCCTTGTTCCCTTGTGCAGAAAACAAGGCAATTAAGTATTGTAGCCATCAATGATTGCACATTAAACTAGTTTTAGCTTAATTTCAAGCATTGCTTTCTGTTATCAAACCTCAGGCTAGCAAATTACTTGAAAACTGTACTTCATAGAAATGTAAAGAATTTTATTTTTAACTATATAGCTTACAGCCATATCATGTTTAAACTGGTTCAATTATTGAAGTTAAGCAACATTGAACCTGGTCAGTGACTGGTTGGGAATACCAGATGCAGTAAGTGTGGATGTACTGGTACTATCATGGATAGAATCTTGGAATGAGAAATCAAAGAGCCAAGTCCTAATTCCAGTCAGGTTTCTTATATTGGCTCACATGTAAATACTCTTGGGGAGGGTATGACCACTTCTGTTCAAGGGAGAGAAAAAAGAAAAAAGCTGTCTGCAAAATTTCAGGCTGGCAATACCCAGCTAAACAAGATTCTACAATTCAAGCAGAGCAACAGAAAATGAAGTGGCAGGAATAAATCCTATAAATGTGTGTGTGCATGATTTAGAACCCCACTGTTACATTTACAACACGTTTACTTTTCACTTCTCACTCTCCCTTACATTTACAATACACTTCCTTTTATGTTACATTTGTTGTTTTTTCCTGAATTTTGCAGGGAGTGTTGTCATACCCTGCTATGGCAACAGAAAATGACGATGACTGAAATTCAGTAGCCATGGAAAGAAAAAAGATGCAGTGGAAAGGTAAGTAGTAAATAATGCAGAGTGTTTATGGTTTGTCTCCTTTCAACTTGCATTTGCCCAAACTTTCTGACTTCAGGCTAATTTCTACTGAGCTATAAAAAAAAATGTATTAATGATTTTTAAATGTAGAGCTCAGATCACTGGCAGTATCATAAATTAAGGTTAAGACAAATTTAATCTTCAGTTTTCAATTCCAAGCAAAAATAGGTCAGCTCAGACTGATAAAGATACAGCTTCATAAAAATTGTAAACCGTGAACATTTGGCTAGCTCATATTGAAAAAGAAAAACACTATGGTTGCTGAAATACAAAAATGTTTTGAAATTTAGATAACAGAATGCAAGAAATTGCAGGGCAAATTGACCATGAACTCATTTCACCACCAAATTGATAAAAACATGCCAAACACTTTCATACCACAAACCTTCATAAAACCCATACTTAAAGAATCCAAAATAGGTTACAGCCACAGGCATACATGTCTTTCGCTCATACACCAACATTATACAAATGTACACTATCAGACGAAAAATGCCCACAAAACAAAGACATGTAAACTTTCTCTTTCATAATTTTCAGAAGAATCATGAAGCTTAAGTATGAAGTTATTTTATTATTTACATATTAAGGTGTTTCTTGGGTTTCACCTATTGATATCTTTACTATTTCAAGTAACATTACCAGCAACTGTTTCGGTTTTCCCCATAAATATTTCCATGAACAATTTTCTCTCAGCTGTCCTTTCTAGTTTTCCACCGAATTAAGATATCAAGAAGTTACAGTTGTTCCATCAAATTTGATTTCTTTAAAACCTTTTTGGGAAGATGGATAACAGTTTAAAATGAAAGAGCATTGTCTTGCATGAACATGTTCTAGCTTACAGCTTTCTTATGACCAAAACAAAAATTCCGACAATTTTCTGATAATCTTAAACTGTTAACACTGAAATAATTCAACTGCCTGCATTATTGACCAAAAGCACACCTCACCATCTTCTAAGTAATGTTAGTTGACCACTTCCAGGATTGAGTGTGCTATCCAATACAGCTCAACATTCCTCAGTAAAAATGAAAATGTTGAAAAATAAGTTTTAATGTACAGGGTGACACAAAAGTCTTCACCCCATACCCCTTGTAACCCTAACCCTGTCAGCCATCTCAAGTAGAAAAGTATATTATCTACAAGTCTTTCAGACCACCCTGTACTTTATCGAATTTATTTTTCTTTGTGAGAAAATAGCTTATTTGCTTTCATGTCTGACCAATATTCTGCATCTTTTTGTTTAAATTTACAACACCAGCTTCAAGTCCCCATTTTCCCCCCCTAAATCTTTTCAGGAGATTGTTAATTACTTTTTCTCTTATCCTGCCAATATTTTCAGTTTTTGATAAAGTCACTTCTTTCAATGCTACTTTACAATATTTTCAGATTCTATATAAAAAAACAGAACTGTACTATTATGCATGTTTACAATATGATTAACCAACCTCCACTTAAATCAAGTTTTAATACTGTTAAATGAAAACATAAGCCAAATTCATACAGCATATTTTAGATATATCCTGAAAATTTGTTAATAGGTTAGAACAAATTTAATATACTGCATATTTTCCATCTTAGAATTTAATAAACCTTTCAATATCCTGGAAGACTAAAAAGCAACAATTCTTTTCCAAGAATTATTAAATCAGAATTAGGAAGTTGCTTAAAAGATAGAACAAAATGATAAGCGTGTTCAAGCGTTTCTTAAACTGAACCATTTAGCATTATTTGTATAAAAAAAAAAAAGAAAAAAAAGTTGTATATATAAAGTGGGTCATTTGTGTAAACAATGACCAAATTCTATTCAAGATCTTAATACAAAATTTTGCAATGACAAGAGAAAATTAACACTGTCATTCAATATAAGCAAGAGAGAAGAGTTCTGAACTTAAATTGTTATTGTCAGCCATTAAGCATGATACTTCCAATTTGAAGAACCTGGAATGTAAACCCTTCAAAGTATTTTTGGAGTAGTTTCAATTCACATTTATACAAATCTGAAAAAGGCACTGGATGTTTCTGTCACATTGAATAAGTCAGTGTTTCTTATATGGCATCCAGGGCATTTGCATTAAGAAATTTTAATCTAAGTAAAACTAGTTAAAACTCAAACCACCAAGATGAAGACTGACAAATGGACTGTATGTAGTTTTTTTTAAAAAGATGGTGATAGTGAATAATTACAATTAACTATACTAAACAAGTCTTTAAAATTGATGAAGACAATTCTAGATTTGAAGGAAATCAAATTCCAGGAGTATTTTAAGGAATGACAGACAAGGACACCATTCTTTGAAGTAAGGAGTGGAACTGTATTATGCACAAAGACATTCTCTGCTTAACTGAAGTCTTTAAAAATCAAGAATCCATCCAGACAGGCACTATCAGTTTATATATAAAAAGAAAAAAATCCAAATTATAGAAAACTTGCAGGTTTAAAATTGTTTAATACTATAGTTTTCAATTTGTCACCTTGCATAGCAAATTAATGACTTAAAAGTAAAAATTGCCTAAAATCTTATAACATGCAAATTTCAAGACTATCTTTAGTACTGAATTATGAAGGCTATAAGAAGGAGATTTATTAAATGAAGTTTAACACCAGACAGATGAACAACTGCAATGTTCTTCCATTGACCACAGTGAAAGTAATTTTTGCTTAAGTGTAAAAATTTCCTATGTGACAACAAATTTGTATTAAAAACTGAAACATTTTAAAAATAGTAGTTTGTGACCTGCATTTGTCCTGTGCATAATTTAAGTATTAATGAAGTTTTATTGTCAAGTAAAATTACTGATGCAGATCTTGTTTCTAACCTGTATCTGTCAACAGAAATTTGTAAACAATTCTCAAAGTTTTTGTAACAGCTTCAGGACAGAAAGTAATAAAAATTGATCTAGTTCAGCATAATTGTTTCTTAACCTAAATAGGAAAACCAACCCAAAACTTAAGCTACCTTAGAAAGAGTGAAAAGGTCAATTCATCACTCAATTTTCCCCCATTGATACTAAATGGACAGAAATGAACTGATTATATAATATTATTCAAGTAAATAGTCTCCACATGCAAGTGCATGTAAATTTGTAATCATTAATATATAAAGCACAAAGTTTGTGTCAATGTCCTCCAGAAAATTAAAACCACTCTAAAATAAAAGCAGTTTTATTTGTATTTTTCTGTATACATATTTGTTCTTGTTTAATGGAAATAAGCAATTCACATATTTTAAGAGGAGTGGGTGGAGAAGCAGCTTTTATTGATTTCCAATATGGTCTTTGTGATCTTTATAAAGAAAGTTGTTTTGATGGCAAATGGTAAATTGATAATTGCTAACTTATTCAACTAAAGCCATTTTCTGACCTCAAATTTGTAGACACTCATTTATGACAGCTGTGAAACAGGAAAAGCTAAATAAAAATTTTCCAATATTTGACAAACCTAAAATTATGAACATTTAAGTTCACTGCTTTAATTACAAAACTTTCACTGACTGTGAGGGAGGGAAAAAAATTCCATTGACACTTATTTTAAGTACGTTTACTCACTGCATTGTATACCTGATAGAAATTGAACTTTTCAACATTTATAATTAGTTACTCATGTTTATCTAAATTTTGTTCATAATTTCTAAATTTATGAAAACATTTCAGATTTCTTTATTAATTGATAAGCGATAAACATTGAATAGTTCACATGTTGTAAAGTAAAATTTTTGTAAATTCAAGGAAAAATGTATAAATTCAAGTTCATGTGTTTAGGTTTTATTAAAATTATAATCATTGCCTTTTAAAACAAATTCCTGATGGCGT
>CAHIKZ030001524.1:1510000-1560000 GCA_903632075.3 Acanthosepion pharaonis | reverse complement strand
ACAATTATTGCTTTTCTACCCACTTTCCAGTCAGTAAACAAATGAACTAGCTAAACAACTGATCAGGCAGAGATTACAAAACAGTTCAGATGATATACAACTCAACTCCATATCAGACTAGTAGACAGGAATCGAATGAGAAAAATGTAAAAGTAATAAGTTTCATCCTAACAATGGCTTAGGCCTGGGCTTTTCAAACTATGGGTCCCAATATAAATAAAATGGGTCAACGAAAAACAAAAATGAGTGCAAAGTACTGAATAAACTACTAAGTGTTGCATAACACTAATAAATCAATTAGTATCAGCTGCTTATGACCAAACACATTCATCTCATTAAATGACACTTCAAAAAATTTACATGTATTTCTTTTAAATTTGTTTAAGTAATAATTTCTTTTATTTATACAAATAGATGCATCCAATTAATACGTGCAGATCATATATATATATATATATATATATATATATATATATATAAAAACAAATGATCTTCCTGATGTCATAGGTTCCCCAAGTAGGCATCTATGAAGACTATTCACTCCTACCTCAAGAACAAATCTAGTGTAGCTGACAAAACTAACCTGGCTGTTAGTCTCAAAAAGGACCTCCAGATGGTTGTGAACTGGGCAGGAATTGACTGGTTAACTAATGCCTCAAAAACAAAACTGCTCTATTACTCACCACAGAGAACCATCCCTGCCCCCTCCCCCATTAGAATGTCTGACACTCAACTCCACGAGAGCACCTCTTTGCGACTGCTTGGTCTCACATTACCTGCTGACCTGAGAGAAGAAATACATTGAGTCAATAGCTTCATCCACCACAAGGAAAGTTGGCTCTTTGTGCTGCACCAGGAAATTTTTCTCGCTGGAGTTGATCCTTCAAATCTACAAATCAACCATTTGCCCTTGCATGGAGTATTGCTGCCATATATGGTCTGGAGCCCCTTCTGTTTGTTTCAAGGTCCTCGATAGAATCTAGAGACAGATATGCAATGTAATTGGCCCTGATCTGGCATCTCATCTGCAGTCACTCACAGATGTGCTGTCGCCTCCCCCTGTCTTTTTTTTACAAATACTTTCACAGTAACTGCTTTGATGAGCTGCATTTGCTGGTTCCCAGATTTCATGAATTTAAGTGTTCAACTAGGCCGGCATCTTGCTCTTACCCTTTCAGTCGACACTTAAATGTAGCCATCTCTTCTACTCCAATAGCTTCAGGTCTCGCACCTCTCACCTGTGGAACTCCCTCCTCTTTTCCTGTTTCCCTGATAGCTATAATCTCCAACTATTCAAATGTAGTGTCAATCGATGTCTCCAGTTGCCTTGATCTATCCCCTATCCTCTTCATCCTTTCCTCTATCACTCCTCTTTGCTCTCGTTCCAACTCTCTGTAACCCCTTGCATGCTAGTGGCTCCCCATTTTGCCTGGGGTGAAATAAAATGCATGCATGTCTACATGCACACACCAAAATAATGTATCTATTCCTACTTCCAAAGTGCTTTTAATAAATTTTCAAACAATACAATTATACATATTTTAGTTAGTTTCACCTGCATAAAAACAGCCACTAAATAGAAAAAAGTTTTCCTTGGTTTATGTATTTATAGCTGCCAAAACTTTCAACTGAAAAGACTACATACTAAAGTTCCTATTTACGTCTTAATATGGTTCACGCAAACAACTGAGAAACAAAAAACTAGGAAAGGAAAGTTCTTGATCGTTAGCGTTAAACTGTTAGATGTAACAAAAGCCATCATAAGCATGTGCCATGTTCTCCACAATTTCCTGTCCTTTGCAGCTCTAAATAAAGTATCTTTTCATTATTTCTAAACCCTGTTCACTCATCCATTTTCTCATGTTCAAGTATGCCATGTTTTCCTCTATCCCTCAATCCGTCTTGTGTGTATCAGATTCTCCAAGCCCTCTTTCCTGATTACATGCCCCAGAAATTTCAACTGTCTTCCTGATAAGTCCTTTTTGTTTCCATTTTCTCTAAAACCTTGTTTACATGTTCATACCATGGTATCCCCAGCATCTTTCTGTAGAACCACATTTGCTGCTTCAAGTCTCAGCTTTGAGGAAATTGTCCTGTATTCACTCTGCCATGCAGTAGGACATATCACATAAAAGTTCAGTACTTTTTCTTTGTTTCTAATGATGTTTTTCTATTTCTTAATGCTCTTAGCTTTAAGAATGCATCTTTGGCTATTCCAATTGATTTCAAGGTCACATTTTCCATCCAATGTTCAAAAACTTCCCAGATATTGAGATTTTTATGCTTGTTTGATTTTGGTATTTCCGATTTGTAATTTGCATTCTGTCTTGCAGTTTATGTTTAGTCCTTGCCTTCCTTTACTACCTTCTGTAGGAGGTATCAGCACTGTGTCATCTGCATATCTCATGTTATGATTGTGGCTGCCAATACTGAATCCTGTAAGATATCTAATTCTATCAGAATTGCCTCACTATGTTGCAAAAGGGCATAGGAGATTTGTAATTGTTTTTCAGCCTCCAGCAGCACTGATCCTTCTGAATCGAGTGCGTCCAATTTTAAGGTTACAAATTTTGCTTTTCATTTCTTTCAGAAGTTTCTAGTATAGGTTCCTTGAAAAAGTGATTGGATAGATTTATTTTTCCTTTCACACAGTATGGTCTTCTAAGTCCACAGAGAACAAAGTCATTTGTGTGGGTAGCCCACAAATACTCCCCACAGCAATAGATATGACATGGCAGAGAGTCTTGATAATATATAAACAAAAATAAATAGAATAAATCTGCCAAAGTAAGACGGGTTCCATATTTAAAAAAAAAAAAAAAAAACACCGGAAAATAAATTTTTGCCAATCAAAAAAAAAAAAAAAAAAAAAAAAAAAATTAACATACTTTTGAAGACGTTAGCCAAAACCAACGTTGCCACCAGCAGAGTCTCGGAGCCTGGTCAAAGGGACATAAGAGCTCACACCTGAGCTAGAGGAGCAAAGTGATGGCAAGAGACAGAACAAAAGACGCTACCGCAAGAGAAACCAGACATGCGTGACGTAGTTAATATTTTCTGCCATTCTGAAGTTTCAAAGAATGAAAAAAAAAAAAAAAAAAAAAAAAAAAACAGATCGACCCTGACCTATGACTACGACCAGTAGCACTGACTATGAAATTACCATTACCGAACTGAAACCGACATTTCTCCAGATTGCTACCAACATTATTTGACTTATAAGCGAATATTTTGCTACACCGAATACCAAAGGACTTTACGTTATAAAAAAAAATTATTCCCTTGAGTTTTTTTGTTCCAGTTTCCAGTAAAAATACCAAACACTGTCACAACTTCCCCCATCCGATAGAAATCACGGCACAATCTCAAATTAGAAGTGCTGGTTAGCTTAGAATATGCTTCCCTTCCGGGTAGCAAATTCCAGTTTTTTCTTTTAGCTCAGAAAAGCCAGAAATCCGTTGATTTGAAACCCGCAGTTCGAAATTAAAATTGACTCAAACCCACTAAATGCTGTAGTTTTTTTCTTCCTATATTTATTTTTAAATGTTCCGTGACTTCCGACAAGAAATTTCCCAGGAAATAACTCAAGTTTTATGACTCGTCGCGTGAGAAATCTAACAAGAATTAAGACTTGATATTTCTACTAAGTCTTACCATGATAGATGCTGGGGAAATGTTTTACTTTTGTTATAGACAAAGCGGACAGTTTGAAGTCCACCAGTAGTAACGTATCACGTACCTTCCGAGATTTTCGAACTGAACCCTTTATTTAATCTACAGATGGGCTGTTCTTAGTACTGCCCATTCAGTTTCTACCCACTCTCTAATACCAGATCCAGGGATTGAACTCAATTATGCCACCAAATTCACGAATCAACACGTTTAATCCCCGAAATTATATCCCCCGTGAAGTATGCCAAGAAATACAACGGCTGAAACGTTACAATAGCAAACATTAGGATATTAGTTCGAATGCGTGAGGACACAAAAATTCTAAAAAGCAAACCTAAATAAGTTTAATGAAAAGAAAAATAGAATAGAAGAGGCTATTTAAGAACAGAAAAACATTTGTAACAAGGTTCACATTCACAAAAGCGGGAACTCATTACCCAAACATTTATGAAGAGACAAAGGGTTCATAAAAAAAAAAATTGTACAATCAAGAAGTAGGAAAATAGGCTTAACAAGGAAGGCGAACTGATCATCATATTAAGTTAGATAGTGTCCCACACTCGTCACTTATTGAAACTGAAAAAAATACAAACTTTAAAAACTATCAACGACTAAAAATGCCCTAAACTACTTGTAGTGGGTGTTCTATGTAGTCATGAACCCGATGGCAAGCGAATAGCAAGAAAACCATTTTTCTTGTTAATACTTCAGAGACATTTAGCATTCATCACAGCCGAAAAATTTTCGGCGGGTGATGTTAGTTAGTCAATTGTCATTGACTACAAAGAAATTTTCCCTGAAGTCAAAGATTGTGATTAAGATCTTATGAACATTTTGTCAAGTCTCTTATTTGTAGTGTTGTGTACTGAAAATCAGTTTTTTTTTTTGTTTCGCGTTTTTTTTAAGACATTTTCTCTTCACTTAAAGAAATTAAGTCACTCCATTTCATCTATTTGTGTACCCGAATAGTTGCGTGAATTGAGCTTTCATTTTTATCACTGACAAAAAAAAAAAAAAAAAAAAAAAAAAAACTTAAGCCTATGCCGCCCGTTTGAAACGGGTTAGTTTCGCCAAGCCAACCAATTTAAAGTTATCAGATTTCTTGTTCTAAGTTAAATGCGAACACTAACAATTCACCAGCTTGAAACTGGCTGGCTTTTGTAAGTCTAACCAATGTCAGACAAGCAATTTGGCCCCAGGGTTATTGAACAGCGGTTACCTTTATTTTCCATTTGTTTTTATTTTTAGTCCAACGCAGTCATTACAAAAAGAATGAGGGGAGAGCGTAAGGGGACAGTCATTTCAGGTCATTTAAATGAAATATAAAAGCAAATAAATCTTTAGTTTTAAGGATTTACGAATTTGAAGCTGCCATGAGGTTTAAGCTAAACCTGTTCAGACAGGTCCGTGAATATCGTGTATGTTCCAAAGTTTATCATGGCGTTTCAGGAGTTTAAATGTTTCTTCGTCAATCAATGTTATTGTTAGGAAATCCGGAAAAGGGATTTTCTTATTGCCAGACTGGAAAGTAGGAATTAGAAATGCCACTCTAGAACTGTGTTTAGGATAGTCGGGTGCGGAAGAGATAGCAATAAAAAAAAAAAAAAAAAAAATAAAAAAAAAATAGTGTGTGTGTGACAGCTGGTCGACAATGTCAGTGTTGACGACTAAAAAAGTAGTAGTTTAAGATTAACGAGAAGTTAGAAATATACCATCCTAAATAAGAAAAAAAAAGGGGTAATTACGTTGACAAGACAAAGTAAAGCTGAATTATTCCCACTACCGGGGTTTTTGTTTCAAGTTTTAGGAAACATTTGACTTCTAGTCACTGCAGTTCAAAATTCGAGTTCTCAGATGAGAAAAAAAAAAATGTAAGGGCGTCATTTTTTTTAAAATTACTAACCACACCTTTTTAAGAGACGGAAAAAACAAGTTAAGTTTTTCTCTCATACCTATATCAATTAAATTGTCTACATTAAGTTCTGTTATCCCAATAACCGTGAAGGGTCAGTTTAAAAACAAACAAACAAAAAAACCCTTTCACAATATACTCAATACTCGTATCTTGCAAGTGGTTGATCATATGAGAAAATGATCAAGGAATAGTTTAAGCGACTAACCAAGTAGTAATTTTCAATTTTTTTTTTTTTTTTTTAGTTGATTAATAGCGGTGTGTATATGAAGTTTGGCATTATAATTAGAGAAAGAAAGAAAAAAAAACAAAAACGACCATAACAGTTATAATTTGACCTAAATGAATAAGATATGTACCACAAAGTAAGAAACATTCAAACAACACAAAACTTTTTAAAATTATGATTGCGGCGAAAAGGAGACGAGAAAAAAAAAAGTAACCCGTAAAAATGAAAACCTATCTATAATGTACAGGTCAACACGTTTTTACTTATAAAAAAAAAAAACTTACCTGAAAGTTAACAACCAGTCGTAAAAAAACAAAGTCGATGGAACTTATCCAAAAGATTGTGAATGACTATCCACAGGAGTTCGCTTGTTTTACATATGAATTACGTTTGGTCTGATCCATTTGTGCGGCAAAGGGGAGAAAGCTTCGTCATTATAAAACTTTTATCTCATATCATCACAATCTTTTTAAACCCACGACTTTCATACTATGACTACTATTTTTTTTTCTTCGGTGTTAGAGTGTTAAACAGGATTTTGTATGCTAAATAAACCAAATGAAATAGATCAGTAAAAACAGTGATTTCGATTGTCAGATCGACAATTCATATTTTGTCAAATGAAACCTGTGTGTCATTGTAAAAAAAAAGAAAAAAAAAAGAAGTAAAAACTAAGCGTATGTAAACAATAAAGCATTTTCTTCCGCGAGGTAGAAATTATTCAGTAACTCAGCAATTTTATTCATGAAGTTTTACTTTTAACTCGCTCATTTTACTTTTTTTTTATATTCAATTTGATAAAAATATCATGTTTGTTATTCAATGTAAAAGAAAAGGAAAAGATGATTGAAATAAAAATGGATTTTTCTACTTCGAGAACAAATGTGTTTAGTTTACTACTCTTTAAAAAAAAGGTTAGAATACCTTACTTATTCAAACAAAATTGCAGATTGACATTTAGTTATTTATTGTTTTTTACTTTTTTTTTAATGTATTTAAGGAAAAGTAAGTAGGTACCGAGCCCAACCCCTCCACCGAAAAACGGATTTTAAATAATTTAAAACTTAAAAATTAAAACCTTATTTGAACTTAAATTTTGGTTTTATTTTAAAGATAATAGTTTAAACTATAAAACTAACCCATATTGAAATAGAAGTTAATTTTCATATAGTTTTAGGCATTTTAAAACATTATGGCACGTCCATAGGCACATCGAACCGCCATTATAAACGAAAAATGTAAACAACACATTTAAAAATCCAATATTTGTCCTAGAGATGTGTTTGGAAGTCAGTTAGTAGATTTAAGGATTGATTAACTGAATTTTCTAAATGTAATGCTTACTTTTTGCTTGAAACATAATGAAAATAACGTTTATTTATGTATGGTAAAGTAAAGTGTAAGGTCAACAACTAAAAATATTTTTCAATCCCCCTTTTAAAAAGTGCGCGAAAAAATTAAAAGAAAAAAGAAACAAGGAACATCAACAGGGCAATAATAACGACATTGGTATTTTTGATTAAAAATAATCGTTATGCAACCAATAGTTTAAAAATATTTTTCTATGTTATACGATTTTCTGATTTACTTTATTTATCCAAAGGTAAGAAAACAAAATAAAAATCAAGCAATTACAAATGAGCAAAACAGTACAGTTACCATTAAAATTTTATTCATCTTCAAATCCATTAAAATTCGTCGTTTTTCCTTATCAAAACTCATTTTCAATATCATGGTCGTTAAATAATGCGCCATCTTCTGCTGCATTGAGAGCATTGCTAATGCCACACTTTTTAAAAGATTTCACAACAATTTCTGGTCTAATATTTTATCCCAAGCTTGCTTCACCTATTTGCAGACTTTTTGCAATGCTGGGTCTTTTTATTCTTCCTGTAAGTGTAAGGTTGTGATGAGGCATTGCCATCCACGTGTTCCATTGCTTCTTCATATTTAGGAGTTACCAGGTAGCTAATTTCGGCCGACTATCGCGAATTTTAAACATATGTCATAAGACGCAGGGGAATTTTAAAAGATATTTTTAGTAAAAATAAGTGCGCCTTATATGACGTCAAATACGGTACTCAATATACAATTCATTTATTAATGGATAAATGATGAAAATCTCGTTTCAATCTGATAATTCTCTGATTTTTGGCAGATATTTTTAAAACGTGGGTGGGGGCGTAGCGATACTTTGCTTCCATGTCGGAAAAAAACGCATCCATTTCGTTTGGTGGTACGTAAAGGAAAAGAAACTAATTGTTCAATAGTTTATTGATGGGTTGCATTATTGCGTATTTTATTTACCCGCGCGGTGAATCATCTACTTAACTTTTTTTAAAATTAAAATTATGGATGGAATTGTTAACAAAAGTTCATAGCCTTATTCAATAGGCAGCGTTTGAATGTGATATCCTGCCAAACACGACTGAACTTTATGATATGTACATATTCGATGCGTCTTTCTAGATTAGTGATTCTCAATTGCCGTGCCGCGCCACACTAGTGTGCCGCTCGATCCTCCTATGTGTACCACGAAAGTATTATTGGATTCGAAATCACTTCATAAATGTTCAATCTAATATTGGACTTCAGTTATGTGAAGAAGAAGAATTAGTTACATTTCTAGTGATCGAGGGCTCAAGATAAAACATTTGATGGTACCCATAATACATTTTGGATTTCAACACAAAAGGAATATCCCGTATTAATTAAAAAGCTTTATCAGTTTCATTGCAATCTTCTACTTCTTATTTATGTGAATTAGACTGAGAAGCCTAATTCACATAAATATGATGCATTCTAGTCATTTTGTGTTTTTTTTATTTCCGGAAAAAACGCTGTACAACTAGCACTATAGATAGGTGCCGTTTATGGAGATGGTTCAATAGCTGAGAGTATTGTTTATAAGTGGTTCACTTGGTTCAGAAGTAGAAATTTTTATCTGGAAGACAGAGAACGTTTCGACAAGCATGTAGTTTTTGATGATGACCAAATCGAAACGCTGATTAAACATAATCCAAGTCGCATGACACGGGACATAGCAGATATACTTATATATACGTAATGTCTCTTATGGACGTTGTAAAGCATTTGGATACGCGAGAATCATTACGATGTTTGATTATCACGTGATTTAACGAAAAAATGTAATGGACCGTATTTCCATTTCGGACTCTTTACTCAAACGCAACAAAAAAAATATCTATTTTTGTAATATAGAGATTTTTTCCAAATACAAAATAAATATAAAAATATAAATATAAAAATATCAATTAACATCTCTTTAATAATAAAAAAAGGACTTTTAGTGTGAAATTGAAACAGAAAAAAATTGTTCATTTGTAACAATATTATTTGTCAAAAGGAAGATAGATGTAATGGTTGCTGAAAATATTCTTTTGAGCGCCTAAAAAATTAAGTTAGATAGAGAAAAATATTCATAAGAAAGTGTGCACTTACAGTAATAGCTGAAGTTATAAAAGTCCTTGGTATAGAGGTGTAAAGTGCCTACGAAATTCGAGAGATTCTCAGTCGGTCTATTGAAGAAAGAATATAGATGTCGAATTTTGTGGAGCTGTTCTGAGGTTGATATGTCGGCATAGTAATAGTAACAGGAGCGACCGTTTGTTGAATGGAAGGAGTTGCCTGAAAAATACCGTTTGTGGTAAACTTTTAGAAATAGATACAGAATGTAGAATTATAATTGAAGAGAGTGAGTTGACATCGTATTCCGTATTTGTTTCAGATAAACAAATTTAAGATTATCTGTTTAAATTTTAGGATGTTGTCCCGGAGTTCTTTTCTGGTCACGGAGTATCTCAGAATCCGAATTCCTATTTTTTCAAGTCACTGTCTTCATCACCTCTGACTACTCACACACGAACAGTATCTTGATTAATAGTGAATGCCTTCCTTATATTGTATCTTTTCAAAATTATCTTAGGTTTTGTTTTAAATTCTGTCCTTTTGATCGGTTTAAAATAATCATGAAGGATTCCTCTTCTCGAAGCTTGTTTTTTAATCAATTCATTCGTTTTTTATTACCCTGTACCAGACATAGCCTCGCCGTAAAAATCAGGTTCAGAAACAAGGCCTATCAAAAAATGTCAAATCTAAACACATTATTATTTGGAAATGTCTCCGCTCAAGATAGTGGGAGGTCTGAAAAGGCCATATATATATATATATATATATATATATATATATATATATATATATATATATTTATTTTTATTTTATACATTCTTTTTATTGTTACAAATATTTAAGTGAATGCTCTGTTTATAATAAACAGTATTAACAACATTTACCGGTCTGAATGTCCGAGAAATTTTTATAGAAGGACGAATATTTTCTATGAAAATTTCTCGGACATTCAGGCCGGTAAATGTTGTTAATACTGTTTATTATAAACAGAGCATTTTCTTAGATATTTGTATCTATAAAAAAGAATGTATAAACATAAAAATGTCTTAAAATAATTGTCGGACTTTATCCATTTCATATATATATATATATATATATATATATGTGTGTGTGTGTGTGTGTGTGTGTGTGTGTGTGCAAAAGAACGATCATGAGCGATGAAAGTGGATTGTGTGCAACAATCTGAAACGCGAAAGGTCACGACAAAAACGAAAAGCCGGTCAGCATCTCGAGAAGGTGATGCTGTGTCACAACTTCCTATGTTACAACATCCTATGTGGCTCGAACTGGTGTTCGGCGAACTATGGTCATTGTTTCGCAGTGGTTCGCATTGGGCCAAAATCCCACCGAAAGTCAAAAGCCATTTTCACCAGGCGAAAAATTTTCTTGTAATAATAAACGACTCAATGCAATCGGGTCTGTACCAGACAATTTTGTTGTCTCCAACAGGGAAATGTTGCCGACTATCTGTCAGTGACGGAGAGGGTAGAGTGAATGAGAGAGTTTCCCTATCTTCTTGTACACGTTACCAAACCAAAAACATCAGTGAAGAATCTTGGGAGTAGGAACTCCCTTTTTACCAAGAATTCTCGCAATCTGCTGGCTGCTTGTTAGTCGATTCACGGACCAATATATATATATATATATATATATATATATATATATATATAATAACACAAATACATTATGACTAACAAAAACACGTAAATTACTAAAATTTAATGCGTTTAATGGTGAACAGATTCTGGTATAAAAACAAAGCAACAATAATCAAGATAAGAAAAAGTTCAAAAGATTTATCATAAGTATAAATATAATTATAATGTAATTACAAAAATAAATGAAATTGCTTAAATACTTTTTTGTGTCAAGGGTAGATAGCTATTAAATAATTTAAAAAAATATGAAAAATGAAATGTCAGGCTGCTGATTATGTCGTGTTTAATAAGAGTTTTTCTTTCATTTCATCAACGTTATCAGTGACGGTTGTCGTGAAGTTACGAGGGGTTAGATCTTTCATTTTTTTTAACTACCTGTAGACACGTAAATATAATTTTCTCTTTTGGGAGCTATTTTGTTCTTTATGTAAATATATACAAAATTCCTCCACGCATTGAAGTCGGGATGCTGAAGGTAACACCAATCAGCTAAGTGAAAAATCTTTTACTTATGTGTGTGTGTGTGTGTGTGTTAAAGTCCTCAGAATAAATCTGCAGAGAAGACAAATTGAATAAAACAGACAATCGGAAAGTAGTACTTAGTCCTTGTCAACAAGTTTCGTCATTTATCCAGGCAAGTGATCATAAACAAAATGTGTAGTTACATGAAATTGTATATATATATATATATATATATATATATATAGTACTTACTGCATCTATGTTATCGTTTTGATTCTCATGCAAACCAAATATGGCTTCCTTTTTTCATTCTTGTGAGAACCAAACTTATGTCTACCTTTTAGCTCACGTGCAAAACCAATCCTATTGTTTGATAAAAATCCACGTTAAATAGCACAGATATGCTCGCTATGCCGTAAAACAAACCAGAACAAACTAAATTATGTTCCAAGTAAACACTACAAATCTTATTTGATCTGTGGAGCGAAGTCTAAGACAGCCAAACACCAAATGACAAAAAAATGGTTTCTGAGTCGGAGTAATGCTTTGAAAATAAATATTTAACATTTTTCAACCAAAGGGCCGCGTTCCCGCCAACATTAGAAAATGCTTTATAATCTATTTGAAGTGTATTTAAGCAAAGTTTCTGTTGTGGATTCCGGGGTGAAATCCGGTCTCAAATGAATGACAAACGCAGGAATGAAATATAGCAAATAAATGTGTTGACGCAATAATACAATTGGTAATACAGTTAGTAGATCCAGAAATGCGGTTAGTAGTAGTAACAATATATATATAGTCTGGCAAATTCAGTACCGAAGTAGGACTTCCTTCTGAGTCTACGTGCTCGCAACTGTGACTTCTACAAAGCGATTACCTCACACTCTTACTCTCTCACTGTTCACTGTATCACTCTATCAATGTATCTCTCGTCTAACTCCCAGGCATTCACCAGCAGCAGTACAAGTACACACTGGGCGAGTCCACTTGTATGAAAAAAGAGTGGACCCCTTAACACCCCTCTCCTTAGATCCCTTTTGCGGGGAATTAGTATTTTTTTCTCTTATGGTTGATAATCAGAGGTTCGGTAAATTTTCCCTTCCTGTTTGAACTTCTAATTTCTGTGTCTTCCTGTGGTCTTTGGATCTCAAACACTTCGAAGATTGCATCCATAGAATCGTCGTTTTCTGCGGGTGACGAGCTTGGCTCCTCAACCTGTCTTTTTTGTAATTGGTCAATATGTCTTCTATGTGAGAACTTCTCGCCTTGTACTGTGTACATTAGATTTCCTAATCTGTTAATTACTGTGCCAGACTCCCAGTAAGCCGTATTGTTTCTAAACATCCTAAAGTAAACCCGTTCTCCAGGTTTAAATGATCTCTTGGGTACAATAGGTGTATACTGGTTTTTGTTCTTGTTTGGCAATAATTTGTCAAACACAGACCTTATTCTCCGAGCAAATATCAATTCCGCCGGTGAAAGACCCGATGGCGTGTTCACGTTAGGTGTTATTCTGTACACTTGGAGGAACTGTTGTATCGCTTTTATCGTCGATACATCCTCGGCTTTTTTTAACGCTCTTTTTAGTGTGTCAACGAATCTTTCAGCTTGTCCGTTCGATCTCGGGTGGTACGGAGCTATCTTGATATGCTTTACTTGATATGTCTCACAAAATTCTTTAAAGTCACTGGAGGTAAATTGTGTGCCGTTATCGCTTACCAAACAATCCGCGACGCCAATCTCGCGAATAGTTCGTGTAAACAGTTTATGGTATTTTCTGTCGTCGGGTGTTTAAATCTGGCAACCTCTAACCATTTACTGAAACTATCTACTGTTATTAAATATTAGTAACCTTCAATGGGTCCTAGGTAATCCACGTGGATTCTGGATCACGGTCTGTCGACTTTAGGCCATGGCTTTTGTATAGAGGGTGGTGCTTTCGCCGCAGCAGCACAAGCTTTGCAACTTTCTACCATTTGCGTAATATCATCGTCCGTGTTCGGCCAGTAGACAAAACTTCTAATAAGTGATTTCATCTAGTTTTTTTCCGGGATGTCCTAAGTGAAAATCTTTCAAAATCCGTCTTCGTAGCGACTTCGGTATTACTACTCTCTCGTTATACAATAATATGTTGTCTCAGATTGAGAAACTGTCTGCTAAATTCCTCACCTTCTCTTCTATTTTTTTTCTTGGTATTCTGAATAAAATCGCCTCTTTCTGCTTCTCGTCTTATCTCTAGCAGCGTTACAGGTAGTTCCTTTATTGTATTGCATAATACCTTACTGATTTCATCTTCAGCTTGTAATGCCGCAATTACCGAATTTTCTAACGGTTCGCCCTTCGCAGGTATTAACCGCGATAGTCCATCAGCGTGTCCTATTTTCTTTGATGGTAAGAACTCAAGTTTGAAATTGTAGTTTAGTAACACAGTTCCCCATCTTAAAAGTCTGTTCGCTGTATAGACTGATAGACCTTTTTTTGAACCAAAAACCGTAAGAAGTGATTTGTGGTCCGTTTGGAGCGTGAACTCTTTCCCATAAATATATCTGTGAAAAAGAGTTACTACAAAAATTATGCCCAATGCCTCCTTTCGATCTACGAATAGTTTCTCTCCGCCGGTAATAATGATCTAGATGCGTGTGCAACGGGTTTGTTTGTACCGTTCCGCATCTTAGAATACACGCACCTACCCCATGTGAGCTCGCGTCACTTGCAATAATGATTTCGAGTTCGGGATCGAAATGTGTCAATGCTAACTCCGAAGTTAATTTTTCTATTATTTCCTTAAATACTTTTTTACAGTCCTCTGTCCAATTCCAATTATTCTCGTTTTTTAGTAACTCATTTAGTGGAGCCCTCAGTTTATGCATATTATCAATAAATTCGCCATAGTAGTTAGCTAGGCCCAGGAAACTTTGTAGTTCTGCAACATTTTTTGGTTCAGGCATATTTTTAATTGCCGATGCCCTCTCTGGGTCCGGTTTCCTGCCATTTTCATTTATTATCTGACCTAAGTATTTAATTTCATTTAGGAAAAAATCATACTTTTCTCCTTTTACTTTGAACCCAAAGTCCTGAAGTCTTCTGAAAACTTCCTTTATGTGTGATGAGTGCTCTTCAACATTGTCGCTTTAATTAGAATGTCATCCAGATAAGCGGTCGCGAAATTCTGGCCCGTGAGCATTGTGTCCATCGTCTGCTGGAAAATTGCAGGTGCAACATTTACTCCGAATGGTAGTCTGTTGAATTTGTACAACCCTTTGTGCGTATTAATGCAAAGGATTTTCGTACTCTCTTCTTGCACTGGGATTTGTAGATAAGCCTCACTTAGATCTATTTTTGAAAATATCTTACCGCCGTTGAGCTTTGTAAATATCTCCTCTGAGCTCGGTAGTGGGTAATGATGGTCTTTTATAGCCTTGTTAAGCCCCGTCGAAAAATCTGCGCATACGCGGATTTCACCTGACTTCTTTTTTACATAAACCACCGGCGCCGCCCACTCGCTAAACTCTGTTTTTGATAGAATCCCAGTTTGTTCAAGTCTCTCCAATTCTTTGTCTATTTTTTCTATATTAGCGAACGGTACGTTTCGCTTCTTTTTAAAAACTGGTTGGACGTTTTCTTTTAATTCAATTCTGGCCTTAAATTTGTTGCATCGTCCCAACCCGCTCGAAAATACCCCATGAAATTGGTTATATAATTCTTCCTTTAATTTTATAACATCTGATGGTTCAACCTCTAACTTTTTGCAAAAAGAGCTGATAGGTAGGTCCCAAACCTTGAACTTTTGCATCCAGTCGATACCTACAAGATTTTCAGTATCTTTCATGACGTATATCTTAAGTTTTTTTTTGTTTTGCCGTGAAATTTGACATTCACGATTATTTCTCCTTCGAATTTAATTCGTTTGCCTGTAATCGACTTGGCAATTTTTTGTGTATGTTACATGGTAGGTCTGTTGAGTTTTCTCCATGTCTGTAGGTTGATTATCGTGAGGTCGGAACCTGAATCCAGTTGCAATTTTAAATTTTTATTTAAAATTTCCAGTCCCACATATTTCCTTATGTTGGTGTTGTCTTCGTTATGCATCCTTATAGCTCTTATTCTACTAGTATCTTTTCTATTCCTACATTGGGATGCCTTTGTGACCCTTTTTTCCACAGTCAAGACAGTTTTTATATCTAAAGCGGCAATCCTTGTTCCAATGTAGTCCTCCACATCGATAACATGCTGATGGGGGGGGGGACTTATATTTGCTTCGATTTTCGTCATAATTTGTCCTGTATGTTGTACTTTTTTTTATCTTATTATAAAATTTTTGTTTTCTTTCCGGGGAGGGTGAAGAACGTAGACTTTTGTTTAACTTACGTATATGAGATACAGCTGACACCTCAATGTCCTTCGCGTCTTTCTTTATACTTAGGCATCTCTGGCAATCTTCAGATAATTGTTGTAGTGTTAGTCCCGGTTCATTTTGTAATTTTGAAAGCATTCTTTTGCGCATTTCGCTATCTTTTGTCGAAACTAACCCTTGAACAAAGATGAGGCACTTGAAATTGTCCGGGGTTAATTCCGTTAATTTGAAGTCGTCACAATGTTTATTTACGATTGCAGCAAACGTGGAATAATCCTCATTATCGCCCTTTACCAGGTTAAGGCATTTCCACCTCCTGTGGAAAAGTGATGTTTTGGGGCTAAAGAGTTCTTTAAGACATATAACTGCTTCGTCAAATGTTAATTCGTTCGTCTTTTTTGGCAAGATATAATCCACGAACTTTGTATATTCTTCAGTTCCTAATTTTCTAAGCAATAGACGTAGCTTTTTTGCTTCTGCCCAGTTTTGACAGTCGATGTTAAAGATGTCTTCATGTTTTCTGAAGTAATCTTCGAAATTTTTATGCTCATCTAGAGAATATTTAAAAATCTCTATGGTATTCCACACTGCGTCTTGCGAAAAAGTTGCCTCTTTTTCAATATCTAATTGCTTGTTACCCGCTACTTTCAATATTAGTTCCTGGAGATCCTTCTGCGCTTGTAGCAATTGCTTTTGCCATTTTTCTTCCATTCTTTCTTGTAGTTGTAATTGTTGATCATTTTAGTATTTTACCAGTTATACCAAAATATTTTTAAAATCTTCCATGATAACTCAATTTTACGTAATTTTACTCCTCGTAACTCTTTGTTGCCAATTTGTTGTGGACGACGAGAGAAAAAAATTTTGTTGTTTGTTCTTCCTGCGTGAGTTCAAATCGCTCGTCGTCAATTTATTGGGGACGAGGGGAGGAATTTTTCTATTTCTTCTTCTCGTGGGAGTTCGAATCGCTCGTCGCCAATTTGTTGTGGATTCCGGGATGAAATCCGGTCTCAAATGAATGACAAATGCAGGAATGAAATATAACAAATAAATGTATTGACGCAATAATACAATTGGTAATACGGTTAGTAGATCCAGAAATGCGGTTAGTAGCAATAACAATATATATATATATAGTCTGGGAAATTCAGTATCGAAGTAGGACTTCCTTCTGAGTCTACGCGCTCCCAACTCTGACGGTTACCTCACACTCTTACTCTCTCACTGTTCACTGTATCACTCTATCAGTGTATCTCTCGTCTAACTCCCGGGCATTCACCGGCAGCAGTACAAGTAGACACTGGGCGAGTCCACTTGTATGAAAAAGCGGTGGACCCCTTAACAGTTTCCAAACAGACAAAACAATAAGTAGAGACAACGGCAACATGTTACGACGCTGGACTTAAAAAATTCCCTTATAGATTCACCTGTCTTCCTCACAAAGCTACGGGACACTTACACTTTCTTACTCACATTCTTCACACTTGCCTCACGAAGAAATCACATTACTTTTCATCTTACAAGGAAAGGACTGTGGCCTGACAAATGCAAGAACTTTAACAATCACACACGCTAAGAAAAATGTATTTTAGGTGTAAAAATATATTATATTTTTATATTATATTTAAACATCTTTTTCGCCTTTTTATGTTGCTGATTGATTCAACCGACGTGAGAAACGAGCACACACACCGTAACAAATAACGACAACAACTTCAATATTGATGACATAAAGCCATCCCAACTTCTGAGAAAGATGAGAGCGCTGAATTGCTAAAGAAAAAAGAACTATGGACGAACTTCATACCGATACGACATAAATTTTAGCGTCACTTGCCGAAGAACTAAACCTCGAGCGCTTAGCAGAAATCGCTGATAAAATCCATGACAGCAACAACCGAGATAAAACATACTACACGGGTAAGTGAACCAACACCAGACAAGCAGAAGATAGAAGAGAAAATGACTAAGCTGACATTTCAACTCCACGCCTGGCGAAACAAAATACGTTATCTTTTTTTCTTTTTTTTTTTTTGCTCTCGTTCTCATGATAAAAACCACTTTCAGCCACGACGTCGAGGTAGCAGGAGTAAGTCCCGAGAGCGACGTCACTATGGGATATGTTGTCATCTCTATAACTTTTGAAAAAATGCACGAAATTTGGAACATATACTTTCAAAGCCTAATCTGATAGCGTATTCCAGAGAAACGAACTCTCCAGCTAGTAGTGACGACGGTTGCCGCTGAAAAAAAAACCCAAAAAAACAAAAAGACAAGGTCGTCTATTCTACATCCGTAACAAAATTCACGGATATCTATTTTTAGTCTACACATGAACATGAACAGAAGTCAGTGTCATACTACCAAAAACAGGACAGCAGTTAATACTTAAATTATATAAATTACAGGTAGCAAACGGGTCCAACATCGACATATAAGGCGAGAAAATTCTCACTTTAGATTTCGGATTACGCCGTGCTATCTCCTACATTTTTACGGAAGCCGATGTCAAGACACCGCTGCTCGGTGCAGATTTTCTATCCATTTTAACATATCTATGAATATGGCCAATCAAAATGTTATAATCTAGGGAAGTGTTATGGTAATTTACCCACGCACGCATGGACTCTCCAAGCTATAAATAGGAGCAGGTACTGACTTTTGGAGGGTGAAGTTTCCAGCAGTCAGCTCTGACAGTCGGACCGAACGTTCTTGATTTAACACTCTCGTTTGTATATATCTGTATTACAGTTTCTGTTAATATATTTGTTTAATTCAATTCCTCTCTTGTGTCTTTATTTCTGGCCCTAACAAGGCCACAACAGGAAGGTTACTGAATAGCATAATCACACGAAGGTTGGTAATGAACGGTAACACTTAGGACGAGAACAACACATATAAGATTCGTCAGCGGATCGTAGAAGTAGTAGTCAACTGCTAGAAGTGAGTAAAGTGAATTCCACAATGAATCTCCAACTGCAGGATAACTACCAACCACCCCACGTGGTCAGGTGTGGCACAAGGCCGAATGTGGGCTATCCGAGCCCGTAGGCTCGGCCAAAAATTCCCCGTAGACCCTGGATAAAACAGGATTGGGTAGCTGTTTCTCGAGACGAGACTCTGTCCTTCGGCATAGCCTCGTCTGGGGATCCTCTCTGCCCAGAGGCAGAGAGTTTGACCCGCACAGCTGGAGATGAATCTCCAACTGCAGACCAACATACAGTATTTACTACTCTATTTATGTGAATGGGGACATAACCATTATTGTCCGTAGGTATGCTACAACACAAAGGCTCATAGATAATGTAACAAAAACTTGCAATTCAAGGAAGCCAGTCTCCATACATTTCTAGTAGGATTGGCTCAGTTTTACCTGAGAATAAAACGTAGCGAAAGCTTCTTAAAAAATCCTGATATCACTACTCCTTTCAAATACACTGACAAAGTGCGTCACTCTGCAAAGCACTATATAAAGACCACCGAACAACCAATTCATTCTACGCTGCCGAGATTGAGTCCTGAGAAATATAAAATTGCAAAGGCTTAATTCTAACACGTTAGAACCCAATATAATATATACACCCAAAAGCCCATTTTCATCGCCACTGCATATGGTATCAAAACCAGACGTCACCGCCGTCTTAATGCAGCCAGTACATCAGATAGGTATCCGATCTCGCACATCCATGTTTTTACCAGGAGCTTACAAGGGACACGGATTTTTACAAACCTGAACTTAATAAAAGCCTAGTATCGAATCCCAGTGGCAGAAAATGACTTACCCAAGACAGCAATGACCAATCCCACCAAGTTTTTGAAAGACTACAACACCTCAAACTCAAAATAAATGTCGGCAATATTTAAAGTCATCAAACTCACTTACTTCGGATATGAATAGATAAAACGGGCATATCTCCTTCACCAGAGAATCTCACCACAACACAATATTTTCCACAGCCGACATCACTCAGGCAAGGACGTCAATTTATTGGCCTGATTAATTATTATCGTCAATTTATACCGAAATGTTAAAATTTTTCTCTCTCTTACCAATTTATTAAAAAACGATAAGGGAAAAACTGCAAAAATCATATTACAAGGTCTTAATGCTTTCAAGACATAGCGAGCATTTCTATGCTTATAACTCAATTTCGTAAAGTTTGTTAGAGCATTTTTATGTTCTAAGTTAGGAACCAGACATTCAAATCACATTCACAACATGGCATTGTCAGAGTCTGTTGGGGCTATCATACATCAGATTAGAAAGGTTGAGGCTAAACATCTTTCCGTTTTTCTGTCAAGCTGAATCCAACGCAAAAGAAATACAGAACCTTCTCAAGAGAATTTCTAGCAATTTACCTGTCACTAAAACACTTTCGGTATATATTAGAAAGTCGAAATTTTGCCAAATACAATGAGCACAAGCCTTGCAGAGTAACTCAAGCAAATATTCACCACACGAGATAAGCCACTTTGATTATATTTCACAATTCACCTCACACATTCGTTATATCACAGACAATGAAGAAATTGTAACCGACAAACTTTCCAGATCAAAAATTGCAACAGATAATTCAAATGTGCGAAGTTATCAGGGAACTGCCGAAGAACAGAAGAAAGATTCTACTCTATTAAACGTTCAGAATGATACATAACTTCAGTTAAGTGAATTACCGGTTCCTCTCAGAGACAAAATTATTTTTTGTGATATAGTGAAACATCAACAACCTTATATACCATCATTACGGAGACAAATCTTAATCACTTTCACGGTTTCTCACACACAGGAAGACAAGGTACAGCCAAACTCATCAGTGATCACTTCGTTTGGTTGAACATGTGCAAGGATATTTAACAATGAACACAAAAGCTGTAATAAATGTAAGAAACACAAGATAAATAGATATACGAAATCACTACCGGGACATTTCAACAAACCCGATGACAGATTTACTAACTTGCATATTGACATTGTCGAGCTCCTTCCAATGCTAACTGATTTAGCTACTGGCTAACAATAGTTGTTTATTTTAGTAGGTGGTCTGCCGAGTTCCCAATCAAGGACATTTCAGCAGAAACCGTTGCCAGGACCATCTTGGAATAATGGATCACAACATATAGTGTACCTTTAGTCATTACAACTGACAGAGGGATACAGTTTCAATCCTTGTTGCTTCGAGAATTTGGGTGTTAAACACATCAAAATTACTGCATATCACCCACGCGCTAATGATATCGTAGAGCATGTTCACAGACAAGTAAAATCGGCTCTAAAGCCGAACATTACAACTGGGTTGATAATTTGTCAATCACGCTGTTATCTATAAGAAATGTAATTAAAGAAAACATAGGCTGTGTCACATCAGAAATGGTTCTTCGTACTACCATGATTTTACCTGACCAATACTTTGAGGCCGATTACACATCACAATTTACAACAAGTTTTGTTCCACCTTTTAAAGATAGAATGAACAAGTTATTGACGCCAACAAACAATCATACACCCCAAAAGACCTACAGACCTGTGAATACGTTTTTCTTCGTAACGACATGGTAAAGAAACCTAAACTACTCTGGACCATATCGTCATTGAGAAACATGAATAGTATTTCACAATTCTCAAAGATGGTAAAAAAACAGTGTCCATAGATAGAACGAAACCTGCTTATGTTCATCTAGAAAAATACCCTTTTTGTACAGAACAATAACATTCAACAACAAAATTCCCAGACAATACTACGCCACAAACTACAAAATCCTCAGCCAATCAACGAACAAACCAACCAACCAACTCTAACTAATAAGAACTCTGCAAGAGATTCACAACAAACACCAGATAATTCAACAGCTGGAAGAAAAAAATCAACACAGAAAGTGACCAAATCCAGTAGGAAAGTCACTTGGTCTAAACATTACAAAACATACATAGCATGTTAATAATAGACTCAATGATATCTCTATCACTCTCTCAGATGTCAATTGGAAGGAAGATGGAAATAAACACCAAGACAGTAAAACACAAAAATGGTTTCTGTGCCGGAGGACTACGCATTGTTCCGGTTAATAAATTAATGCTTTGAAAATACAACTTTAACATTTTTCGACCAACGTTGCCGCTAACAATAAACAAAAACATGCTTTGAAGAATTATTTAAGCAGCGCATTCTAGACAAATGTGCGTTGTGGTGTAATGGATATCGGTTCGGAGTGAGAACTCGGAGAGTCGGGTTCGAATTCCATTCAAGTTTGTTAGATTAACTTGCGCACAAATAATTTTAAGGAAGGTTTGAACCCATCTCTTCTAAAGAACCCAGTTTGCTATTTATAGCAGACTGGGTTCTTTAGCCTTGGTTGACAACCGTTCTACCGCAGAAAGAAATGGCAACCTACCGCTGGAAAAAAATCTGCCTCGACAGTCATGTATCGAAAGATACATGATCGCTCAAGCGTGTATCATGTATGGCACTTAACTTTTAGACAAATAAGCCAAAAAGTTGAGACAACGATGCTGTGAAATTCCCATATTCAGTCACCGTCTTCCTAATCAAGCTACGGGACACTTACACTCTTCTTCATTTTTTTCCTCACTTGTCTCTTCTTTCTCACATATACACACGAAGAAATCACATTTCTTTTCAACTTTCAGGAAAGTACTGATAATATATAAGCAATTGAACACACACACGCTAAGAAAAATTTAGTTTTAAAAAATACGAAAATAGAAATATTTTATATTTAAACACCTTTTTTGTCTTTTTCTTTGTTGTGAGTTGATCCGCAACAGACGCTTGACTAACTCGTTTGTGTTCTCCATGTTAACTCACTTGTTAAGTCTAGTTCTGGTTTGTGACTCAGATGTATAGAAAATACATCAAATATGCAAAAATATTATTTTTCTGATCTGATCTTGTTGGAGCTCAAGTTTGAATCACTTGATGCTCCACGTTATTTCAACATTTCATAAATCCGGATTTAACTACTTTACTTCAAGAAATTATTATATTAGCAGCCAATTGAAGTCCAATATTTCATATCGAAATTTCGGAATTTTCTGTGAAGAGCGACCATTTGCTTAGTTGACCAATACCTCTCGTTGGCAATTGGCGTCTGTTCATTAAAACGACAGAAATCACTCACTACTATCTCTCTTCACTTTTTCTTGTGAATCGATTTTACCTCTTTCTATTTTTAGACAATTCAACGCATTTGTGTAGTTGGGTTAGTGACAGCTAAGTTGCATAAGGTTTCAGCCAAGTGCAAAATTTATGAGAATTAACACTCAGAGTACAGAGAAAAGAAAGACCAACATATAATCGACATCAGATAGCCTGATTGATCTTTTGTGGGTCTAATCTATTCAGTTTTCTTTCACTCGTTTGATAAAGTGTAAAAAACAAAACAGAGAGAGATAGAGAGAAGAGAAGCAGACAAATGTAACAAAGAAATTGAAAAGTTAGAACTGATTGCGTATTTGATATTGTATTGAACTTAATGCATAGTCCTTGATAATCAGAGTAAACGCTTCTAAGCATTAACGACGTAGTAGACCGACATATAATCGAATGCTTCTCAACAGAGGAGGAAAAAGAAAGCTGAAAAACGAAAAGAACTAAATAATAACGATGATACAAATACATACACATGAACATAAAAAAGTGTACATACGGTATTAATTACATACACGAAGCAATATAATACGTACAGAAGAAAAAATGATAAATAATCATCTGTATGTACAAATAAATCAGTATCTATAAACATAGGAACATTTGCTTGCTTGGCTTGTTTCTGGGTTTCGTACAAGACTCCGAAAATTTATCATTAACTTTTATAACTCGCTCTTAGCGGTTATAATATGATGTCTCGTTTAGGCTACTCGCTTTGACATCATTAGAAATTCTCCTCGGCTGACTCCAACTGACTGAAACGTTATAATTATAGAGTGGAAGTAAACTTTTGAAATTTTTGAAGATATTTCTCTGATGAGAGATTCTATTTTGAAACCGAGATCAATAATCTATGTCCTGTGGGCGAGGCCGAGAATACGTTGATTGCATCCCCCCCAAAAAAAAAGCGGGGACACTATGTTTGCCTATGGACTCAAGTACATATAAATACGACCCATGTCTACGCATGGACTCAAGTATAAATACAACCTGTATCTACATACGGATTCAATTATAAAGATGATCTATGCCTATGGACTAAAGTATAATAATAAAAAACAGATTCTGAGGAAATTTTCTAGTCGTTTTTTTAGAGAACAATTTCTATTATTTCAAGAGTCTCATATAGTGACGTACCAAAAGTTATGCCCCACCCACGCTAACTCGGCGAAGTGCAACAACTCGACGTAGCATCGATTCCACGAGTGGTTGGAATACCTTTATAGAGATATCGAGTTCGATACCTATACCGGATATTTGTCGGTGTAGGGTCTTGCATGCCAATGAACCTCTCCACCACGTCATATCAGTGATAAATTGGGCTTATATCGGACGAACACAGTGGCCACACAATTTGTGAGATATTTCTGGAATGTTCTGGACAAATTTTGTTCTCGACGACACGGTGTATGTTATCTAATATCGGTATTGGAGAACATATTCACGAATGGATCACAAAGCAATGTGATATCACCGGTCAAAGACGTGTTTACGCAGACCAGCTGATCCATCCTATGTCACGTGAACATACTTTACAGCATTATGGACCCTCCACCATTTTGCACCGTGCCTCCTTCACAAATGAGGTACATGGGTGAATGTGTTCTGTGTTACACGCGAACCCTACCATTGACTCATTGTTCCACACATTGTCAGTGATCCAAGGTCCAACTGGCAATTGTCACAAGTCCAGGTAGGTTTATGCGTCCATGGTCGTGGTATTAACAGGACTACCCCAACGACCCTTCTGTTACCATATCCAGCGGAAGCTAAAGAATGCTGACCTGGCCTTCTTCACGTGCGTCTGCCTGCATTGAAGGGGGGGTAATTTGAGCCAGTGTCGCCTGTTTGTTACTACTAGCCAAGCACATCTACTTACAATTATTAAGGTTCCATGATTGGCCACTGTGCTGCCCACAGTGGGAGGCAATGCCTCCCAACAAATATTCTTAGTAAACACGTGGCATCGTAGATCGAGGAATGTCAAATATCCAAACAATCTCAGAAATGGAATATTGCATCTTTCTGCCTGACACACACTATTATTCTCCTTTCGAACTCTGATAATTCAAATCACTTTGCCATGAGCAGCCTAGTCGGTTTTCACAATGACTCACCAGAAATCAGAGCACAACTGATATAAGCCTGGGCATTTCTGCGACATCAAAGTATGGTGGCGTCACCTACCATTATCTTTACATACTACTAACTCATTATTTTTGGCATGTCAGTGTAATACTTGTTCAGTATTGTCCAAACTGTATTGAGTTCTCCTTTTAAGTAACTGACATGGAGAGTCCAAATTCACTAGGCGTGCCTTGTCGAAAGGACTTATATTCTCGATGAAATTTAAGTCTGGAGTTGCAGGTAGCTTTTTTAAAGCTAGGGGTTTATGTCATTCATCCTTCTGGAATGATGAGCATGTAGATCCATAGTCGAAATAATATTGATTGAATGATTCGTTTTCTACGGCTTATCAAACATTTGTAAGTTACTTAAAGCCAGAAATTATTTTTAGATTTTAAGAATACCTTTTTTGAGATAATGATAGTTTAGTGATACAAGATTTACTACTTAACCCATAGCTAGTGGAGAAAAGGTGAATTAATAACTTTCAAAGGATATTTGCGTGTAAGTGAATGAACCCAGCTCTCTGATTTGCAATTCTGAGCCATTATCTATGACATCACATCCAGATTCAAGCTAAAAGTATGTGGTATTCCCAAACGGTCAGCCATCTAGGAACTGGCCAGGTTCGACGTTGTTTAACTTCGGTGATTCCTATTGAATGGTGTTGCATAGACAAACTCTGGTGAATGGTATTGCATGAGCAGACTCGGTTGAATGGTGTCGAATAGAGACAAACTCTGTTGAATGGTGTTGCATAGACAGACTTTGTTCTATAGTGACGCATAGACAGAATTTGTTAAGTGGTGTCGCATAGACGGACATTGTGGAGTGGTGTCGCATCTACAGACTTTGTTGAATGGTGCCGCATAGACAATAATTGTTTAATGGCATTGCATAGACAGACTCTGTCGAATGGTGTTGCATAGACAGTCTTCGTCGACTGGTATCGCATCGACAGACTCTGTTGTATGGTGTCGCATAGACAGACTTTGTTGAATAGTGTAGCATAAACAGACATCGTTGAATGGCGTTGCATAAACAGACATCGTTGAATAGTGTAGCATAAACAGACATCGTTGAATGGCGTTGCATAAACAGACATCGTTGAATGGCGTTGCATAGACAGACTTTGTTCTATGGTGTCGCATAGTCATCCTTTGTTGAGTGATGTCGCATAGACAGACTCTTTGAATGATGCAGACTGCTTTTGTTCTTAACTTGAATTGCAGCTATAAAACCCCCAGCCTCTGTTATTTTCTATGGAAGCCTACAGACGAATCTTTTCTACATTCCTTTCTTTTTTCATCTCCTTGAAAACCAAGCGGACCGTGATCGAATGTTCTCTAACGTAAAGTGTTTGATTGAGCGGTGAGACATTTCTATGAGGTAGTTTCTTGATGGATATGTTGATTTGTATTTCAGTTTAAAAGTCAGATTTCCGTCTCCATCTAGGTTGACGTACTTTATAACCTTTTATTTCGTCAGATGGACATTTTATCGCTTCTGGTAACTCCCCACTCAAATGCCTTTTTAATGTGCTGTTTGTTGTTGATGCATAAACTTTAACAGCCTGAATAAATGTTTTAGTCTTTAACGACCCTGAAATCTGGCGTATCAGAAAAAAGATTTTTTCAGAAAAATATGAAAAGGTAAAATACACAAGACTATGTAACAAATACGTACATAACGCAATAAAATACATAATGTAATAAATATATACACCCGACAAAATGATTGCATGTATAATAAATTTGAATACAAGATAATATATTAGGTTGAATCATCAATAATTTTCGTTTTTGTCTATCAAATTTATTCTTCAAAATATAAAGTACATTTAAATTTTATTCAATTATATATTCATCATTATTTGCAGTAACTTATTGCAACTTATCAAGCAGCCTTTCGATAAATTTTAAATCTTGCACGTTTTGACGTGAAAAAGTTTTCGAGAACCAATTGTTCTGGTTTCACGAAATATCATTTCCCCATCAAACCGTTTTCTAGTGATTGAAAAAGGTAATAATTGATTGGTCCAAAGTCAGGTGAATATAGCAGTTGGAATAAAAACAGATCAACCGAGTTCCCAAATATTTTCTTGTGCTATTCTTGCTGTATGCGGCTTTGCGATATTAGGAAGGAAAATAACATTTTTCTTTAAACCGTTGTGTATGCTGCCACTGCCGTGTAAGAACTAAGGTATGTTAATGTGCTCTAAATTTATGATGATATTCGTTCATGCAACTGGTTCCCCAAAACAGAAATTACTTCTGACTCAACCTAATAGCAAACAGCTATAAGTATTATTTATGAAAGCAGACCGTTTACTAAAGATATTGGCTTAAAGGGCTGTCGATTGAGGCCACACGTCCTGTTAGAAAAATTTCTTTTGCTAACTTTTGAACATGAGCTGTAGTGTAAATACAATTTCCTGGGGTCGACTAAGAAGATTTGAGGAAAAAAAGAAAGCCATCAGAAAGTTGACCAACCAATTTTTGCTGACAGGTAATGTCGCTGAACACGCGCGGCAATAAAATTCAAAGGCTCCTGTAACAAAACCGATCGAATCAGAGCAATCTTAAATTCTTTTCTCTAACCATTTATCTTATCAACGCAAGCTCAAAGTTTAGTATATGAGCGTTTTAGAATAAAAAGGCAACTTTAATTCGGATTTACAATTGAAGAGCTGAAATATATATATATATATATATATATATATATATATATATATATATATATATATATAGAGAGAGAGAGAGAGAGAGAGAGAGAGAGAGAAAGAGAGAGAGAGAGAGCTGGACAAAAGAGAGAGATAATCTATAGGCTGTGATAAAGAAGACACCATACAAATTATTTCAAGGTCAATAAAGTATTATATAGGATTAAAGTGTGTAGCAGACCGTGGGTTTACGTATTGTTAAATTAGGAATACGTGTGTAACTCCTGATAGAATATTAAAAGGTCCACTACAAGAATATGGCGGACTCAAGTTGAGTCCAACCGAAGATGTAAAGAAAACAAACAAGACCGATATGTATATACCACAAGTATATGTATTAAACAACAAAATTTACAATGGACAAAGACATCAACGTTTGTGCTTGTGCGTGAACGTAAAGAGTTTGTATTTTTATGAATGCTCGTACGTACGTGTATGTGTGTGTGTTTCATAGCGTTTTCCCACAAGTGGGCAAAACGCAGATCTCTGCGAGAGATCACATTTTAAATATGTCCGCTGAAATGCAAAGTAAAAAGAGAACAAGGCAAGAAATCGCCCAGTATTTATAGTGTAGGTAAAGCGTGCCCTAGTGAACAACTTGGAAATTAAGGAGTTAACTCCAACAAGTGTAGCTGCCGACACTTGAGTTTGAACATAGATCAGCAGTGAGTAAACACATTATTGAATTAAGTAGACCACGTGGTCATAGAGGAAACGCATATGCGTAGAAAGTCGTATGACGTCTCATTGATCTGCATTTCTAGTCTCTCCTCTATTACTATTCGGATCGCTATTTCTGTTCTATCCTCTATTACTATTCGGATCACCATTTCTACTCTATTACTATACGAACTGCTATTCTCTATACTACTTCACTATACGGATTACTATTCGAGCGAGTATTATCAAGCAAGTACTATTTGTGCGAGTGTTATTCGAAGGCGTCTGACACCAGTATCATTCAACGGTGTACTATAGTTGTATCTGCGACTACAAAGTCTCTACATCCACGAGCATTACAAAAGTGACAACGGGTATTCGTTGGCATCACAAAATAAAGAAAACGTGAAGGTGATCTATATTTAAAAAAAAAAAGGCAGTTGAAATTTCTGGGACACATTATTACATGATACATTGACGAACAGAGGAGCAGATGGAAACAGTAATCAAATTAACGAGTCTGTGTGAATGGATGGCATGGCAAAGCGGAGTCTAAGGGGAATGGCAAAGAGTAAAACGTTGTTTAAAGCTACAAGGGATAGGAAGCTGTGGAGAACCATTATTGACCACATTTCGAAGTACCACGGCGCATGAAATAAGTCTTGAAAATTTTATGACTGCATTGTCACTACGTACATTTTAAAATGAATCTCTTCGTTGGTTTATTTTAAAAACCATTCATTATAAAGTTCATTATATATACAGGGTATCCCCCAAAATGTACTCATTCTTTAAATGACTACAGATGACGTGTTTATTGACTTCCAAATTAAGAAATATTAATGTTTATTGACTTACAAAGATTAACGCTTTAAATTAAATATTAAATGAAATTAAATGCTTGTAAAGTATTCAAAGTGACAAAAGTAAAAATTAGCACATTTTTGCGACACCATATATATATATATATATATATATATATATATATATATATATATATATATATCTGGCACTTAAAAGAATCCAGTAAAACATCTACAGTAAAATGGAAATTAATAAGAAAAGCTAGAATTTGTAGGTCATTAAATGGCCCATGTCCTTTGTGCATACACGAAAAACTATATATTACTAAGTTTATAAAAAATAAAAATTTACTGAATCAGAGAAATGAAATAGCTATTTTTTGCCGTCATTGTCAAAAATTTTCCTTAAATAATATTTAAAATAAAATTAAAAAATGGGAGCTGGTAATATACATACTTATATTTGATATGAAAAAGTAATTTTAAATAATTTAAGTAATTCTATTACATTTACTTGTTTTAAAAAGAAATATAGTCTATTAGTAATTAAGAGTAAAAATATTTTAAAATTGTAGTTAAATATAACGTATTCTAACCCAAACACCTTAAGAAATAATCTTTAAGTATACAAGTATGAAAAAATGCCGAAAAACTTTTTATCGTTAATAAAAAAAAACCAAACGACATGCATTTAACGGATGTCAGAATTCGTTGAAAAATACACACCTACACTCCCTAAAATTAACCTGTTTTACGAACGTAACTCATGATTGATACAACAATAGTTAATAAAAATGAACACGCTACCGCCCATGTCTGAATGATTTGATTTCTCTGTACCCTTGGAAACAGGAAATTATGAATTTATGTGTGCATTTAAAACTCAGTAAATTTAAAAATAAGTTATTCCAATATTCACTTGAAGATGAAACAGAACTATTGCTTTTAATTTAATTATATAATTAAATTTGAAGTTTTTAGCTTCAGTTTCTGAAACATGGTTATAACTGTGTAGCGAAAAAATATATTTTAAATCAGTTAATTTAGAATATTTATGCTCAGTAAATTTACATTGAGCACTATTTTGTAAAAATAAAAATGAAAAATATCAATAAGAACACCGGATTATATATCTTACTGTTCTTTCTTTTCTTTCTTTCTTTCTTTCTATGTGATATATATATATATATATATATATATATATATATATATATATATATATATATATATATATCACATAGAATGCTTGTATTAATAAAAAAAAATATAACAGTGTTATTAAGTATATATTAATAAATACACATATTATCACTCACTGGTGAAGGATAATATACATACTTTTACTTACGGCTATTTTTTGTGTCTTTGACTACGTTGAATTGTATCTATTTCTCGACTGAAACAAAAGAAGTTTATTAACATAGGATCATAAGTAAGATTATTTCTCGATCAACTCGTCATGACGTAATGGAAGTACTGAAGTTAAACGTGTAGAGTAATTGTTTATGACGAACTCTCTCTCTCTCTCTCTCTCTCTCTCACACACACACACACACACACACATTTCTCCCTTTCTCTGTGTCTCCGTCTAAATGAGTCTCTCTCTTTATAGTGGACTCTCCCGTCGTATTCGACGTATGAGGGCCAAGCAACTCAGTTCCTAGGAACCGACAGCCAGACACCAGCACATATGATTTGATTAAAGTGGTGAAGGCTTTGTGCAGAACCAACCACACTTTTTAGGCGCCGATTACAGAGACCTGGTTTCGAATTCAGAGTTGTCCTTCTCCTAGACTAGTTGACATCCAAGGCTATAGAACCAAGTCTGTCCTGCTATTTACCCATATCTGAAAGGAGAAGAAAAGGATTAATATATATATATATATATATATATATATATATATATATATATATATATATATATATATATATATGTGTATGTGTGTGTGTGTGTATCTGCCGCCTTATAGCCATGTCACTTTGAAACACCGGTTCTTGTGAAGCAACGTCAAGCTAGATAGGTGACAGTTTGGGAATACCAAGTGCTATAAACTTGGATGTGCGAGTGGTGTAATGGATAACGGCTCGAAATTGGAAATCGGAGAGCCGAGTTCCAATTCCCTGTCGGGTTCGTTATATTCACTTACGCTTAAATACCCATGTATGAATCCACCTCTTCCCTCCCCTCAGCCATTGGTTAAATAGTAGGACTTGTATCTGTAAAAATCATTATTATCTCCAAAAAAATCTTACAATCTCAAAATATTTTCCGGCTTTAAATAACCTGTAAAAGGTTGATAAACCGTAAAAGGCAGATCAACCAACTAATATATACCTATGCTAACCGTGGTTTAGAGCCTCCCAAACAAAACTGGTAAGAACAAATATCTGACACACAACAACATGATATTGCCAAAATAGGGACCTCAGCAAATTGACATTGACTTCCCATCTAACGCTGCAAGGCGACGATTTTCGATTGTTCATTAAACGTGTTATAAAATACAGAGAAATTGTCCCGTAATCATTGTTTGTGCATCCTAAGTAATTAGATAAGGCGGTTTACTTTTTGTTGCAAGCTCTTTGAGTAAAATGAAAATCCATTTCCTGATGACACCAATACATGAGAAGGCCTATCGAAAAAGAAAAAAATACTGAAGGTTCACGAAAGTGACACTTCGCATCAAAAGCTTAACCAGTGGATACTGCTTCAAGAAATAATTCTCAATAAATCTACCATAGATAAGAAAGAACGCGTTCTTCTTTCTGAAGAAAAGAAAGTTTTGAAGGGATGGTTTCTGGGGCGACTTATTGATATTATGTTTCTTTCGGAAATAAACATTGCTTTTTAGAGTGTACAGTAGGCGGAAGCGAACAACATCAAATTAAAGGAGCAAATGACAAAATTAAACACACCGCGTTGACCTCTAGGGTTCCAGAGGACTGACCATTGATAAGTGCCTTCATGGACCTACCTGTTATGAAGAATTTTATGATTGAGAAGACTCTTCCGGTTTTTCTATAATTGGAGAACTTGTGTAGTAAGCCTTTGATGATGTCATAAAATATTGTTCACGAAATTTTGACATCCGTTTGTTGTTTATTTTTAAAAACGTTTTTGTTGTTTTACTGAATTTTGGAATTTATTAGAATTGGAATAGTATACGCTTGCCTTGAACATTACTACTGAGTAATGAGTTCGATCCTCACTAGGTGTCCCATACTTGTGTCAAAACTTAGCAAATAATTTAATAAGCTGATTTTTTCTGTCTGAATTTCTGGGATGAAGAATTATCATTATTTACACTATTTACTATTCGAATTATTCTCCTCATCTTGATTACTGCTATCCTAATACTTTTTACTTCCCAGTCTTTATCAGGTGTATATCGATTCGGATAATCTACAAAATTTCCGAATTGAAACCTTTATTTAATAGACGTGGGTAGACAGTTCTCGTTCTACTGTCCATGTCTAAGGATATCTCGTCTAGTTCTTATTTTTTAGTATGGCTTAGGGAATGAACTGACACTTTTGTGAGTTTAATCGTTGGGATGGGCAGTGCATACTTGAATTCAGTGAAAACATGATGATCAGTGACTGAGTAGTACTAAAAATAAGTATTAAACATTTAGGTCCAGTTGTTTTTTCTTTTTTTTTTTTTAGGGAGTGGCGGGTCATTCAAATGATTGTGCGTCTCATTCAGTACTGAATACGTTTTTGCTAAAACCTCAAACACTCGCAAAAAGTTTCCATTGTTGACTTGTTGCTAAATACTTCTTCTGAATCCCTTGTTGGGGAAAGATTCTTTGGGTCATCGTTTGAATAAAAAAATGAGAGAAAAGATTGTTGCGTGTTCAAATAAAATGACACTTATTTAAATGTAGGATACACAAATTTTAACTGCAATTACTTATCATGAAATGAAGTTCTTCTCTTTGTAATGAAATGAACCTGAATAGTCTTTCAATGAAGAAGAGAGAAAGTGGAGTTGGGAGACAAGATCAAAGGGAGACCACTGTTTCTTTGATGAGAAAGATGCCGAAGTTGATTCACGTCTATTTACTGCTGTCTGTCCTTCTGCCGAGTTGAATAATATTTGGTTTTTATGGTCTTGTGTAGGCTCCAGAGTCCTGTTTATTTATTGGCAGGAACTGATTTTATTATCTATTTATTTTTAGTAAGTTGAAAATTTGAAGTATGTTCGAAACCCGGAATTCGTACATACGATCCATTGCTAAGGATGCAGGTAAAATGATCGGCTCTCTATACAGCTCCAGTAAGTACCTGACTCTTCCTGTTATTCACTACGTTTACAAGAGCCAGAGCAAATCAAATATGGAATATTTTTGTTATATTTGGGCGTGTGCTGTCCAGACTTTACTCTCCAGCCTTGACAGAGTTCAAAATGTCTCTGAGTCTTTGTGGGTGACAAATTGTTTTCCACTCTTCAAACCCTCTCCCACGAGCAGGATGTGGCAAACCTCTCGCTGCTCTACCGTTACTTCAACGGAAAGTTCTCAGATGAACTAGATTCTCTGGTTCCGCCGAGGCAAACCTTCACGGAAGAACACATCATGCCACTTACATAGTAGCAAATTGCTCACATTCCCTCCGTATTCCAACGGTGAGAAGTAAGAGCAGTAGTGGTCCCACAGGACCGTGGTTACCGCGAGCAACTGCCCCGTGGAACCGACTCCCAACAGGATGTTTTCCCGATCACTATAATCTTAACTTGTTCAAGGCCAGGATTAACACAAATGACCCAAACGTAACTCTCTACCTCCTGTAGCCCCCGGGCCTTGTAAATGGGGAACCGCGTTCTAAAAAAAATAGCATAAACCAATTTATAAACATTTTGTAACCTAGTGAAGGTTACTGAATAGAATAATCACACGAAGGCTGGTAATGAACGATAATACTTAGGACAAGAACAACACATATAAGATTCGCTAGCGGCGCGTAGAAGTCATCTGCTAGAAGTGAGTTAAGCGAATTTCACAACGAATCTCCAACTGCAGGATATCTATCAACCGCCCCACGTGGTCAGATGCGGCACAGGCTGAATTTAGTGTAGGGTATCCGAGCCCATAGGCTCGGCCAAAAATTCCCCGGAGACCCCGTATAAAACGAAGTCAGGTAGCTGTTTCCCAAGACGAGACTCTGCCCTTCGACATAGCTTCGTATGGGGACCCTCTCTGCCCGGAGGCAGAGAGTTTGACCCGCGCAGCTGGAAACGAATCTTCAACGATCAACATACAGTATTTACTACTGTATTTGTGTGAATGGGGACATACTCATTATCGTCTGTAGGTATGCTACAACAAAACATCAGTTTTATATTTAGCGTCGGCTGACTCATATTAATGTGATTTGGTGTTTATGCGTTTCACTGCCCCAAAATGCACAGTTCAGAGATTCAAATTCTATATTTCCACTTAACTGATTTGAAATATAGAAAAAATCTCTTTCATCCAAAAAAATATAATAATTATCATTTTTACTTAGATTTTATATAAACTTGAGTGCTTTACTGTCGGCTGTATTACAGCCGCTTTCTCAGATCGGTGGCTAGAAATGACTTTAAACGAGTGAAACGTGTAGGCTTCAGCGAGAACTATCCTTCCTCGAACCATGTGGAGTGGCGTTACAGAATCAAGAAGAGCTGTTCCAAATAACATAAACCACATCACTTAAGGACTTCCAACAGCAACCACAACTAAAATGGATAGCAAAGAGAGAATGATGTCATAATCAAGATGCTGACATTCAACACTACACAAAACAGAAGGCAAGGAAAGACATCACCCCTCCCCGCTTCAATAGTGGAAAGAGCATTAACAGTTACTGGACTTAAGGAAACCATTTTCCTGAAAAATTGTTTCAAGTGAAAAACTTTAAAAATTTCAACCGACACTAACTGCCCGGTTAATGAATGCCGAATGTTTCCTTATGAAACGGCTTATTATTATCATTATAGGTTATGGATCAGTTAGAAGAAAATAGAGATTTAAGTCAATGGTCTATATGTAAAACTTATATAGGATTGCCGATTTCATCACGAGAGTTAAACATTTTTCCCCTAAAGTTCATGAATTAGGACCAATAACATTAATGGTATGTTAATTTTTCACTGATATTATTGAGAATTGACTTTTTTTTTTTATTATTAATGCTTCCATGATTTTTAACCGCTTTTTTTTTTTTTTTTTTTTTTTTTACATGTGGACGAATCTATTATGATCCCATTTCCACAAGTAAATTGCGGACGAAAGTTGATAAGTCTCCGTGCGTGTCTAAATAGGTCCTAATGGAGCTATGATCCAATCAAAATTACAGAGGACCAACATTTTTTATGAATTGACATGCCCTTTTCGGAACTTTAAAAAGAAAGAAAACGGTTAAAAATAATGGAAGCATCCTTAAATATAATACGCCGCACACACACACACACACACACACACACACACACATAAGTTTTTGCGTGTAACAATTGAGGGACAGTGTAAAGACTCCATTCAGGTCCACACATAAAAAGCTACCGCATTAACTACAAAGAGACAGTTCACAGTAAGAGCTAAATTCTCTCTCTCTCATATCCCCCGTTACTACTAAGAAGCACGCACACATGTACTGACTCTTTCATACAAGCGATGGCCCATTCGCCCAAATCCAAGTTATATTTGTTTTTGAAATGAAAAAAGAAACATATAACAACTTTTCACTATTCATCCCATACGTACCTAATTTATATTTATTTCTAATTGGCACTAAAAAGGAAATAAAATACAGTTAAATTCGTAGAACAAATATTCAACACGACTAATATTGACCGTAACTCATGTCTGTCTCATACTTTTTATTTGACTAAAGTTCGTTTTTTCTTTTCCAAAACAAATAGGACTTGAATTTGGGCCAGTGGGTCATCGTTATTTCCCTTCACTTCCCCCTCAATTGTTACAGAGAAAAAAATTGTACTTGGATTTAACAAAAATTACCTACAGTATAGTGCATATAATTTATAATACATTCCATCTTGCCGTCAATTTTGACGGCACGGTTACACTAGTTAATAATAATAATAATAAAAGAAGCCAATTCTCAGTGATATCAACAATAACACGGCCACAACGTACTGACCGTGTTCGAAAGTTTAAAAAAAGAATCATTTCAATCACTATATATATATATATATATATATATATATACTGTAAACTTTTTAAAAAGTTTTATTCTTTTTCTTAGATTGACCCGATGATGACCCGAGAATTCATATCAGTCTTCTGCTTCGTGGCGAAGGCTTAGCACAATGACGCAATCGTTTCAAACTTAGGAAAGATTGAAAATTCTCCGCTATATACCAAGAGAAAAATAACCCCATTACTTATTTGTCTCTTAATAGTTTCAGGACATTTAAACTGCAGCTGTAAATTTTCAAAAGGCTGCTTTGCAAGGAGAGCATGATTATATGAAGAAATGTAAGAAGTTTGCTGCAACAGAAGGAGGTATGTAGTGTGTGTGCGTGTGTGTATGTCTGTATGTGTGTATGTCTGTATGTGTGTATGTCTGTGGTCATATGTGTGCGAGAGAGGGAGTGTCCGTTACTTATCCAACCTGATTAAATAGGTGGATATATGTACTTTGACGAGTGTGTTGCTAAAGTCACTATTCTTTGTTGTAAATTCATTTGTATCCTTGTAGTCAGCAATTATTATTAGAAAGTGTATCTTATATGAAAAATATGGTTATGGGTGGTTATTACTGCTACGACAACCAAATTTAAATCGATGAAAATTATGTTTTTTTTTTTGTTTTGTTTTCAACCGATCAAATAAACTTGGACATTATGGCTATTGAATATTAACGGGTAAAGAAAAGAAAAGCAACAGATTTAGTTCAGCAATCAATTCAGGAGGCCACACTCACAAAAAGTCATCTTTTGTTTATGTAAATATATTTTAAGGCTGTAGACGGATATTGATATGTGCGTGTCTGTATGTGTGTACGTGCGTAGGTGTGTGTGTATCTTAAGGGTAAATCTTTAATCTAAAGATCACATTGAATCGTGCAACTGAATGTAGTAAACCTCCTGGTGGGTGCGCGATATAACATGGCCTGTGCACCACATATGAGTCATATGAGGCTCACTAGCATTTTAAAAATAAAAGGCGTGTAATTTGACACGTCGACAAGAGGACAACAAGCGACAAACCTTAAATTAATACAAAATTTATTTACATCGTCTACAATAGTATGTTTGGATTAAAGGATCATGAACAAACAATGAATCAAGTAATGGGGGCAGAAGTAAGTAAATGAAGGGATACTGACCGACTACAAGATCTAGATAAATATAATTGTGATTAAATGTTAAGAGTCCCTGTAAGTTAAGTTGGCATGTAAGTCCACAATTCGAAAGTTTAGTTCACATGTCAGGCGAAAATGTTGAAAGTTGCTGGTTAAGTCCAATGATGAACCTTTCGTAGTATTTTAACCGAAGTGTACTAAATAGGTTGAGTCTGGACGACATGCATGGGTGAGTTAGCTTGAGATAGAGATACCGGAAGTAGAGACCATGGTGTAGCCGGAAGTTCAGGGCTATTGTAAGCAGGTCCATTAACGCCGATCAACCAGGTGAAGTAAGTTGAGATAGAGATGACGGAAATAGGGACCAATGCGTAGCCGGAAGTAATAAAGGCCAGGAATGCCGGAAGATAAGGGTCCGTGGTAGTCGGAAGTAAGGTTCTGTGGTAGCTTGAAGTAGTTTAGGTCAGAATTGCTAAAAGTAAGGAAGTTGTAAAGCCAAGAATGCCAGAAGTAAGACTTCGTGGTAGCCGGAAATAATAAAGACTATGAATGTCAGAAGTAAGAATGGATAGTAAAGCCCATCTAGCGTCCAGTTGGCAGAACGAAGATAAATAACTCAATACATAACCCATCCAGGCCCCCCTGGTCACAAAGACCAGGGTGCCTGCATTTCGCCTCGTCCTCGTACTCCCTATCTATTTACCAACCTCCTCATAAGGCAAGATGTGACACAAGGCCATTTTTAACGTGGGGCGTTCCTAGCCTGTAGGATCGGGCAAAAATACCCTGTAGATCCCATGTACACGAGGTCAGGTTTGTCTACATCTTCAAACGAAACTCTGCTCTTCGGCATAGCCGCGTCTGGGTTCCTACCCGCCCAGAGGCAGAGAGTTCTACAAGAGAGGAAGAGAAAGTCACCTCCTCCTCCTCATCCTCCTCCCTTCGGCAAGAAGTCGCCGAGTTATATGATAAGGGAGTTTCATATTAAAGTACCTTAATATTAAAGTAAAACTGCAAAGTACCTAAAATCTAAAGAAAATAAATTCAGTGTTGCTACGAAGTATAAAAAGTATAAAAATGTTCGCGAAAGTATTCAGACTAAGTTCATAATACTGAAACAAGAAAAAAGACATTAGGGTTATTATGAATCTAAATGAACTTGCTATATTAAATTGAAAGGAGTGCGGCAACGCGATCAAGAAAAGGTCAAAGTCATGAATATATGTAACGTCTGTCCCTGATCCCGTGAACGGAGTAGCGAGGGGCTATGATATGAGTTACTATTGCAGTTTGATTCCTATGTTCATTGTCCTTTTCTATAATAACTATCTCTGATACTGAGCACTCCTCCTTTATAAATATAGCTAATTTTAAACGATATATATATATATATATATATATATATATATATATATATATATATATATATATATATTAGACCCCCACAAGGCTAGTGGTGGAGATGGGATACCAGCCATTGTCTTGAAGAAATATGCGCCTGAACTGGCGCCTGCCCTCTGCAAATTATACAACTACTGCCTCAGGGAACCTTGTTTTCCAGACTGCTGGAAGTCCTCATCGATTGTTCCTGTCTTTAAGAACTCCGCCGACCACTCTAACTCTTCTAATTACCGTCCTATCAGTCTCCTTCCCCTCTTCGGCAAAGTCTTCGAAGCTTTAATCAACGCCGAAGTGGTTAACCACCTTACATCCCATAATCTGCTCTCAGACAGGCAATATGGCTTCCGCTTTGCCCGATCTACAGCTGATGTGCTTACGGCCATCACTGAAATTGTCTACCAAGCTCTTCAGAATAACGGAGAAGCTCGTGTCGTGGCCCTAGACATCTCCAAAGCGTATGATAGGGTTTGGCAAGCTGGCCTTCTTCACAAGCTCCAGGGTTATGGTATTACAGGTCGATTGTTTAACTTAATACAATCATTTCTGTCTAACCGCGAATTGAAGGTCGTTCTCAACGAATTCTCCTCCAGCTCCTATGCCACTAACGCAAGTGTTCCCCAAGGCTCCATCCTAGGCCCTACTCTATTCCTTATCTTCATCAACGATCTTCCGGACGCCATTGATTCTCAACTAGGCATCTACGCGGACGACACTACAATTTACACCTGCCTCAAAAACAAATCTAGTGTCGCTGACAAAACCTACTGTTTGCCTCGGGGTTCTTGATAAGATCTAGAGACGGATATGCAATATAATTGGCCCTGATCTGGCATCTCGTCTGCAGTCACTCTCTCACAGACGCGCCGTCGCCTCTCTCTGTTTTTTTTTACAAATACTTTCATGGTAATTGCTCCGATGAGCTGCTTTCGTTGGTTCCCAGACTTCGCGAATTCAAGCGTCCTACGAGGCTGGCATCCCGCTCCCACCCTTTCACTGTTGAAACTGTTAAATGTAGCCGCCTCTTCTACTCCAATAGTTTCATATCTCGCACCTCTCGCCTATGAAACTCCCTTCCCTTTTCCTGTTTCCCTGATAGCTATAATCTCCAACTATTCAAATGTAATGTCAATCGACATCTCAATTTGCCTTGATCTATCCACTATCCTTCTCCTCATCCTTTCCTCTATCATTCCTACCTGCTCTCGCTCCAAATCCTCTATAACCCCTTGCGTGCTAGTGGTTTCCCGCCTTGCTAGGGGTGAAATGCTTAAAAAAAAATACAAAAGGAGAACTTTTCTTTAACAACGCGGTTTTTCGTCCCCATGAGAGACTTTATAAAATTTTTATGGTTATGTATGTTGGCTTGAGAAGGGAGTAATGGAAATATTTTTTAAAAAACTACAAAGAGTAAGTTAGCATTTTGGCAAGACCGATAGTTGCACTTTCAAGAAATTTCGGTCTAAGTAAATTATTTTCTCTTTTAAAAAGTGTTGTATTCTTAAGATCGAAGTTGTAGTCGAAATTATTTCTGTATCACTGAAATATATTCAAACATAACTTATTTCTGTGGTACAGAAAAACTCTTTTTAAAAAGAAATTGGGTTCGTTATATAAACATATGCACAAATACCCATGGAAAAGCTATGAGTGCACTTCTCCTCTAGCTATGGGTTAATTAATAACACTTGTATCACTAAATCATCATAATCTAACAACAATCATACAATCTAAAATATTTTCTAGCTTTAAATAACCTACAAAAACTTGATAAACTGTAAAATACGAATCAATCAATCAAACAATTTGGAGGTCTTTTTAGAGTCAATTCTAAATAATAAAAAATATTTGCGCCCTAAATGAAACGTTTTTAATCAACCATTTTTCTTTTAATACATTTCTCCCAAAAGTAAGTGTATAAGGCAAACTCGGGCAATTTAACATTTTTATACTTATGAATTAATTATTATTTTGTACAACTAAGTAATTAAAAAATATATTTTATACAAATGTTATTTTCAAATTCTTTATTAAAACAGAAAACTGGTTATTTACAAATAGTTTTTTTTATACAGAAAAGATAATAGTTAGACATCGCTGATGATACTTCTGTTTACAAATATTTTTAGTTGCTTTTTTTCTATATTGAAATTAGGAACAAAGTTTCTTTGTAAAATTTCGTTTCCAATTTTTTCTCTTATTTTTTTAAAATTCTAGTTCATGCAATTGAGTCCACAGACACATGTTCATGACTCGTTAGGGTACCTCAACGTGGTTTAACGGTTAGCAAGCTTGTTTCGCTAGATCAGTTACTGTTACGATTGAAAAGTGAGTTCAATCCTAACTAGGTGCCTAATACTATCGGCCTTGTGCCACATGTAAGAAGAACGCTCAGAAAATAGTCACATGTTTATGACTCGTGTAGTGCGGATATAAAAAAAATGTATTTTTAATCGCACTCAAACATGTGAAGATTAGTAGATTAACTGAATTTTCTTTAATTTCTATTTAAACATTATATTTACTAAAAAAAAACACTCAAATTAAGGATTAAAGCAAAAATCAAAAATTCCTGGTAGGGTATACTTTGTGGTCTAAATTTAGTTCCTCACACATGTACTCTTGTCTTTTATATACAGCTTTGAACTATAGAAACATTTGCTGGTTGACTGAACACAGTCACGCATAGGAAAAAAACAGGTTTAGTCAAGGATTCATACATTACAACGTCTGATCTTGTGCGTGTTGATATTTATTAAGGCCAACTACAGGAAAATGGAAAGAGATAATATGACTCCTTTTCAAATAGCAATGTCCTACCTGTCATAAAAAAAACGAAACAAAAAAGAAACTTTCATCCGGATAGGATGGGCGAACGGCTATAAATAGCATAAGCCTCGTTTCTTGCGAACTTTTTTTACAGACACCTTAGAATTTGAAATTTTTATTATTGCTAGTTTTAAAGATACTGACTTTAGTGTTGAGAACGAAAGGCTTACATTCAATTTTAGAATTTTCTGTTTATAATTTTTCTTATAAAAATCGAAACTCAAACGGTAAACCTGTTTTTCATAACTTTACTGAAAATACTCGAAAACCGAGTTATCTTTTGTTTGCTAAGTAAAGCCACTTGAATATAGTATACGTCCTTATAGGTCGATATCGCTTCCCTATATAAATTTATACTATCTATAATTATATTATATATATATAGGAGTAGATAGGTTCACTAGGAGAAGATAGGTTCGCCTATCGACCGGTTCACACTCCTCTTCTATTTTTGAACAGCAATAAAGGTTTATTTCTGGTTTCCTGTTTAGGAATGGGTTTCCGGTTCTTTCTAAATTCTAACATCGTCTAAACACTGAAATTTATTTTCATCTCAATAGGAGTAGATAGGTTCGCCTATCGACCGGTTCACACTCCTCTCTGGTCTTCTGAACAGGACTAGATATTTAGCCCTTGTTGCCTGCTTAGAACTGGATTTCCAGTTTCTTCCAAAGTCTACGTCAGCTCTATATTTCTAACGTCTCCATCGGAACTCTGAAGTAGAGGTTTATCCTTTGTTTCCTGTTTAGAATTAGATTTCCGGCTCCTTCTAAAGTCTACTTCAACTCTATACTTTTAGCATCACAGCCTAAACTCTAAAATTTTATTCTTTAATTATTTTTCTCCTCAAAAGGAGTAGATATGTTCGCCTATCGTTCACAGTCCTCCCTTATCTTTTGAACAGGTGTAGAGGTTTATCCTATATTCCCTGTTTAGGACTGGGTTTTCGCTTCCTTCTAAGGGCTTTTCATTCTCTTATGTTTTTACAATCTTGACCTCTTCAAGTTTAGAATTGGCCGTTGTCTTACCTAGATCGTTCCAAGTACTTCACTTCTTGCTCTTTATTATGCTCATACAACAACACACCGTCACCCTCTACTTTGCGTGGCTCTTGGGGGCGTTATAAACATCAGTAAAAATGACTCAAATGTTATTGAAGAGTTGCGCGATAAACGGCTATAATCATTGCAAATAATCATGAATACATAATTGAATAAAATATAATTGTATTTTGTACTTTGTTTTGAATAATAAAGTTGATAAACAAAAACTAAAATTTAAGATTCAACCTAATAAAAATGAGCTGAAGAAATAACTGTTTCAAGAGGAAATGTTGTAGCGATAGAGAAATAAATAAATAAATAAATAACAGAGCTAGAATCGATCAATTAATTTTCTCCGATGTTGCAGTTATCATAAAATACCCAAAGACGAAATACTACATTTTCACGACTAGCTGGCGACATTATACGTCTAACCCGACCTTGCTACATTGAAAACGAACAAACCCTCGTTCACCACGTGATCAAGTGGCGGCTACTACATTTGGATAGAAAATACCCATAACCCCTATGCTTTAGATTTAGTTTACTTTTATGAACGCTTATATTTGATACTGAAGCAACACGTGGAACATTTCGTGCGTGAAGTGAATAAGCTACAAGTATATTGTTGGTTAGAGTTTCTTTTTTATAATTAAAAACAAAACAACATTATAAATATATTATTTACCTGACCTCCTACTAAGGCAGGATGTGACACAAGATCTTTTATATGTGGGGAACTCATACGCATATATATGGTCCAAGGACAAAAAAAAACAAAAAAACTGCCCAATTCCCCTGACCACTGTAACCTTGGTGTCAATATTACATCGACGGTAACACTCTTAGTGCAATGAATAAGGTGCTACCTCGGGGTTGGAATCACCTGGACTATCTCCCATCTAAAATGAGGAGAACGGATACTTTACTTTGATCCTGGTCCGAAGGAAATTGTAAAGATGATGTAACAAACGTATATTTGTTTTGAGAAAATCTAACGTTTTTCTCTCTGGAAATAATAAGTCACGATAAAAAAAAAAACAAACAAACAAAAAAACAAAAACAAAAACAGAACATGAGAATATTAAAGCTTGAGAAAGATATACTATCTGTATACACTTATCAACAACACTTTTTTTTTTAACCCACCCTTATGACGTAGCCACCAATAGACGTCAACGTGATAAGAAATTAAATAAATATGACTGGCTTCTAAAGGATAATAGAAACACTGACTCAATCAAACGACCGAAAATAAAACAAGAAGGAACAATGAAATTTTAAATCGATATATAAATATATAACTTCAAGCCAACTGTCAACGTGAACATCACATGTAATTTTAGTAGAACAAGTAAAAGTGTTTTTTTCTTTATTTTTTTTTAATTTGGGTTGGCCAAAAACCGAATGAATATTTTTGGCCAACCCAGTATATGAGTTATTTTATAAAATATTTCTTTTATTATATAATAGTTATTTATTTATTTATTTTTAGCATACGCCCAGCAGTTTTTCTGCGTGTTATTTTTTGCTTACAATATGGCGGTCTATGGAAATAAACAAACCTCGGGCCTTTAGAACCTAACATTATTTCATATTACTATAAACGTTATATTTAGCAGATACACATGTTTGAGGAGACATCTTTTTAACAGTAAAATTAACATCTATTGGTCTAAAGATCGAAAGAAAATTTGCCTCTATGCAGGAATCGAACCTGCATTCAATTTAATCGGGGAAAATACCGTCAAGCCAGGCGTGTTTTGTAGCTTAGCTACAAGAAGCCATTACAGCAAAGCAAGGTTCAGTTATCCTATCACTCATTGGGACCTTTCAAAGTCTATATTTGATAACTTCACCGAAACGTAATCAGGAAAATTTTTTACGGATTTTTAAAAATCCGACATTATTTCTTATTACTAAAAATGTAATATTTAGTGGATGCACGTGTTTGTGTAGACATAGTTTTTTTATTATTATTAAATCAGTGAAGTTAGCATCTACCGACCTAGAAAATGTATTTCTCGACAGCTTTAAAAAGATATACAGATTCGATTCTTGTTGAAAGGCATGTGGATATTTGGTAGGAGATTCTTGGTGATAATTTATCGGAAACATAGGCCATAAACGAACTGAATGAAGTGTATCAGGTATATAATATATTTTTTATTTATTTGCTTTAGAGTGAGTCCTTTGATATTCGGTGTCAAAAAATGTTCATTTATAAGGCGGATATTGGTAGTAGCTTGGAGAAAGTTTGGTAGTTGTGAAGTCAGACCGTGTCAGGGACAGTAGTAATAATAATATAAATAGATCAGTGTCAATCTACTGTGTTCTTTTTGGCCCTAAGCAGGGCAGAAATACTAGTAACTACTTCTTCGCGCCTCACGCATGGCTGGTTTCTCCGGCGGTCACGTCTCTTTTCGTCACTCTCGCCGTCCCTTCTCATTCTACCTCAGAGGTGTCAGTATATATCCTTTTAACCAGGCTCCGAGATTTTGGCGGATTTTGGAGATTTTAGTTTCAGCTAACATCAAAAGTCTCTTTGTGTTACATTTTTTTTTTATTGGTTAAAATAAAATTATTTTATTTCCCGGCATTCCTTTCTTTTTCAGTTTTTTTTTATACTGGAATTTATGCGTGGATCCTGACTGATTTTTGGTAGTTTTCAGTCAGAAATCAGTAGGCTCTGGACCCGCAAACTTCCGGCGTTTTTCGGTTTGGTTCAGTCTTTTCTCCTTCCTCTTTTTATTTGTGGCATGCCTTCTCGTTAGTTTAGAGAGAAGTATATATATAGAAGTTTAGAAAGAAAGAAAGAAAGAGACAACGGTTTCAAAGGCAAGCATAAATGTCTTATTTTAATTCTCTTTATTTTTGTTTATATATTTTATCTATATATATTTAATTTTATCGGGACTCACTATAGGCACATTATAGCTATATAAGAAATAATGTCGGATTTTAAAACATCCATCAATTGCTTAAATATTAACCTTACAGTAATCAAAAGAAATATATTTAACTTCAATCCATGTTTTACTAAGACGAAAATCTTATCGGAAATAAACCCTATTTCCAACAAAATTGCATGCCCATATACATGCCATATTAAAACATGCAAACTTTATTTTCTACCTAATAACAGACAATATTACAAACATACCAAAATAAATAAACACAAATACATTCGAATGGATGTGTAAATAGATAAATATGAAATGATTGTTGAAAGAGACAAACAGATGTGAATCGCTAAAAATAGATAATTGGAGAAAGATATTGATATATCCAGAAAAGGTTGATTCTAAAGTGTGCTACAGAAATATTTCCCAAATATACTCCCTATAGAGAAATTCCTCTATAGGAAATAAACTATGTTTCTAACACAATTACATACCCACATAATGCCATATTAAAACTCTACCAAACTTTATTTTCTAACCAATAACAGACAGTATAACAAACATGCCAAAAAGATTCCACAACACCACACACACCGTTTAAATAAAAGTGTCTATTGGTTAGAAATTAAGATTGGTTAGATATTAACATCACCATGTGTAATATCTGACCAATGAGAAAAAAAAAACAACAAAAAAACAAAACTAAAACCCTATTTTTCTCGAGCCTACTTTCAGGAAAAAAGTTCTTATAAAAAACCATAAATTTCGACTTTCAGGAGCAGAGATGCGACTGTCTCCAAGTCGTCCAAACACAAGAGAAGACGTGGCTACATAGCTCCCACCTCCAGCGCGTCAACGAATCACCTCCAAGAACAACAGCAAAGACGTTCAGTGAATTTTCGCTGACGCTCATATGTCGTTAACTTCAAACGAATCATCTCCAACAACACAGCAGTGACAGTCAGTGTGTCTTCGCTGACGATCAAACTCTTTTTTTCAACCACAGATTTTAACTGTGTGTCAATTACTTAAACATCTTTTCTAAAGCAGAGTTTATTTTTTTGTTTTTTGGGGTTTTTTTTGTTTACCAACTACCCAAAGACTAAAGACAATTTTTATTCCTTTTGGCTCTTTCGAATTCATATGCATATGTTTGTAAATACAAATGATTTATTCAACAAGCATGAGACCATGTTTCCTTTATTTTTATTTAATTATTGTTTGGAATTCGGATGTTCGGATATTTAATATATAAAAAAAAATCTGAATGACAAATTCCTACAATCTGGACAATTTTTTCTAGCTAAAAATGATGCGCACGTGAGTTGAGCAGGCGTCCGTCACCAGACAGACGGCTTACTTCGGAAATAAATAGAAACCGGCCATTTTATATTATAATTATATAATTATAATGAGACAATAATTACTACAAAAAGTTTCTACATCCTCTTAGCCCCTACAAAAGGTAAACTGTAAGAACATTCAAGAAACTGAATAAGTAAACTAATTTTTTGCTATTATATACTCAAAATAAGGCCTAAGTGCCACTAAAGGTGGGCGATTACTGAACTGGGGTATTGTAAGGACTTATAGACTTATAAACCGTTTCAGCTGGCGGGTGAAACTCACACGAGAGGATGGTGTTAACACGGCACCACTGGAGGAAGGACATCTTTGACTCATGCCACCGGCCAGAACAGAAGGGTTCATCAGATGAATTACAACGGCCATGCGTTGACGTTCACGACCAAGGCGAGCCACCTAGTTGGAGGACATCGGTTTGTGATCTAACCGTGAGTGGGATGGGCTCTGCCAGATTAAAACACCCAAGACACGCCACGATGAGCATACCAAGAAACCATTCACGGAGACCCAGGCTTTGGCACACGACTGTGACAGATAGCGGAGAATGGTGGACAGCTAAGCACGTCGGTGCCCCAATGACTCCTTCCGAAAGGACGAAACAAGAAGAAGAAGAAGAAGAAGAAGAAGAAGAAGAAGAAGAAGAAGAAGAACTGAAAGGTAGAGAGCAAAGTTGGCATATCATGAGGATAGACAACGGTTGACTTTCAAAGTTTTATTGCGTCACGAGATCGAATGACTGTAGAATAACAATAATAAAAAGCACTTATCGAAGCTGGCAGACAAAAAATAAAGCAGGTTGTAACAATACATATCCTGCAAACTGAGAAATCATGCTAGTATTTATATAGTAATACTTCCACTCAGGTACCAGCAGCCAATCTGGCCCAAACAATGGACTATCCCACTTTAGCATAATGAGATGTTCCATTGCACCAAAATAGCTCTCTTATCAATGTTGAATTATTCTTTATTGCTCCACAACTGAGTGTTTATCTTCACCACGTGATTATTTGACATGGCGCTGTGAAAAATCACCTTGAAAATTGGGAACATTTTTATCCACCGCTCATGCAACAAGGTTTGTCAATCGAGAGCCTTCAAATGCTGGATCGATCTATTTATTCTATTAATGGGAGGTGTATCAAATGGCTAAGGAATCCACCACCCAGACAACCCGCATTCAGGCACTCAGCCAAGCCTCCTCATTCAATCTCGAGATGACACCACAACGGAAGTTCCGAATTGACTTGTCTTTACAAGATGACAAATATGCAAACTCCCAAGCTAATATTCACCTATACAATTGTGCTGATGAGGCTGTGCAAATGCCATAATCAACACACACCCTGACTTCTTTACCACTGATCCAGATAATCTACTTGACATGGTAGAAGTGTTGGTCAAGAGGTCAAGTCCCATTGTCCATCGCCTTGCTTTTGCCTCCATGTCTCAGGATGCTGATGAGCCAATACAAAGTTACCTTTGTCCGCCTCAGAGCCGTAGCCGTTGATTGTAACTTTACCTGCCCTCGTGTGAACATGACCTGTCTGATAATACATCAAGGACCAGATCATCCGTGGAATAGCAAATGACACAAGGCTGACCTACTGGCCAAAGCTGGGGCAATGAACAAAATATCCGTCATGCTGAGGCATTTGAATCAATTGCGGGACCAAACCTCAATGGCCAGTGCTTCATATTGTCAACATACCGCAGACAGAAAGGTGATCCGTACCAGCACCTATTGCAACTGCAATGTTAAACCAAACCACCAGGCTTGCTTTAGGTTGTGGCAGCCACCAGCATGGCACCTCAGGAACTGAATCACGCCGGCTAAAATGCCCAGCATGGGAAAACATGTAGTAATTGTGGGAAGCCCAATCACCTATCGAGGGTATGCCGGGCTAAGAAACCAGCTCAAGCGGTCAGGAAAAGCCTAGAGGCTAATGAAGCCGCCATTGGACAGGCACGTATACGTCTAAAGACACGGGCCAGATAAGGAAATTGATGCATATGTTGTTCCATTTTCGCCAAAACCGGATCCCAGACAAATTAAGAATATCCCCAGAAATCACAGCACTAGGATGACAATCTTTCCTGACAGTGGGGCCACCATATGTCTCAGGGACTTAAGAACCTTCGGAATATGGGGCTCACTATCGACAACCCTGAAAAGTCTCCGGCTGTGGGATTTATGTCAGGGTTGGCCCCGTGGAATTCATCGTCAGGAAGAACAACTAAACAAGCCCTATACATATGCAAAAAGATTCAGCGGCTATACTTCAGCAAAGCAGCCTGCATTGATGTAGGGATACTGTCCAAAGACTTCCCGAAGCCAACATCGTTTTTAAAGAAAGTTCTTATAAATGCTCATCATTAACTATTAATTTTTACCAAAGTGAAAATCTGAACATTTTTTTCACGCTAAAAATGTCACGCATGCAATCATTTATTCTACAAGGTCTCAAATGTTACTCTCGATTGATGAGACGAACAAATTTTTTGACACAAACAATAGCAAAATATACAACGGTTCGGCTTTTAACCAGTAAAAGACGAAATCAAAATATAATACAAAATCCACCTATTGTTATGTTGTTTGGGGGTTAGTAGAGACAAACGCCAAATAACACGTAACAATAAAAAAGTTTTTATAGGTTGGTAAAAAGGTACAGAAATCGCCTGAGTAGTCAATAACTAAGCTCAGCTAAGAACTCCTATCTGTCTTGGTATTTATCGATCCACCCATGAGAACTCTTATGGCACAAGGCCGGTTTTAATGTGGGTATTCCGAGCCCATAGGCTCGGCCCTAATTGAACCCACCTAGACGGGTTCAGGCCTATCTACTTCCCCGGACGAAACCTTGCTCTTCGGCAAAGCTTCGTCCGGGTTCCTCTCTCAATGCAGAGTTCGACGAACGTCGCTTACAGTCAAAAAGACTGTATCACGACTCAGCTAGA